>JARHVA010002382.1:0-602500 GCA_037957365.1 Torreya grandis | reverse complement strand
GTATATTCAATTTAGGAAACTTTTAATAATGGTACCCCATTCTTCATGATTATCTACTTGATATGCATAATTTATGTAACTACTCAACTAGGTTAGAATTCATGGTCTCCTAAATGTTAAGAGGTTATGCCTAGGCTCTTCTCTACAATGCATGTTCATCAATTCAAACGTAACATAATAGTGATTTTAGAATAATTCTACCCAGTGGTATATAATTCAATCATTGAATATGAGATGTAGAGGGTTCCCACAAAATTTAGGAAAAATCTAAGGGACATGGGTAGCTACTGGTTATACCCCGACTACATAGTCATCAAAATGGAGGGAGTGATGGTGGCTCCTATTAGATTTATAAGGTACATGCTAATGAAGATAGAAGAATAATAAATGGACTATCACATTTTGCATGGAGTTGGAAGATTATTCAAGAAAAATAATAAGATATCCCCCCATAATGTTCCCTTTAAACTATGGAGGACTAGGACCACCAAGTGGCATGATATTATTATAGCTATCAGGCATAAGGATTCATACCTATTGCCTAAATATGACTTTAGAGCATGGGATCCAAATAATGTCACTACCAAGCATCTTTTCAAATTCAAGAAATATGTAGCAATGGAGTACAATCACCAAGAAGAAGTTCATGATTGGATATATAGAGATGTTATGAATGATGAGGTGGTGATCAAGAATGCAGCAAGTAAGAACATTGAGCTAGAGATGAGACTAGATAGAGAAAAGAAAAAGGAAGATATTATTAGTTCTAAACCACCTCCAACCCATGGCATCATATTTTATTTTTATTATGAGAAAAGACAAGAAGAAGATAATGTTCCTCCTATTAGGAATATGTCATGTAGACCTCCACTTATTTCCACTTCAAATGGTCAGAGCCTACCTCCAAGCTTCAAGTAAGGAAGATCTAGTAGCCAACTTGACCCCTTCTAAGGTCCCACATTAATCTCTACATCTACCATTTTAATTTCTATAGAGAGATTAATTCAGCCCAATTATACTACCATTAGCCTTGAGGAATTGCAACAAAGCATTGAGCTCTCTATGGAAAAAGTACAAGCACTAGTTGGGAGAAATGTTGAGAAGGTCTACCAGAGGAAAAGGGATCCCAATACTATTATGAAAGGATAAATGCCTACTCCATCAGCCTTTGAAATGACTATTACTACCACTATCACACCTCAAGCCACCCTTGGAGCATAGGCTCCCAATCTAATTACCTTCCCACTATCTTTTTTCTAATAACAAGTACAACTACTTCTACTTCTACATTTTCTCCTCCCACCATTGTTTCCCCATTGCATCCCACATAAATAAGCACAACTATAACTACTACCACTTAGTCCTTGGTTTATAATAATGTGAGACAAGCTAGTAGTTCCTCAGGATTCACCTTTCCCCACTTCATCTCTCATACCACTTTAAATATTGATTCTTCCTAGGAATCCACAATAAGCGCATCACTTGCCATTGGATCCCTTGTACCTAAAAGTCCATTAAGGCCAATTTAAAATCTATTCAACTTTCCAATGCCAATTTTACCTAATTCCCTATTTGATATTAATATGAATACAAAGGTGAGTGTGCCTCTATAATTGCCTTCAATTGTTATAAACATGGGCTTGACAAGAACTCTATTTAGCATATTTGGGCAAGTAGACCCAATAATCTTACCTCACATTCCTGTTATAGCTTTGGCCTCTACCTCAACTTAATAACCTCTATTGAATCCACCTCTAACAACACTAACACGTACTACTAACCTAAATTAGGTTATAGATATTATAAAAACAATAAGATAAGGGAGTCCTCAAGCAGTCCTCTCCACACCATAGATTGGCATGAGATTTGATGCATTTATAATTACAATGAAGAGAGTGGTGATGAGGTAGGTTGTGAATCCCTAGTCTAGTTTATCTATGGCCCATGAAAGTGAAGATTACCTCTTCACTTTGATAAGGAAGAGGAAGGCTAGCCCTATTGAGGTGGATGAATATGCAGAGGACCCTGCGTCCATTTTCAAGCTAATGCAAAATCCATAATGGCCTTGATGAAAGGAATTTAGCATGAGATGAAGATACTAAAGGAATATTCATTACCTATAGTGCCATATAATACCATATTATAGGTCATTAATGCATTTATCAATGTCTTCAATAAATATAAGGTCATGAAAAGAAGACATGAAGATGGGACTCTACAGTACAATGTGGTCATTAAATTTGACCAAAAACTTGTACTCTATGATGCCAAGTTGGTAAACCTAGCTAGAGTTACAAGGAGAAACAAGTTCTTAGACCTCAAGTTTTTTCCACTTGAGTATATCATCCTAGAATAAACCATAATGATGAATAGAAGGAGGACATTAAAAATATGGCTAGAATAGGTAAAGGATGCAACTACATCCTTAGAGTAGATAGAATTCAAGATTTCCCTATTACTGAAGGATGCCATGGTCACTAGGGTGACCAAACATGATGGAACCTTCATGGATGACCAACATATCTAGCATAAAGACTACCACTAAGATAATGAACATTACGGATTTTACCAACTAGAGGTTAGAGAGACTCGAGGCCATTAAAGAGGCACTAATGTTTATACTTTCACAACATGGTAGGCTCATGAAATAAATTCCTAACTTATTCTAGTCCTTGATCCTATATTTAGACCAAATCAACCAAGATTACTTAGCTTGTTCAGAATTTTGGATAATGGAAGAGGCAAATAAGAAGAGGTATCACTAACAATTTGGTCAGCAACTTCCTCTAGGGCCTTGAGAAATATTCCACTTAGTCTTGTAAATTTAAATTTAGAATTTTCCATTGTAATATGTGGTATTTTAGACAATTGGATATATTTGGGCATCCTTAATGGGCCCACTTAAATTTGTATAGGAAATTTTGAGGCCTATATAGAGGGGTTCCCTCCCCATTCTACATAAAATAATTGTTATAGAATTAATACAAGAAGAACTAAGAATCTGAGAGATTGTCTATATGTTTTATTGTGTATTATATATTTTATATTTCTCATGCTTTTATATAAATAATGGTTTATTTTGGATAACTAATCTAGAAATAATATCATCGTATGCATCTATTGGTTTGAGTTTAACACTAGTCTGACAAATCTTATATTATATGTGCTATGGTTTTCATCTTATTTTTAGTTGAATGTGCTAATGGAATTTAATGTGAATGAGTAACTTTATAGAAACATATGATTTTAGATATATGCATTTAATTTCCTTTAAAGTCTCAACTATATTCATTTGTATTTGAGTAATATGCTAGGGTTGGTGAATTATAGTTTTATATGTTTTGTCATAAAAATTGGAAGAATTGATATCTTTAACCATCTAAAGCAAACCTTCTTTTCTACCTTAGCCTACTTAAATTTGGATATACCTCATGACCCACTTTATTTTAGTTCATTATATAAATATTCACTATTTATTTATGTCTGGGAAATAATTAGAAAAGATTAGAATGATTTCACAAAGAGTAGAAAGAAATAAAGTGTCACTATGTATAATTTTTTGTCCCTTTAATAGGGTCTACTTGCAAGCTTTAAAATGGTGGTCATATCTCTATTATTTTTCTACTTATGGTAGTAGTTGTGTAAACAACTCAAGCCCCAAGTATTCCAAGACTTAAAATTGAGTTTATTACTTTCTCCTTGTTCCCTAGTGACATAAGGAGCACATTAAGTGCATCAATAGAAAGGGAATTTTTGGTGCTAGAAGGAGGGCCTCTATGTAAATAATTTCATGAATATTAGTGAAATTATAGTGTACTTCATTACATATATGCATAATTACTTTTGAATTACACAAATTTTGTTAAGGAACACTAAAGATCTATGTTCTTTATATGAATCTTTGCATTATCTATATGAATATTCACATTATTTGAAGGATTTCATCAAATTTGGTGTTCATTCATCAAAATATGATAGATAATCTAGATATGTGTCTAAATTTGTGCAAACATGGGTGAAATACCCTACTCTTTAGGCATATTGATGGTTATTTTGATCATCTTTATGAAGACTCACATAAATTTGGTAACTAGTCTAGATATTTTTGAGAATTTATGCAAATATTTATCATTGAGACCTCATTTATTGATCCGAACAATAATTCAAGTGAAAATTTGGGTGATAGGTCCACCCCAATTGATGATGGAACTTTTGGGAGCCATATCTTTTGTACTGTATATCCAATTGACTCATCGTTTGAATCGTTGGAAAGCTAAGAATGAGGAGAATGTAGTGAGATGGCATGGAGATTTTTTAAATGGATTTTGACCTCAAAAAACCCAATGAAAGTGCCCCAAATTTCAATTTTAGTAGTGTAGTCTAAAAATAGTAAGTTTATAAAAATAATAATTCCTTGAATTCTATATTGTTTTAAATCATGGAAGTTGAACCACTTAATCTCCCTCGAGATTGGTCACCTTAAAAATCTTCCTCCCACCTTAAAAACATGTATAAATTAAGATATATCCTAAAATGGAAAGGGGACATCTCTTCTCAAAGAAAGACATATGTTTAGGTCTACAAATTTGATCAATAAAACATCTCTTCTCAGAGATAACATTATTTGAATTATGTTATTCTTGTTTCTTGACTTAGCTTTCAACCAAATATTATGAGTTTTGGATTAGTAGTATCAAATCAGTTTGTCTTTAGAATGTATGATCCCAAGGATGAGGTCAGATTATAGAAAGCTTGGGTGGAAAATAGAACTAGTAGACTATCCACCTATTCACTCCAAATAACTTCAAATGGTATACAACATTGAGACATTCAATCATTTCAAGGAAATGTTGAATGAATGCATCTAATAGTAGGAAGCATAGATGCTACAACAATTTTCTCAAATTCTCCAACAAATCTTGATGGGAAATTATGTCTCCTCATTTGCACCCCCACATCCTTTCAGTGCCCCAACCCCTTTCAAGGTTTAGGTGAATTTTGGCATCCCTACATTTGAAGAGAAAAAAAATGTTGATGTAGTAAGAAAATTGGTTAGATCAATTGTCATTTTATCTTTTTATAAATAAATTCACCAATAAAGAGAAGATCACCTTTACTCTTTTAAAAGCATTATTGCCTATCGAAAATTGGTGGGAAGTGTATAAAAATAGATTCAATTGAGATGATATTGGCCTTGAGGTTAAATCTACTTGGGATAATTTCATATAATCTATAAAGGAAGAATACTACCCCATTAGAGCATATGACAATCTGTATATATGGTAGAAACAACTTTGCCAAGGTAAGGAATAGACTGTTCAAGATTAAACTCACATTTTTCATTATCTATCTGTGAGATTGGGCATCCAAGAAAGTGAGAAATAGAAGTTTCTCAAATATCGTGGTGGACGACAATGTTACATATGGGGAGAAATGGAACTCTTCAATTTGGAAACCCTCGGTGATGCATAAAAGTTCACAATGAAGATTGAGTAGAAGCATGGAAGAATGAATATGAAGAGTTAGCCTTCAAAATGGAAAAGTGACAAAGAAGGTCAAACACAAGGCAAAAATTGGAATCAAAAGGAAGGAAAGACTGAGAAGTGGTGTTATTATCACAAATCTAGAACTCACTACAAAGAAGAATATTGAGCCACCAAGTCAATGATTTTTGGGTCATAATCCTCAATATATACTGGTCTACCTCATATAGACCCTATATTTGAAGAGGTTGAAGAATAAATTGTAGATTTTGAGCCCAAATCCATTGTTGCTTCATCACAGACACATGAGGAGAAGCTAGATGACAATGAAAGGTTGTTTCACTCTAAGTTATGGGTGAAAGGTAAGCCTCTGCATTTCATTTTTGATAGTGGAAGTCAAAAGAATTTAATCTCTACTAATATTTTGAAAATCCTAAATCTATCCTTGAAGCCTCACCCAAAGCCATACAATATTGGATGGTTGAGTCTAGGGAGAAACCTCTGTGTCACCCACCAATGTCTTCTCTCATATGCAATAAAACCTTTCCAATATGAGGTCTTACATGATGTGGTCAATCTAGATGTTTGTGATGTACTCTTTGGTCAACCATTCATGTATTATCAACATGGTATCTATTAATCAAGAACTCAAAGTATCACTCTCACTCTTGGAACATAATGATATAGAGTACCAGAGGTACCACCTTCTACATCTATCTCTCTGATTAGTGCCAATAAATTTGTTCTCATGATGGTCAAGCCACAAGAATCCAAAAGGGAAAATGTTGCAGACCTTACTACATAATTAAAATAACAACAGAAGCAAATAGATACCAAGCTAAAGAAGTTCATGGCCTACCATCCATAGACTGATGGTTAGATAGAAATGGTGAACAATCGGGCCCTGCATAGTTCCATTAAGCACAATCCATTCCAAGTATGCATTGGTAATAAAATAAAATAAAAATACCACACTTGATGACAAATCATGATTAAATAGGGACCATTTCTTGTAAATGATGGAGGAATGATCTAGGCAATAATTCAGGTGACAATTTGGGTGATGGGTCCACCCCAATTGATGATATAACTTCTGGGAGCCATAACTTTTGCATCATGGCTCCAATTGACTTACCATTTGAACTATTGGAAAGATAAGAATGAGAAGAATTTATTAAGATGGAATGGATATTTTCTCAATGGATTTTGACCATCAAAAACTCAATGGAAGTGACCTAAATTTTAATTTTAGTAGTGTAGTCTAAAAATAGTAATTCCATGAATTCTATATTATTTTAAATCATGGAAGTCAAACCACTTAATCTCCCTCAATATTGGTGACCTTACACATCCTCCTCCTAAAATGGAAAGGGGACATCTCTTCTCAGAGATAGGCATATGTTTGGGTCTACAAATTTGATCAATAAAACATCTCTTCTCAAAGATAACAATATTTGAATTGTGTTTTTCATGTTTCTTAAAATATATTTTGACCAAATATTTTGAGTTTTGGATCATTTGTACTATATCTAGGAATTTAATATCATAAATACTCTATTTCATTTGGGATTGAGTAGTTCTTTATGTATCTTTGTGCTTAAAGATGTTTTGAAGTACTTAAACACTCTAGGGTTATTGAATTAGGCATAACAATGCTTTGAAATGTTGGTCTAACATTTATTTTTATATGCTAATATGTAGAACTAATATTATTTATGTAGGTATTGAATAATTTGAGGTTTCAAAGCCTGGATCCATAAAGGTCAAGATAAATATACTTGATTTGAGGCTCTTCTATAGAATATTGACTGATATTTATAATATTTATCACATGTGAAACTAACTTTGAATTTCCTTTCCTCTTAATACCCACTTTGTATCTTTGAGTTGCCTAGGATTAGAACTAGGTATTGATCTAGACCTAATGTCCCTTTAACATAACTAAAAACCCATAAGAAGGCTAGAGGAGACAAAGGTAAATGTAGGAAGTCTAAGACCCAGTGAAATTCCCCATCTAACCAAAATTTTCAACCCCTCTTGTCAATCATGGCATGGTTAGTTGGCTCATCCATTAATGTCCCTAGAGTTGTGCATGATCCACCAAGAATATAGTAAAATATTTGCCTTTCTTTACCCCCATCGATAGAGTAATTATTGAGGAACACAAAGTCATTTAAAGCATCTTTGAGTCTATTTAATGTAATCTATGAGGACATGGCTTACCATATTTTTCCCTTTGCATTATAAGACATAGCTTATGATTTGTTCCTCAAATTTCCAAAAGATTCCATCATAAGATGGGATCAGTTTTATGATACTTTTATTTCCCAAGTTGGTAGGGTAAGAGTTGTGTACTAATAGTTCACCACCCTCAAAAGGGACATAAAGGAACTAATTAGAAAATTCAATACAAGGTTCCAAAATATGTATACCCTAACATCTCCACCTTATAAGCTAGAAAATGATTTTGATTTAGAAATATACAAAAATGTCTTGGACTTGATGACAATTGTCTTCCTAAGAAGAGCCTTGAATATAGACATGTTACCTTTAGTATATGTTGAATCCATCAATATTAATGATAAAATAAACTCTTAAGGGCATCCTACCTTTGTTATACTAAAAAATTACCTGATGATACATACTCTAAATGGCATACCCAATATGAATAAAAAATTACCTACATTAAAGCAACTGTCAGTGATTAACCAGTTGTCATTGATCCATGTTACACCCAAGTAGTAGCTAGGATTCTTCAACCAAGAAAATACTAGAGCATATTCCCATAACAACATTAGTCAAGCATTGGTGCCCATAAATAACACCAATGTTAAAAATTCAACCCAAAATAAAAACTCCAAGCCTTAAAAGGAATAATTAGATTTAATATAGAGAACCATTCAAAAACTTGCTAATGATTTCCTAGATCTCAAGAACTAGATGGGAAATACTGGTGAGAATTCTAACAAAAATTATAATTTTTAGACTTATAACATACTATTCAATAGGTCTAACAATAATATCAAACCCCCTTTGATCAAGTTACATGAGATCAAAATTTATGAGTTAGCCTTACCTAACTAGTGTCAAGTACATAATACCACCAAACATGGAGAGCTAGACTGTGTTGAGTTGTATCATGCATTTAAATCCATTCAGAGCAAAATGGAAGGGTTTGAGATGAATCCCACTGATCAAATTAATGCTAAAGGCTTTGATACTATCATTAATGCTTCTAGATCTCCATAAATAGTCCTCATCATTGAGACCTATGATTTTCCCATTTAAGATGAAAATGAGCCTGAAGATAATGTTGAGAAAATATATGCATTCCCACAATACTAGAGGAATAACTATGCCTTGAGAAGCAAAGGTCCAAACCCACCTCTAACAACTTCCACCCCACCTAATAAAATAGATACACCTACTAATGGTAGGACAAATAATAATCCTTCACCCCCTAAAGGTAAAGAAAGTCAAGAAATAATAGAAGCTCTATGCACAACATTGAAGGGTGGATATAACACAGTGGAAGATATGTCAAGGAAAACATAACATTGCATGAACTCACTAAAAAAACTGAATAGCATGATTTTGTATTGAAATCATTGAACGAAAATCCTAGCTTCAGGAAATAAAAATTGGCTCATGCAAATGTAGTAATGTATAAGAGTAATCATGAAGTTCCACCGTTTCTATTAATTATAAGGATTTTTGGTAAGAATATTCATAATTTCTTGATTTATTATGGTGACTCAACTAACATTATGCCTTTATGAAAAATTGGAATTAAACCTAGTAAAATCAAAGATGGTAGTATTGTAGTTGGACAAATCAAGAGTGAAAGTGTTGGGTGAATTGTTAAATATTCACATGAAGCTCACCCACAAACCTTAAATTTAGTAGTTCATCAACATTCAAGTCATTTATAGACCTGAGGCTTATGGATTCTTATTGATTCATGATTGGACTAAATCCTTGAATTAATATATGTCCACTTATTGTTCTCAAATATGGTTACATTGGTGCAGGATTCCTAATAAAATAAGGATTAAACAGGAACCCAAAATGAAATACATGATCACTAAATATAATTCCAAGAACAAAATGATAAATTACCAATCATATAACTTAGGTGTTTACACTTTGGAAACCACTAATTTTATTATAGATGACAAGGTGAAATAAAAAACTGAAGATCCTTGGACATTGTACTTTGATGATGCATGAGCTATGCAAGGTTCTAGAATTGGAATTATTCTAAAAAATCATGAAGGAAACTAGTATCTATATTATTATATATTATATTTTGCTTGTACTAATAATTTATAAGAATATAAAGCTCTTGTTTTAGGGCTTTAATTTTAAATCAAGCATAAGGTAAAATAACTATTGGTTTATGGTGATTTAAAATTAGTTGTTAATTAGGTTAGGAGTAGTTATTAGTGTAATATTTCCTATTTAATAAAGTATAAATTTAGAGATTGGGACTTAATTGAGTATTTTGACTCATTTAATATGTTTTCCTTACCTAAGGAATATAACCAATTGGTAGATGATCTATATTCAACAACATCAAACCTAGTTCCTCTAGAGCCTTTGAACTTTTAGGAGTTTAGTTTGGAAATAATTTCATTCCCCTTTATACTAGACAACATCAATCACTTCATGTTTGATGATAATTATATAACTAACTTCATGTGTAATTATAGTGTATTTAAATCCCACATCATTGATGAATATGATGAAAGTTTTGTACAAAATTCAAAGGATAATGATGATAGAGTAATCCAAATTAAAGAGAACTAAATATCCAAGGGAATGATTTCCTTGCAAATGATGTTTGGCATGGATAAAAAAAAAAAAAAAACTAAACAACCTAAGGTGATACAAAAGGATTATAATTAAGTTAACCTAGGAATCCCTAAGTTTTTTAAGACTTAAAATTGTGTTTATTACTTTCCCTTATTCCCTAGTGATACAAGGATCACATTAAGTGAATCAATAGGAAGGGAATTTGTGGCACTAGAAGGATCAAATTGATTACATTGGTTTAGTTTTCATTGATGAAGATATAAAGGAAGTCTCTACCCTTTTAACCAAGTTCAAAGATGACATTTCGTAGTCATATCATGATCTTAATATATTTGATACTAGTGTGATTAATCACACTATCTCCTTAAAAGAGGCATGAAAATCCTTCAAGAAAAGATAAAGGATAATAAATCTAGTTCTAGAACTATTTATTTATAAATAATTAAAGAAATTTCTAGTTGCAAGGATAATCTTTCCTATACAACATTCGACATGGGTTGCCAATGTTGTGATAGTTTGAAAGAAGAATAGAGAAATTAGAATCTATGTCAATTTTAGAAACTTGAATAGATACTCTAAGAAATATAGGTATCCCTTTCCATATTTGGATTAGGTCATTTATTTTATGATTAGGTCTATAATGATGTCATTTCTTGATGTTTTTTAGGCTATAACTAAGTCCTAGTGAATAAGAGTGACATAATGAAAATTGCCTTCAACATTAAGTGGAGAATGTTTGCATACAAATGAATTCCATTTGGATTGATCAATGTAGGAAAAACTTTCCAACAATAATTGGACCACACATTCCTAGGATTAATAGGTAAGTCCATCATTACATGGATGATCTAACATTTTTTTCAAAAATAGGGGTGATCACATGATGAATTTAGAACAAGTGATGGAGAAGTTCAAGAGGTATGGCATTTATTTAAACCCCAAGAAAAGTATATTCTATGTAATTGAAGGCAAAATTCTAGGACATATAATCACCCAATAAGGTATGACTATTTACCTTGATAGGATAAATGCAATTTGAAAGGTAGAAATCCCTAACAGCAAAAAAGAGTTAAAATCTTTCTTTAGAAAGATTAATTTTGTAAGAAAATTTATCTCTAGTTTTGTAGAGATTATAAGACTACTCAATGCAGTATTGAATAAAGATGCAAAGATAGAATGGACTTCTCAATAAAAGAGGCATTCTAAAATATCAAGGATGTTATTGTTCAAGCTCTTATTCTAATAAGTCTTGACTTTAGCAAGTAATTTTATCTATACTCTTTTGTTTCTAATCACAATATTACCAATATATTAACATAGAAAGAGGATGACAAATAAAATATTATAACATTAATGAGAACCAACTTGAAGAAAATGGAATTTAACCATCCTATCCTAATAATAAAACATATTCCCTGGTGAAGGCTGTCAAGAAGTTTAGACACTACATCTTGAGAAACAAGTTGTATGCCATAGTATTTAATTTGGCTCTCAAGTTGATGTTGGGACCAAATGAACTTAGAGAATGAAGAGGTAAATGGATGACTAAACTATAAGAATATGAAATATAAATAAAATATGCTAAGTTAGTTACATTTCAATCTCTAATCTAGCTTATTGTAAATATTGATCCATGCATTGATTTTTTTAGGTTAAAGTAAGTCAAATATCTAGTGAATATTGGTACAAGGATATTGTCCACTATTTTATATAAGTATTGTGTCCCCCACCCCTCAAAATGGAGTAGAAAATGGCCCTAAAGCTGAGATCATCTTATTTAATGATCAAAATAGGGTTCCTTTATATGAAAATTATGAGGGGATCTATCTAAGATGTGTTTGTAGAGTTGAAGCCATGAAAATCATGAATAATTTTCATGGAAAATTAGGAAGTGGTCACCCTTTAGGGCATACCATAGAAAATAATATATTAATATTAGGCTAATATTACCCAACCTTATTCAAAGATGACCACTTTCATGTGTGAATATGTCACCAATGTCAAGTGTTTGATTGATGAGATACAAAGGTAGCCATGCCTTTGTAACTAGTGATTGAAGTGATACCATTTGCATAATGGGGCCTTGAATTTTTAGGAGTGATCAATCCTAACCCTTAATAGGGTATGAATTTATAGTCACTACTACAGATTATTACACTAGGTGGGTTGAAGCACAACCAAAAAGAATAGTATAGTGATTAACATCATCAAATTTTTAGAATAAAATATCATCACTCAATTTGGAATGACCTTACCTTTAGTATGTGATAATGGCCTAGATATTGCATCAATCAAATTCACTAAGTGGCATATGAAAATCAAATATTCATCAAGTCTACTTTAAACTATTACCCTCAAGTTAATGGAGTTTTAAAATTTACCAATAAAAACTTGATGAATGCCATCAAGAAGTCTATAGAAAATAAACATATGGAATGGTAGTCCTTGCTAAAATATGTTTTATGGGAAGATAGAATCAGATACAAATAGGTACTTAAGGCATCTTCATTCTTACTAGTTTGTGGGAAAAAACCTATCTTTCCTATCATAGTGAAGCTAGCCACATTTGATTTTATGGCTGAGTACATTGAAGATGATGAAAGAGTACAATCCTAGATACTAAAAAACATCCAAATAGAAGATGCCAAAGATGAATAATTTCAACAATCATCAAGATGTTGTAATGTTATGGTTTGTTAAATGAGCCAAAGTTAAAGCATTCTACATATCATTCTTGGTCTTATTATAGGACAAGACCCATGAGAAGAAAGGAAAACATGACAAGTTCACTCCTCTTTAGATGTGACCATATCAAGTGGCATAAATACTAGGTGAAAATTCATTCAAGCTCAAAGACATGCATGAGAATTATTTAACCTTATGAGTCAATGGGCAGTACATAAAACATTAGTTCTCTATTACTTTATCACAAAATCTAGAAGGACAATAAGCTTGTTTAGAGTTAGAATAGGTAGGATTAGAGTAGCTTTCTTTCGTACTTTGATTTCATAGAGTAGTTTCATTTCTTTCTTTGCTTTCTTATTATGTTTTTTTATCTCTTTCTTACTTTGATTTCTTATTGTGTTCTTTCCCACTTTTCACTTGATATTTATTTTTGTTATGTGGTGTAGCTTAATAATAAGTCCTTTGGAAAATAATTCATTAACTCAATTTGTGTTAGTCTAGTCCTCAAAATGGGAATAAGTTAGAAACCTCTAACAGTGTTCTAATTTAGAAAATTTGGGTGGGGTTAGTTGGAAGTTAATTTTCTCATGAAAATCCTATGTCATTTTAAGACTAAAATATAGTTTAGATGAATAAACATTCACTTGAACCAGAGTTTGAATCTATGTACACCATCATAATGTCACTTAATTTCACCAAAATAAATTTCCAAGGTAGAATTTGATATCTGAAGGTGAATTACATCTGGACTATATATTGACAAAACCTTACACTTGGATAATTTTGATTTACAACCATTATAGTTTATGAATGCAAGTATAATAATAGTGATACACCAATTAGTGAAATCATAAACTAATATTAAATTCTATGAATGGTTATTTAGGAAATTTATGCCAGGGCTATGGATGCCTGGCTAGAAGTAGATCAAGGCCTAGAGTGGAGCCAAAGGTATCTCTATTGGGGCTATGGATGCCTGGCTGATAGTAAAGTAATGCCCAAGCCATCCTCAACTAAGAAAAATATAATTATATAAAATCTAACGAATGCTTAAGTAATTTCATTTTTTTGGTCTTGAAACTTAAAAGTTATTATTTTGAAACCCAATGAAAATTGTTAAGTAACCTAAAAGCACATACATAGTATGATTGTCTAAAAGGTTTAAACTCTATTTCAAGCCTATGGACTTCCATTAGGTCTGAAAGGTAGTTTTGATATTAACTTAAGGTCACAATGAGATAATTAATTTTGAATTCATATTGGAATGAGATATGTTGATTCTAACATTTTTTCATGTTTCCTCATATAGGTCATCATTTGGTTATGATAAATATTCCCCTATTCTCAGAATGGGCACCCTCATTTATTCATTTCCAAAAATACCCAAGATACCTAACATAGTAAATCATTTAAATTCATGGCTTTGATTTGATTTAACATTACTTGTGCTACTATAATTTTTGGTTAATCATTAATTTTGAAATAATGATTGACACTTAGAAATATTCAAATTATTACAAGTCTTATTCAACAATGAATTTTTGACAATTGATGGTTCAATCATGTGCACATAGGATTTTGATAAGGAAGTAATACTTGGCTCTCCAATTAACATAAACATAACAATATTCATTAGGTTTTATTCAACTAACATTATGTCATGTTTAAAGTATTTACTTGTATAATTTTGCTTTAAACTTGTTTAAATTTGCTTAAGATGGGCTATGATATCTTTGGGAAGCTAGCTTAGTTTCTCACTTGAATTTATAGGACATCAAATTAAAGTTGTGATTTAATGACACCTCATGGGAAGTCAAAGTTAAAACTATGAAATAAAAGGGATATATGTCCACCTCATTAAGCCCCATAATGCCTTAAATATTCATCACATCCCATGCAAGATACCTAAGTTAAATCTACTAATTCCATTAACTATGTGGCATCATATAGAGAGTTCATGGAAAAGCTAGCTATTTAAATTTAAATCCTGGGGCTACATGTCATAATCTTAGCCTCCATGACCAAACCCATTCAATTCAAGCCACTACACATCCCACCAAAGTAAAAAATCCCATGATATGCCATCACATGTCTCAACCACAACTATCTAGGCCTAAGTAGCATTCTAAATTGATGAGTTTCCCCTTTGGGTTCATCTGAGGTCACTGCATATCCATGCCACATTGTATCCATCTAAATTATCATGAGAGATCATAAGGTAGACACATAGTTTCACCTCAGATGTTTGATCAAGGTTAAGAGATATACAACTATGTAAGGCACCTTCTGAGAATGACACTTGGTAGAAGAACAAAAAAAATTCATGAAAATGATGTGTGCCCCCTTTGGGCTCATGTTATGATACTACATGTCATTTGTTCATTGTTCTTATCTAAGATACGAAAGATCACCTCTAATAGAGATGTGTGTCTCCCCCTAAGCCATGCAATTAGCACCAAGTTGTTGATAGTTGTCCAAAAGCCTCCTAAGAGAGATACCTAGAAAATAAAGTCTTTGATTACCTATGACAGTAATGTGTGGTATTCCCATAGCCAATAAGAATAAAAAATCACCACCTGAGAGCTTTCTATGAATTAAACTATGCCACATAGTATGATATAAATAATTCATCATGATATGTTACAACCTGAGATCCTGTGAGGTAATTAAAAGATGCCACATGTCTAGACATCAATCTAACTAGGTGGCATAGTCATATTCAGACCACGTGAGTACCTAGTTAGATCTGAGGTGGAAGCCACATGTCAAAAGTTGGTAATATTTAGATTTATAGCTAAAATTATTGGAAAATTAAATACAAATTAAAGATAAATTTGAATTTTGGTGAAATTAATTTCCAAAATAAATAGTTCAAAGATTATTTCAAATATATGCAAAGTTGACAAGTTTGCCATTAATACAACATGAACCAAGATCACCATCAATATTTCATTAATTAGATTGATATTTTTAAGAGACAAAATAATAAAAGCTATTGATATTTACATTTCAAAAGTTATATGCATTTGCTCTCTTTACTGTCCACACTCTCCTAGTATGACAAAGCTCAAGATGTTTAAAAACTACACTCCCAATCACTATTATCAAAGCTCAAAATTTTCTTAAGGATATAAGGAGGCCTTGATGTAGACACTCAAAAATTAAATAGTTTTAGCTACCCAACCCTAAAGATAGTTTACCACCTGGTTGACTTACTCCACTTATTAATTGACTAACTTAACTTTCTAATTCACCTCTCTTTTAACTAATTTTCATCTAGACCTTCAACTATCAATAGTCAGCCTAACCATCAATGATTAGCTTGGCCATCAATGGTTAGGTCTCCAAACCTGATTTAAAGCATTACCAATTATATGAAATAAGCATGGCTGCATTTAGTAACTTTATTTATATGATGCTAACAAGCTTTAAAGCATCATAAATAGAACCTTTATCCTCCATCATAATTAGCAACTTCTTCTTACACATTTAGTAACTTCATCCTATAAATAGAGAGAAGTAGGAAGAGAAAGGGATCGATAAATCCATTAATCCACATCTAAGCTATCTTGCATATAGGTATATAGCATCCCTTCAACAAATAATCAACATCAACAAAGACCCAAACCTATATCATAATCACTTTTGAAGGCCAAAGCATTATCACTCTAGCCAAATTGCTTCAACCTTCCACCATCAGGTAACATTTATCTCATGATTTTTTTCTTTGATCTATTTCATTTTTAACCTCCCTACCCTATCCATACCTATCTTTATCTTATTTTCCATCTTTTAGATCCATAACTTCCCTCTACTTGACCAACTACCCCATCTGCCATTAATTTTCTAAACATTTCCAAAATTTTATAGGTAACCTTTGATAGTTAGCCCAACCACTGATGGTTACCTCAACCATTGACAATCACCCAACCTCCAATGGTTCACACAATCATCGATGGTCATTGTGGTATAAAATAACAACAAGTTGAACCTGACCCCAACCAAGTTAGCATGAGTATTGACCCATTTTTTATATATTTAGTCATTTTAATTTAACAAGCATTTTACTTTATTATTCTTACATGAATTTAATTTCATGTTATTAAATTTAAGTATTCTTTCTTTTCATCTACATCAACTTAATTTTTATAAATAGTGGATTGATAGCCTCCTAGAAATCATACACTTTTTGGATCTAGCTCACTCTAGGTAGTCCACTCAACTATTTTTATAGAAACTCCATTTTCTAGTGTTTTTATTATCTGTAAGTTATTCCTTCCAGGCCAAATAGGATTTCCCATCATCATCTAGATCATGTACACACTTTTACTAGGTATTATTCCACACACTCTATTGCTAGTTTCATTACTTATTTTGAAATTAAGAAATGAGTGGAAATTTTTAAAAAAAAAATTGGCACACTTCATGGGACCTAGCATCCCATTTTTTCCTTTATTATATGCCCATCAAATGAAATATAAAATTTATTTTGGGCTTAAAATAAACCTTTTGCATACATTGATTGCTTGTTTGTATTAGTTCATCTAGTAACTTAAAAGCAAAGTAACTAATTATAGCTTTCACTCTTATTATCAAACACTTTTGCCAAACTAAATAACCAATAAACTCATCAAAACAAACTTGATACAAGGCCTGACTAGTATTTCATCACCTAGCGGTAAACCTTACACTTTCCTAGTAATCCTACTTAGAGGTCATTACCAAAAGGAGAACCGACTCAGCTCTCTAATTGAGTATAAATTCTAAAATTTGGTATATTTTAGCTAAGCACCCAAAACCCCTATTGTTTCAGTGTATGAAGTGATGGGGTAGGCCCTAATACCAAGTCATGTACTGAAGTTTAATACATATTTATCTCTTGAGCACCTAAACATAACTTAAAACCAACCTTAGATTTCCTCTTTAGTACCTGATCTACAATCCAAATTTGTTATTCACATTTTTTAAGGCATAAGCCAAAAGTAATTTAAAAATCATCCTAAGTTTAAATGCACTTTTAGTGTATGAATCACTTTGGATTCTTTTATTTTGCTTGATTTTTTTTGAGGTTTTAGTTTCATCATACCATTTCCATTTCTCTCACCATTTTTTCTATATTATAGCTTTGCTAGATTCTTAGAAGACAAATTTATTATTAGAGCATTACCTTACATCATGATACAATCATGTTCCCAACCTCACCTATAACCAACCAAACCTTACCTATAACCAATCAAACTTTAATTTCAACCAAACACCAAACTATCAATTACCATTAAAAATGGTTACAATATTGATAGACCAAATAATTAAAGTAGAGTCATCCATTTCTGGTACTCATTACCAATCAACCCTTACCTACAATCAATAAAATATAATTTATAACCAACCAAAAACCTATAAACAACCATTTGATCATCATCATACCCAACCAACCACCCATCAACATCTATCATATCTATCCAACCTAGACCCACCTATCAACATCTATCCTCAAACCTTAGGTTACCTACACCAACTATCATGCCCATTACCCTAACCAAAGTTATCCAACTCAACCTATCGACCAACCTATCAACCCATCAATCCATTAGCCTATCAACCCAACCAACCTATCAAACTATCAATCTAACCAGACTAATCAAACCAACCCACCTTATCAACCTTACCAACCTTACCCAACTTATCAACCATATCAAATACAATCAATAAATACCAACTAAACCTACCTATCTTATCAAACTCATAAAAACTAACAAACCAACAAACCTCATCAAACCAACCAATTAGCTTATAAACTCAAGAGCCATTGGTGCACCATCTTCCTAGTCAATACACCCCCTAGGGGAATCTTATGTTTAAGTCCTTGATAAACTCTAAGAGGATTCCATCATTAATCTTCCTCAAATAAAACCCATCAATAGTTCTTTCCAAAGATAATTTGGTGTATAGATAACGATTTTTTTACTTATCATCATGCACAAGGACATGACATAGATAGATGTGGCTCTTTTAAGATTCTCATGCAAAACCTTATCAATCATAAGGAGGTTTGAAGGGTATCCTCTATGTTCCCCCAACCTAGCCTTAAATATCTTCAATTAATCAACCATTGAGCCTCTTCCTTCACTCATTATTGAGAAAACCCATAACCAAAGCCATCAGTATAATCAGACCCATCCATTTGATTTGGTCTTTGGTGATCATATAACTAAAAAAACCATAATCCAACCCTTGAACAAACCACCTATTAACCAAGTGTAACCTTCACACCTTTCCTTTGAAATCACAATCAAGAAAACCATCCAACCTCTTCCACTTACCAATTTTATGGAACCTATCATCAACCCAACCTTACCCACCATCAACCCAACCTTAACAACCATTAACCCTAGCTCCCCTACCCTTAACCTAATTCTTCCCATCATCAACCCAACATTAGAAACCATTAACCCTACCTTATCTACCATCAACAAAACAAAACCTACTATTAACCCAGCCAATTTACCGTTGACCTAACCTCACCTATAACCATCCAACTAACCTTACCTCATCAACCAAACCAAAAAACCAAAACAACCTCTATATTAAATAAATGAAATAAAATAAACATACCTTTTAAATCAACCATAACCAACCTCTTGAACAACCCAAACCAAGATCAATCAAACCTACGAAACCTACCATAACTCTTCAAAATCAGACCCCACAAGATTTTCCTAGCCTTGAGGAACTAGAGGAAATTCCACCTGAACCACCAGCTAACCACTAATAGATAATAAATAATAAAATATCTTTATATGTGGATGAAATCATCTTCACCCCTTCTAAACCTTATTATTAAC
This sequence comes from Torreya grandis, assembly GCA_037957365.1. Taxonomy (NCBI): domain Eukaryota; kingdom Viridiplantae; phylum Streptophyta; class Pinopsida; order Cupressales; family Taxaceae; genus Torreya; species Torreya grandis. The sequence continues at coordinate 582,672 of JARHVA010002382.1, read as the reverse complement.
AAACACCTCACCTAGAGATCTTTTTCCCATCTCAAACACCCATGGAAAGTAACTAGAGGAACTTTCCCTCCATAAGACTTTGACCATTTAACAACCCAAACCATAATTTACCAATTAACCAAACTAAGCCTTAGTATGTTTTCCTAAAACCTATCAATCAACCAGCCCTAAAATATTGGAGATTACCTTTATCCTACACCCAACCAAACTTTTTCTCAAGTTACCTTTTCCCGTAACCTTTTGAGAGTACCTCCTCTATCAACCCAACATCAACCAAGTGGTATACCAAATTGGGGAATCCTATTTTGACACCAAATATTAGAGATTACCATATCTACCACACCATCACCTAATAAATCTCATCTTTTTGTCAAACCAAATCTTTTTTACATTTAATCAAATGTTGGAAAATAACTGGGGGAAATCTACTCTCCTAAAATCAATCAACATGTAACTAATATGGATAAAAGAAAAAGTGGAAAATTTTATTTTAATTGGATTTAAACCTACATCATAACCTATAAGTATGGATAAGGAGCTTATCATTTATCTTCTCTCGAAGGCAAACTAGAACTTGAGCATTTTAATGCTTTACAGCTACATCCTTTCTATTATTGAAATAAGGATTGAACTCACCTTTATGTCTAATTAAATTCATCCCTTGGTTTATGATATTTTCACTTTCCTTATACCTTCACCTTATTATTCTTTAGGATAATTTGATTACAACATAGAACCATGTGATTATCCATCATAGTTATAGCCTAATCCTAAGCATGGATACTATGGATCTACGCATGGCATGGTTGTCATGGATACTTTTCATCTCTAATTAGATGTAATCCCATGGTTAGTTGTTTATCAAACCATTTTCCTTCATATATTATCAACCTTTTGTGCTAAAAGTCTTACCTTTATAAAGGTAGACCTCTAAGCCTAAATAGACTTGTTTGTGTCTAAAACTAGCATTCAAAATCAAATTAGGTTACTAAAATATCACTTGGGTCCATATCTCTAGCATTACAAACTACTTCCTTGAAGTATGTCTTCCTAACAACTAAATATTGATTAAAAGATAGACTAATCCCTTGAATAATAACTATAACACAAACAAATCCAAACTTAGACCACTCCCTTGAGGGATGGCTAAGATAAATTTGTCAAATTAATCATCTAAAGCTTCTTGCATCGATCATATTCACCCGTTTTATCAAAAACAACAAAAGATGAAAAATGGGGGGCCTATATCAAAATCAAAGTGAGTTATCCCAAAAGGATTGAAATTGGTTCTTTCATATATATTTAGTAGACTTCTCACATCGATCAATCTACACTTTATATTAAGACATGGAATTGTCTATTACTATTCTTAGGTTACCTATAGAAGGGGAAAAACTAACCCACATTAGGTTACCTTATCACCTATTTCCCTTCAAATTACCTATCACCTAATTTATCCTATATACCCTTTAAAAGAATGAGGGATTCTGAGCTTACTTGACACAATGTTATCAAGATATCATCTTTTCACTTAAAGCACACTAATGCAAAGAATTTGAAAGGTTTATTTTTATTAAGCCAATCTAACTTTATTTTTGTTAGATCCTTACCAATAAACACATCATGTCTTTCTTACTTTCTCATTATTAGTTCATGAAGACATGTGTTTCATGACTATTTTATATTTTTACAACATTTAGTTTGTTACCTATACCAACTTTATGTGTCTTTATTATATCCCAATATCACGTATCATATCCAAACATTCAAAACATAATTTTCATCACAACATTAATCCATATGCCTCATAAAATTATGAGCCATATCCCATCTATGGACCAAAACATCAAATGTACCATAAATGACATCATCAAAATAAACAATCAAAACCATCCTATCTATCATCATTAATAAACACATCATCTCTCATATATACATAAAACATCACCTATAACTATCAACATATCAAATTCAAACATCTAATTACAAAACACATTTTAATTCCTTTGTCTCATCGTCCATCATCTATACACATCATGCCTATCAAAAAACAAGACAAAACATATTGTCCATTTCACATATCCTCATATATACACCTCTCATCTCATAAATAATGGGGCATGAGAATCTTTCCATTCATAAACCTTAAGACACACATCATATACATTTATAAATATCAAAACTCATGAGCTAACCATGATCCACATATCCATAATCATATCCATAAATCACATCATGTCAACAAACCACATAAGCTATGTCATCTACCACTTCCCATATATATCATAAATAATTATCCTTAAGCCACATCATAACTATGAAATAATAACCATGTCATATCTATAAACAATGTCATCATTCTCTTTACTATCACCATCTATACATCAAATAATATATGTAAAAAATAAAGTCACCATGATCATATATACATAAAATAATATATCTTATATCCATAATCACATCATGAACAACATCATTCTATGACCAAACTCAAAATCTATCTTTGATCATATATCTATCATATCCATCTAATGAACAAATCATATACATTTATGAGAAATATCACTCATAACATAATAAAATCAGTCATTACATATCTAAAATCATACATACTTGAGCTCATGTCATCACTTATAAAAAATGTCATCAAAACATCATAATCATAAGTTCATCCATCCTATCCATCATCATAATACATCATATCTATCATATGAACAAAACATGAACAACAACATTCAATCTACATATCCTCTCATAAGCAAAAGTCCTCATATCATCATCATAATCATAATAAATCAATACATAATCAATAAACATTAGAAACATCTATAAACATCAAAACATAATCATCATGTCATAAATATAATCAAATGTTATAAATATAATCAACATACAACATAATCATCATATACATCATCATCCAAGTCATACATGTCAATTAAGTGTGCATCATAATATAAAAAATACATATAATAGTGTATCAATCTCTCTTATATACATCTCACATAATTGACATATAGATTGGTATCAAAATCAATAACATATACATCATATACTTTCCTCTATTAGGCCCTTAGGACACCACTACCACTAGCCCCATCTACACCTACACCAACACCTACACTACCATCTAGTAGTGGCCCCTTGATATCCCTACCTACCTCACTATCAAGGCCCACTATCCTAGAGTAGATATAGATTCACTACCTACTAAATTTTCCCTATACTCTCCATACTACATCTCTAATGGAAATTTTGTTATTACTATAGCCTCATAATATCTCAATTCCTTAATGGTGGATAAGTACCATGTCGTTCGAATTGTGTCAGTTGGTCCTCCTACTATTGCTATGGCCATTCCTACCCTTTACCTCAATGAATCTCTCTCTTGTATCACTAACTTAATATAGATCCTCACCTAATGTTGCTCTCTAGTCAAAGTAGCCACTTGACCCTGTAAGGTGATAATCTAGCCCTATAAAGTGGCCACCTATCCATGTAACCAAGTGATCTAGGACAATGCCACTATCAATTCCATTGAACCTATCCATCATATGTTAGTGCCCCAATAATATCCACATCCATGGGCTACTAACCCTATCACCCCATCCAAAATTAGTCACTACATATCAGACTTATTACTAAGCCAGATACCCATCCATAATATTATCATCATTAATGGTGGTACTAGCTGGTAGCTCCTTGTAGTCTAATACATTATCTTATAGCTATAACTCAAGGAGATATAAATCTACATCTTTCCTCCTATATTTAGGGAAATCTGATGGGATCTCATTCACCAATCCAAACTACCTCTGCACTCACTCAAATGGGATAAGCTCTATCTCACCATCCCATCTCTCATTAATCTAATGTTAGCTCTATAAGGATAATGTGTGGTAGATATATCTTGGCCACCTAGGCCAACCTATATATGGCCTCCATGCTATGTCACCTACCACCAAACCTTCCAAGGCATCTTGGAACCACTCAATGTCTCATCCTCCACCACCTACACCTATCAATCCATAATCACCTCTCCATCTAGTAAGACCAACTAGAAATGGCTCTTGGCTAAATCCATCCCAAGGTGCCCCCACTGGCCTCAATATTTTAAGGTGCTCATAATCTCAGTAGTGGAACATGAACTTGATGCTAATACTATATCACCTATTAGCTTAGAACTCCCATATATCTCTATAAATCTACACTAATAGGACTAGGGCCCACACAAAAATAATCCTCCCTAGTATCATCTCCACCAAAATCCATAATAACCCATATGGGAAGTAGCCACTACTATAATATAGCACCACAAATTAGGACATGACCATCATTATCATCATGAGTAGGCAACTATCTATAAGATCCCTCTGGTATAGGGATCTATAGCTAAATCCACCTGAGTGAAACTACTCATGTACCTAATCTACCCCATACATCACATCCATATGATAGTCGATCTCCTTACTCTCTATATGATAGATTGTCTCCCCAAAAATGGGTAATCATGTGATACATTGAATTTCCTCTGGGATAATCATCATCTTCCCCATCAAAATCAAAAATTTGTTTATGATTAGGTCCCATCTCTTGATGAGGGTCATAATCATACCCATATCTCATGTTAGGTATTGGTAATGAATCATTATGCCTAGTCTGACTATCTCCATATGTCTCCACTCTTATACATTCATCACGTCTCAAACATTGGCAAAATATCTGAGTGACCCTATCCCTCATCTAAATCTAATCATAAGCCTACTAAATAATAATGTTATCATGCATGCTTAGACTTAAGTATCCACCTACACCTAGCACATCACTTTCAAATACCTAATCACTTTTATTCTTTATAACCCTATTCACCATCCCTATATAAACCTTTCAAATTAAACCTTACTTCTCTATAAACATATTTTCCCATGCTTTACTCACTTTCCAAACCACCCATTTGACCTATTTCCAAACATTTTCATGAACATTTCTACCTAATTTTAAACATTTTAACATTCCACGTTTTCCCAACTATCAAACTTTTAAACCATAACAACCTTCTCATACTTAAAACACTTTAACACAACCTTCCACCTCTAACACTTTCCTTGAATTAAAACCTTTTAACAATCTCATCCATTTTATCCTTTTATAAAACAAAAAAAATAACACTAACTTTTAAACACTTTACAAACATTTAATGACCACTTTAATTTCATAAATTTACAATTTTAAAATATTTACACACCACTTTTTACCTCACCTTCCTTGAATCCTTTGACCATCAATGGTTCATGGAATTGTCGATGGCCCCTCAAGCCTCTTTTACCCCCAGTGCTTGACTATTGGCAGTTGAGTTGAACCTCTGATGGTCACTGTGTGTGATTGCTAGTGGTGAAACTTGAACCCTAAAGCTCCCAAAACCTCTAAAAAAGTACCTAAAATATATAATTCCTCTACCTAAATGCTATTCACAACTCAATATCTACCAAACACATCCTTACAATATCAATTTCATCCACCCATTTTCCTATGACCAATAAAACCCTAAAAAGCTAGGGCATCATATTCACCACAACTAGTTTATAATCCTAACCAATTATTCATAGCCATTCCTATGGAACTTCTAAATCAAACAAATTATTATATCATATTAAATTTAAGACATAACATACCTTTTTCTATAATCATCGATGTGGGTAAAGCCCTCATACTACCACTCAGCCACATCATCATCCACCCTCCATTGAATCAACTATCGATCAACCTTGCACAACTGATCACCCAATCAATTACCTCTATCTTATCAAGCTCAAAACACAAATGATAAAATTAACAAACCATCTAGATTAAAAATTCCAAAATTCAAATGGTAAAAATGATGTTATGTTTTACTTTTGATCTTCCAGCTTCTAGGTTTTTGTCTTGACCATCGATGGTCAAGGTGACTATTGATGATCGACCCTGGGGAAAACCCTGACCATCAATGGTCAAGGTCCCCTACCTTTTTTAAAAAATTTAGAGCACCCCACCTTAGTTTTTAACTTATAGGGATATCAACATAATATCTACCCACCCTAATCTTAACTTATAAATAATTAACCTTCTCCAATCAACCCTTTAGACCCTATCCACCTTGATGTTAACCATTTTTTACCTAAACTTTTGAATGTTTTACAAGAACCTTGCCTTGATCATTTTAACTACATCAACCAACCTTGTCATGTTGAAATTTTGAAACTCACACCACCTCATCCATTACCAGACCATTTGTGTTTTTTTGTGGGAGCACTTCCTACCCTAGATACTATGCACAATGTTGACCCTATTTAGATGACTTGATTGGATTGACTTGATCAACTATGACCAATGTCATGGATGATTATCCTATCATATGTCACCCTAGAACCCATCTTTATTTTTATCAATATTGAAAACTTTAGTCTTTGCATGATCTTAATTATCACACTTGGTCACATTTTTTATGCAAGTTTGCATTTCAAATTCCCAACCCATTTTGTGTCACCCACCTCGTGACTCACCCTTTATCATTTATCGAACACTGAACTAATTTTGATTTTGCCTCATTAGATCCTAATTTGAGGGGGGACAAATCCTCATATACTCAAGGCAACTAGACCTTGAATAAAAATAAATGTTTGTTTTGTAGCTTATTAATTCAAAGTTATGTAATAAAACATGGGAAAATATAGACACTCAAAATCTACATAGATTTAGATGTCAAAATACTTAGACCCCCTACCCGACCCTAAATTTTGTTAACCCCCTAGTTGACTTAGCCCACCTATTAATTTACTAAATTATTTTTCCAATTCACCTCTTTTTTAACTTTTTTTCATCCAATCCTTCGACCATTGATGATCAACCTAACCATTGACGGTCAGGTCTCCAAGCCTACTTTAAATCATAACCAATTGTATGACATAAGCATGGATACATTTAATAACTTTATTTATGTGATGATAACAAGATTTAAAGCATCATAAATTATAAATTTATCCTCCATCATAATTAGAAACTTCCTCCTACATATTTAGTAACTTTATCCCATAGAAGGAGAGAAGTAGGAGGAAAAAGGGATCAAGAAATCTAGCAATCTACATCCAAGCTATCTTACATATAAGTATCTAAAATTCATTCAAAAAATAAAAAATGTAAATAGAGACTCAAACCTCTATCTAAATCACTTTCAAAGGCCAAAACAATATCACTCTAGCCAATTTACTTTAACCTTCCACCATCAGGTTACAGGTATCTTGTGCTTGTTTTCTTTGATCTATTTCATTTCTAACCTCCCTACCCTATCCATACATATTTTTATCTTATTTTACATCCTTATAGTCCATAAAATACCTATACTTAACCAATTACCCAATTTAACATTACTTTTTTGATCATTTCTATAATTTTTAAGGTAACCACAATGGTTAGACTAACCATTGATGATCACCTCAATCATCGACGGTCACCCAACCACTAATGGTTAGCCCAAAAACTAATGGTCACTATGGAAAAAAATAATATCAAGTTATTTTCACCCCCTTAAGCCTAACCAAACCTTGTTTTTTGTGTTCTTGCCTATTCATAGATATTTTTTCAATTTTATGAACCTGAACCCAACCATCTTAGCATAAATATTGACCCATTTTTGCTATATTTAGTCATTTTATTTAAAAAAGAATTTTAATGCATTCTTATTGCATTAATTTAATTTAATTTTATTGATTTAAATTATTATTTATTTTCATATACATCAACTTAACTATTATAAATATTGGATTGATAGCCTCTTAGCAAGCATACACTTCTTAGATCTAGTTCATGCTAGGTAGTCCACTCGACTATTTTACTAAAAAATCCTTTTTCTAATGTCTTTTTTATCTTTATGTTATTATTCCAAGCCAAAGAGGAGTTTCCATCATCATTTGGATCATGCATGAAATTTTACTAGGATTCTTCTAAACACCCTAATACTAGTTTCATTACTTGCTTCCAAATTAAGAAATGAGTGGAAATTAAGTAAAACATTTGATTTATACCTAGATTATTATAAAATATGGAATTTATAGGTCCCTCTACTCTAGGTAAGAGTATTTACTTTGGGAAAAATGAATGTTTATTCTAATATGGTACTTTCATCATCTTTTAGGACACCAAATTCATCCTTGAGGCCATTACATCTAGTAACATACATTATAGTAGCATTTGTTTCAATATAGAGGTAGTTAAGTTAGTTGATGAGGATGAAAACATGCTTCATATAATCCAAATAAATTCAAATATCCTTGTCATAAATGTAGTCAGTCTCTATAAGGCCATAGTTAAGTCATAGGTCATGTTATGTACTAACCTGGTTTATCATATTTTTGGGAGATAAAGGTGTAAGGATGGGCTAATTAAATCAATATCCCAATGGATCCATATTTCATTGATACTAGGGCCTAAATTTGAGAAGTATTATGACCTTTCTTCCCCATTGATAGAGTACAACTAGGTCATAATCAACAACTAGTACAAAGTGCATTCCTTAGAGAAGGTCTTAGCTTCATGGGTGACTAACCTAATGGGAGATATTCTCACGGATGATCAAGGAAAATCTCACATCTAAAAAATTAGATAAGGAGTTATAATTATCCTATCCCTCTTGAACAGAGTATTTAGTAATCCACACATTGCCTATATATATATATATGTATATATATGTATATATATATATGTATATATATATGTATATATGTATATATATATGTATATATATATATGTATATATATATATACATATATATATATATATATATATATGTATATATATACATATATACATATATATATACATATATATATACATATATACATATATATATATACATATATATATATATGTATATATATATATAACGACTATTTTATTTCTACAAATCATCCTTGAGGACCAGATTCCCCCACTTGACCAAATTATCAGCGCTAATTTAGTATATTTAATTTAGGACACTTTGAATAATGGTTCCCTATTCTTCATGATGAGCTACTTATTGAACACAATTTGTGAAACTACTCAACTAGGTTAGAATTCATGGTCGCTTAAGCATCAAGAGGTTGTGCCTCAACTCTTCTCTATAATGAAAATTCATTGGTTCAGATTCAGCATAATAGTGATTGCATAAGAATTCTACCTAGTGGTCTATAATTTTATCACTAAATGTGAGATATATAGGGCTCCCCCTAAAGTTATACAAACTCTAAGGGACGTGGAAAGCTACTAGTTATACCCAAATCTCATAATCATCATAATAGAGGGAGTGATGATGAGCCCTCTTATATTTCCAAGGTACATGCCAATGAAGTTGGGAGAAGATGAAATAACCTATCAACTTCTACATGGATTTGATGGATTCTTCAAAAAAAAGAAGAAGATATCCCCCATAAGGTTTCTTACAAATTGGGGAGGACTAAGATCACCATGTGGCATGATATTATTATATTTTATATGCATCAAGATGTTGATCATAGTCATTAATGTTTGGTTATTATTGATGTCAAAAAGAGTATTTTGTAATAATGCATTAATGTCAAAGTGATTAGATTGATGGTTTGGAGAGATATGGCACATATATAGGCGTACAAGGACAAATAAGAAGCTGTAAGGCATCCATAGATGTCTTGGTGAAGCTATGGTGTGTGAATTGATCTTTTGGAAAGATAAACATGCTTATTATAGCTTAAGAAAAGCCAAACTATCACTACACATCATGAAAATATGAATGAACTAACAAGTTTGTGCATTTATTTTAGGCACTTATAAATCTAGCCAAGGTCAAAGGATTTCATGTATATATTATCTTTAGTTATAATAAGGTCCCCAAAAATTTTGGATTATTGAAGTGTTTTCTAGCTCAAGTTATAATGCTTTAAATTGGATCTTGAAGACTATGTTGGGATAAAGATTGTCAAGTTTAACTTCATTAAAATCTGAGGTCACTAGTCAGTAGATCTAACAATGAGCATTCATTATCCAAATTTTTATCCAATGGTGTACATGAAGTCAAATTATAAAAGGTACCTATGATTAAATACACTAGTGACAAGTGTATCTATCTATTTGATCTAACATAATATCTATGGTTCACAGGTGTTCATACTGATAGAGATTGATAGTGCAGGTTGAGTTAAAAATAAAATGTGCAAAAGGCATGTAGAACTACCAAGTGACACAATCATAGGAGCTGTAGTCTAAGATCAACATTAAGCATTGTAAGATAAATATCAAGCTACTTAAAATTTATCAATGGTATGTATTTCACCATAGTTTCTAGGAAGCATGAGATGAGGTTAAGGTGATCGATGTTTAGTGTTTGTACAGTGACCGTTACAATTTGAATATTCAAATTCATGATGGAAAACCAATGATTAATTTTTAAGATATAAATTTTGGTCCAGGATGAATTTATTGATGTATTAAAAATAAAAAATTTAAATGACTTTAAGGCACGTCGAGAAAACCTAGTTGGAAGGTTTGACTATCTATATAATTAAAGATATGGAGCTCAGAAGTTAACTATGTTTGACCATGGTCTGCAAGTGATCCAAGAAGGATATTTGAGATATTCTTGATAGTTTCTTATCTTTAAATATGAATCAAATATTGGAGAGTATTTTAAATTCAACCAATACTATCTATTTGGATTTTGGAGGTTTGACCAATCCATCTTTAGTGTGAATAATTGATTAGAATTTGATTGTGTTTATTGAATACACTGTCAGATTGAGTGAGCACATTATAGGAGTTTTTTGAAGGTGTTATGAATATAATGGAAAAATAAAGTGAGTATGGAGATGTTATATAAGTATATAAGGCTAATAAAAAAAAATTGTCATATTTTTCTCTTGATTAGATATGGAGTCAAAATAGTATAACTATTTTTTGACTGTGTAACCAATCTAAATGGTCATTCTGAGAGAGTTGTATTGAGTTCTTAGAGCCTATTTTGAAGTGTATAGATCACATGGAGGTTTTTCACAGATATTTAATGGTTCACAATTTTTATCTAATCATTTGGCCATGTGAAATATTTGAGTAGTTGCTTTAAAAGTCTAAGACTGTGTTTACTATGTATGAAGACCTAAAGAGTGAGGATACCTAATTGGTAGGTTCAAGGTGTGAGTCATTTTTATAGGTGTAATGGACCCATATGGTATTTATCAAGGGTATATTGGTAATATGTTTTAATCATTGGTAAAGGATGAATATGTTCCAAGTATTCTCACATGTAATGTGTGAGTATGAAGGCCTAATTATTTTAGGTCTCACCTAGATCTAATGGTGGTTTGGAGATATGAGGTAATAGATAACCTATGAGAATTTATTTTGAGATATTTATTAGAGTGATATAATTATTAATTATTAAGGAAAGTATTATGTCTGACCAAGAAGATGATATTCATGAAGACTCTATAAATAGTAAGAGCAAAGGTGATTATTTTTTGACTTGAGTGAGTAGAGTTGAGCAGTTGTGACTATGTGGATTAAATTGAAGGGGAGAACCTTTGAAATAAAATTTATAGTTCATTAAGGAACATCATAGAGTGAAGAGGATTATTCATGATTTTCTAGTTAAGTTGATGTAGGAAGACATAGGTCATTAAACCTAATGAGCCTAGAAGAGGTAGTTTGAGCAAGTTAGCCCTAGAGGTAGTTTGAAAGAGAAGAGTGAAAATAAAGGTGATCATCATCAATTAAATAATATAAATAGGTATTCAAGATGATATATTTAGGTATATAATTGGGTGATTAGTTTCCTAGGGTGTTATTTCTTTTTCCAAGGTAAATCTTGTTAAAGGTCTAATTATTGTGGGTGCTCAATTAGACAGGGGAAGTGGCTCCTTGTGGGAATAATGTCTCACTAAACTAAGGCATTGGTGTTACTTGATTAGTTGGTGTTGGTATAAAAATTTTATCTTTATATTAAATGACTATAGTCCATCTTGTATGGTTTAGTGGGTTTTATCCCCCAAGAGGGTTTCCCACATATATGATGAGTTCATGTGATGTATGCTTTGGATGAATGTGATTTAATGTTTATGTTGTTTGATCAAGTTGATGTATTCTATATTTTTAATATTTTGGAATTGAATTGGATTATATAGAATCCTTAATTCACCCCCCCCCCTCTCAATGATTATACCTCTATAATTAGTATCAGAGTAGGACCTTATATACAAGTTTAACCACTTGAAGATAATCCAAGGTATAATATGGGTAAAAAGACCATCATGTTTGATGATGAATTTTTATATGATAGTGAGGAGGAATAAGTTGATCTAGAAGCCGAGCTCATGAGTACTCTTAGTGAACTAAAGGATCAAAAGAAGAGGAATTGTAAAATGAGTAATATGATCAAAGGTCTTGAATCGAAAGTTAGATCTCTTTAGGGGAGTTTTTTAGGGAAATGTATGAGAGAGGAAAGGGAGAATAAAGAACTTATCAAGACTATGGAAAATTAAATATTAAAATAAAAATATGATAAATATAATATCAACATTATTGATGATTAATTAAGGGTTAAAAAGACAAATATGATTTTGAAATTGGAAGAATATAGACATCTCAAGACTCAATTAGAAGAGACAAATGCCAAGTTTATTTCAAAGAAAGGTGAGCATGATGAGTTGAAATCCAATCTTGATTCTATAAATATTATTGAGGAGAAAGCATGTAGATTGAAATATGACAGGGCCAAAAGGGATAAGGAGGATAAGGAAACCATAAAAGATCTTAGAATTCAATTAGAGGCTACCAATTCAAACATGAGGACTAAAGAAGATGAATGTGTTCAATTGAAGACTAATATTGTTTCCCTAAGGGATGAGAATGAAAATTTCATAGTCAAGAAAGGCAAGATTGAAGAAGATCAAAAGAAACTAGAACAAGACAAAGAGGATGGTAGAATGAAAGATAATAAATCAAATCTAAACAAAATGAAGAAACCAATAAAACATCTAAATGCTTCAAGGTATGCAAAATATTTTATGGACCATTGTTTTTTTTTGTCATCTTATTGGTCATAGGGAAAAGGACTATGTAAAAAGAATTAATCAATCAAAGGGATATCATAGCCATATTAAAACAAAGGTATGAAAGACATTGTTTGTTATAGTTGTCAAAGATTTGATCATATTTTTAGGCTCTACAAGCAAAGATGATCAAGTCAAGATAAGTTCAATCAGGCTACTAGAGTGCAATAAAGAAGACAAGATAGATAAATCAATGTAATGAGATATTCATCCAAGAGTCATTTTTATGCATGTAATCAATTTGGTGACATTTTTATAGAATGCAAGAGGAGAAAAAATCAATCAAAGAAAGGTCACAATCATCATCAAGAAAAAGGTATAATGATCTTGTTATTTTTAGATGTCATAGAGTTAGTAACATTACTAGGTATTTCAAGAATAGATTGAATGAGTTATAAAAACAAAATAAGGTATGCAAGGAAAAAGTCACAAATGGTTGTGTAAATTGAAGACTATTAGGAGAGATTAGAATGAGACCAAAGATTATTTGTTTGCCATGATAGACATGAAGCAAAGTCTAGAGTTTATATTATCTACATTTATTGACAAGACTAAAGAAAACAATGAAGTCAAGGATCCATTCAAATTCAAGCTGGTGATGAGGAAGGAATTCATTTCAATGAGAGTATGGAGATAGGGGATTTTCTTGAGTTTTGATACTTTTAGTCTCACTATGTCAAAGGGGTATCTTTTTCTAAGCTTCAGGGAGATATTTGAAAACAAGAGAAGCATGGTGGATGTTTATTGAGCTTTGGTTGATGTTGAAGGATAAGAAAGATCTTTTGAAAATATGCTTGGCTAAGGGGAGAAATTAGTTTTAAATAACTTCTCCAAAGTGTTGTGATGGAATGATTTAAGAGATATATTCAAGGATAATGATCCTAAAGTCAAGATTATGGGTCAAATATTTGAAGGATGGTTTAGTTGGTCAAAGTGGTGAAGAACGAATCTATGTGGGCAAGATTTATAGGTAAGAAATGAAGATATCTAGGTGTCTAATTAAGGATGATGTCATGATCCAGGTTAGGCATGTTGTTAGGGGGAGCTAACTCAAATAGTTTGAAGGATTGAAGAGATGTGCATGATGTGAGGGGGAGAATATGTGAATATGTTACAATCTTAATAGAAGTGTGAAGATGTCTACTATATTTTTGATTTCAAGAATGTTAACATGATGACTTGATCAAACCAAGTCATGTATTTTGATAAGGTATTGAATCTTCATGAATGAGAAAAGAGAGCTTATGAGTTAAATAGGTAGACAGGTCCAAGAATAAAAGAATCCCAAGTTTATATTGGTGTATGTCAAGGAATATATGACATGAGATGGAGGTTGACATTAGGGGGAGTTTTTAAGCTCTATGAGCAATTTATTTATTCCAAGGATTAGGTAAGTCCAAGTTTAGATTAGTGGGGAACAATTAATTCATATGCCCAAAAGTGTGTAAGTATCCTGAACATTTTATATAATATTTAAATGAATATATGATATTGAATAATGATTATTGGAATGTTGAAGAAGAGATCCTTTGTCATTAATTTCAAAGGGGAGAAATATTAGAATGAAAGAGCTCAATTCAAATAAGTAAGAAGCTATTTTGAGGGTGTTTTTCCATCAATGACAAAGGGGGAGATTTTTTAGCATAGTAATTGATGTTTGGTTTCTATTGATGTCAAAGAGATCATATTGTACAAGGGAATTAATGTTAAAATGATCATATTTATGGTTTGGAGAGACAGGGCACATTTTCAAGTTTGTAATTACAAAAAAGAAGTTGTGAGGCATCCATAGATGTTGTGGTGAAGCTCTGGTGTGTCATTTGATCATTTATAAATAGAAACATGTTTATTATAGATTAAGAAAATATAGAATATCATTACATGTCATGTAGATATGAATGAAATATCAAGTTTTTGAATTTATTTCAAGCACTCAAAAAGTTAATTGAGGTCAAAGGATTTCATGGAGATGTTATCTTTAGTGAAAAAAAGGTCCCCTAAAAATTTGGACTCTTGAAATTTTTTATAGATGAAGTTATAAAGCTTCAAAGTTTCTCTCACAAACTATTTCAACTCAGATACCATCAAGTTTAACTTCATTGAAATCTGAGATCACTAGTCAGAAGATCTAATGGTGAGTATTCATTATCTAGATCTTGATCTAATAGTACATGTGAAGTTAAATTGTCAAAGGTACCTACAATTAAAAGTGATCATAACAAGTATCTCTATCTCATTGATATAATAGAATGTATATGGTTCAATTACATTCATACTGATAGAGATCAAAGGTGTACGTCAAATCAAAAGTTAAATGTGTAGAAAGCATGTAGAACTACCAAGTGGCATAATCATGGGAGCTCTATTCTAAGATCAATGGTGAGAATTTAAAGATAAAGATAAATATAATTAGAGGATATTGATGGTGTATATTTTTATATAGTTTCAAGGAATCATGAGATGAGGTTAAGGTGTTCTATGTTTAGTGTCTGTACAGTGATTATTGGAATATGAATATTTAAATTCATGAGGGAAAACTTTTGGTTAGTTTTTGATCTATAAATTTTGATCCAAGATGAATTTATTGATGAAGTAAAAATAAAATCTGTAAAGGACTCCAAGGTACATCTATAAAACCTAGTTAGAGGGTCTAATTGTCTACATAGTTTAATATATGGAACTATAAAGTTGAGTGTGTGTTTAACCATGGTCTGTAAGTGATCTAAAAAGGATATTTTAGATGTTATTGATAGTGTCTTGATGTTTCAATATGAAAAAACTATTGGATATTGTTTTAGACTCCTGAAAACTATTTGTGTGGATTTTTTAGGTTTGACCAATCCATCTTCAATGTGAACAATTGATTAGAAATTGATTATGTTTGTTGAATACACTAGTAGATTGAGTGACCATGTTGTAGGAATTTATTGAAGGTATTATAAGTAGAATTGAAGAATAAAATGAGTATGGAGATGTTTTATAACTCTATAAGTCTTATTATAAGTCATTTTTGTCATAGTTTTTTCTTGATTAAATATGGAGAGTCAAAATAGTATAATTATATTTTGACTATGTGTAACCTATCTAAATGGTCATTTTAAGAGAGTTATATTAAGTTCTTAGAGATTGTGTTGAAGTGTTTAAATCACATGGAGGTATTAAAAATATATTTAAGGGTTCACACATTTGTTATAATCATATGGCCATGTGAAATATTTGAGTAGTTGCTTCAAAAGTCTAAGATTGTGTTTTCAGTGTATGAAGACCTAAAGGGCAATGATACCTAATTGGTAGGTTCAAGGTGTTAGTGTTATAGGTGGAATATAAAAATATGGGAGTTCGGAAGGGGATATTATAAATATTTTTTATATGTTTGAATCATTGGTAAAGGATTAAGGTGATCAAAGTAGTCTCACATGTAACGTGTGACAATGAAGGCCTAATTGTTTTAGGTCTCACTAAACCTAATGGTGGTTAGGAGATAATGAGGTAATGGATGACCTATGAGAATGGTTTTTGAGCTATGTATTAGGATTATATAATTATTAAGGACTAAGGAAAGTCTTATAGCTGACACATAAGATGATATTCATGAAGATTATATAAATAGTAAGAGCAAAGGTGATTATTTCTAGACTTAGGTGAGTAAAGTTGAGCAGTTATGACTATGAAATTTTTTTTTAAAAAAGGGAGAGAAAATTGGAAAGATAAGGTACAAGTCAGTAAGTTCCATGAGAGAGTGAAGAGGATCACTCATGATTTTTTAATTAAGTTGATGTAGGAGGACACATAGGTCATTGGACCTAATGAGCTTAAAAGAGGTAGTTTGATAGAGAAGAGTGCAAATAAAGGTGATCATCATCAATTGAAGAATAGTTTTAAGTGTTTAATAATATCTATTAAGGTATCTGAGTGTGTATGTGATTATCTAGGGGGTTAGTTCCTTCTTATAAGTTAAAGTTTACTAAATGTCTAGTTGTCATAGGTTCTTAGCTAGATAGGGACAATAGCTCCTTATGGGATTGGTGTCTCACTAAACTAAGGGATGGGTGTTTCTTGATCAGTTGGTTTTGGTCTAAATGTTGAATATTATTATTATAGGACTATAGTCTATCTTGTAGGGTTTAGTCAGTTATATCCTCAAAGAGGGTTTTCCACATATATGATGTGTTCATGTGATGTATGCTTTAGAAGTATGTGATTTCATGTTTATGTTGTTTGATCAAGATGATGTATGTTGAATGTTTAAGAGTTGGGAATTGAATTGGATTATCTAGCATCAATGATTCATCTTCCCCCCCACTTAGTGATTGTAACTCTAACAAGGGATTCATACGTATTACCTAAAGATGACTTCAAATCATGGGATCCTAACAATGTCATTGAGAAGCATCTTTTTAAATTCAAGAAGGATGTAACAATAGAGTAAAATAACCAAAAATAAGTTCATGAATGTGTGTGTGTGTGTGTGTGTGTGTGTGTGTGTGTGTGTGTGTGTGTGTGTGTGTGTGTGTGTGTGTGTGTGTGTGTGTTATGAATGATGAGGTGGTTCTCAAGAATGCATCAAGGAAGAACATTGCGCTGGAGATGAGACTATACATAGAGAACAAAAAGTAATATATTGTTAGATCTCGACCACCACCAACCCATGAGATCATGTTTGATGATAATTATGAAGAAGAAAAATAAGAGGAAGAAGATTACAACATTATTCTTATTAGGTATAGGCCATGTATACCTCCACTTTTTTCCACTTTAAGTGGTTAGATCATGCCTCCAAGATTTGATCAAAGAGGATCTAGTAGCCAACCTGACCCATCCTAAGGGCCCATATTGATCTCTATATATACCATGAGAGCTACTTTGGATATCCTAAGTCAACCCAACCCTAATATTATTAACCTTGAGGAACTAAAAAAAGGGATTGAGCTCTCTATATAAGTATAAGTATTGGCCAAGAGAAATATTAAGAATTTATACCTAAGGAAAAGGGAGCCCAAGAATATTATGAGAGGAACAATACCTCCTCCATCAACCTCTTAAGTGAATTTTGTTTCTAGTAGCACACCTTAGGTTACCCTTGTAGCAAAGAATACCAATGCAAGTACCTTCCCACTACCTTCTTTTCCAATAGCAAGTACAATTACTTCTACTTTTATATTTGGTCCTCCCACCATTGTTTCCCCATTAACTACCCCATCAATAAGCATAACTAAAACTACCATTTCTCAATCCTTAGTTAATACTAGCATGAGCCAATATTATAGTTATCAGGATTCATCCTTCCCCACTTCATCTCTCATACCACTTTAAATATTGTATCTTCTCAAGTATTTGCAACAAGTGCATCACTTATTGTTGGATCCCTTGTACCTATAAGGCCATTGAGGCCCACTACAAAGTTATTCACCTTTCTGAATCCACATTTATTTCCTTCCCCATTTAATATCACTATGAATGCAAAGGTAAGTATACCTCCAAAATTGCCTTTATTTATTCTAAACGTGGGCCTAATAAGAACTCTATTTGGCATACTTGGTCAATTAGACCCAATGATCTTGTCTCACATTATTTCTATAGATTTTTCCTCTACCTCAACTCAAGCACCTCCATTTCAACCACCTCCAAAAAAACTAACACCTACTACTACCCCAAATATGGTCAGATACATTAGACAAGCAACAAGATAAGAGAGGCCTCATGTAGTCCTCTTTACACCATAGATTGGCATGAGATTTCATGCTGCTATAGGTATAATGAAGAGAGTGGTGAGGAGGCATGTTGAGAAGCCCTAATCTAGCTCAATTATGGCCCATGAAATTGAAGAGTCCCTCTTCACTTTGAAAAGGTAGAGGAGGGATGGCCTTGGTGAGCTGGATGAATATATAAAGGACCTTATGCCCATAGTTCAAGCCAATGTAGAATCCATAGTGGCCTTGATGAAAGTCATGTAATAGGAGATGAAGAGACTAAAGGAATAGTCATTACCTACAGTGTCAAAAAACACCACAATCAAGGTTATTAATGTAGTTATCAATGTATTCAATCTATACAAGGTCATAAAAAGAATACAAGAAGATGGGAATTTATAGTATAATGTGGTCATTAAATTTGACCAAAAACTTGCTCTCTATGATGCCAAGTTAGCAAACTTGGATAGAGTTGAAATGAGCAATAAGTCATTAGACCTCAAGGTGTTCCTACCTGAGGATATCATCTCAAAACAAACCATAATGATGAATAAGAGGATACTAAAAATATGAATAAAAATATCAAGGATGCAACTACATCCTTAGAGAAGATAGAATTCAAGATTGTCATGTTGCTAAAGGATGCCATGGTCACTAGGGTGACCAAACCTAATGGCACTTTCATGGATGACCAAGAATTTAGGGCTAAAATGAAGGTGTTTTATTTCAAAGTTCTAGTATTACATAACTAGTGTAAAGACTACTACTGAGGTAATGAACATTATGGTTTTTTCCAACTAGAGGCTAGAGAGAGTCAAGGATATTAAAGAGGCACTAAGGCCTATACTTGTATAACATGGTAGGCTAATTTAAGAAATGCCTAACTTATTCTAACCCATGATCCTATACTTTGACCAAATTGACTAAGATTACTTAGCATATGCATAATTTTTGACAAAGGAAGAGGCCCAAAAGAAGATGCAACAACAACAATCTAGTCAACAACTTCCTCCAAGGCCTTGAGGAATATTCCACTTAGTATTGTAAATTTAAATTTAGAATATTCCATTGTAATATGTGGTATTTTATCCAATTGGATATATTTAGGCATCCTTTAATGGGCCCACTTAAACTTTTATGGTAAATTATGAAGCCTTGATCTGAGCAACATTTTTAGGTGACAATTTGGGTGATGGTTCTACCCCAATTGGTGGCAAAACTTCCAAGAGCCATAACTTTTGCACCACATCTCCATTTGATTCCCCATTTGAACTATTAGAAAGATAAGAATGAGGGGAACATTGTGAGATGGCATAGAGCTTTGCTTAGTGTGTTTTGACCCCCAAAAACAAAATGTAGTTGCACTAAATTTCAATTTTATTAGTGCAATCTAAAAATAATAAGTTTTTAAAAATAGTAATTCCTTGAATTCTATATTGTTGTGAATCATGGAATTCAAACCACTTAATCTCCCTCAATATTGGTGACCTTAAACATATTCATACTACCTTTAAAATGTGTATAAATAAAGATGTAACCTAAAAAGGAAATTAAATAACTCCTTTTAGAGATAGGCATATGTTTAGCTCTACAAATTTGATCAATAAAACATCTCTTCTTAGAGATAGAATTATTACAATTATGTTGTTCTTATTTTCTTAAATTATATTTCAACCAAAGCTTCTAAGTTTTGGATAAATTTTATCAAAGTGGTTTGTCTTAAGAGTGTATGATCCCAAGGATGAGGTCAGACTACAAGAAGCTTGGGTGGAAAATATAATATCCAACAAACTATCCACCTGTTCACTCCAAATGACCTCGAATGGTGGAAAACATCAAGACATTTGATCCTTTCAAGGAAATGGTGAATGAAGTATTCCAATAGAAATAAGCATAGATGATACAATAATTTATCTAAATTCTCCAACAAATCTCAATGAGAAATTATGGCTCCTCATCTACACCCCCACATCCTTTCAGTGCCTTGATACCCTTCAAGGTTTAGGTGAATATTGATATCCCTACATTTGATAGAAAAATCAATACTGATGTAATATAAAATTGGTTGGATCAATTATCTTCCTATTTTTTTTATAAATAAATTCATTGATAAATAGAAGATCAATTTTGCTCTTTTGAAAGCATCATTGCCTATAAAAAGTTGGTGGGAAGTGTACAAGAAGAGATTCAGTATGGATGATATTGGCCTTGAGGAAGAACCTACCTAGGATGATTTTATAGAAGTTGTAAAGGAAGAATACTTTCCCATTGGAGCATATAATGATCTATATATAGAGTGGAAACAACTTTGCCAAGGTAAGGAATAGTTTGTTCAAGATTACACTAACATTTTTCATTCTCTATCTATGAGATTGGGTACCTAGGAAAGTGAGAAACACATGGTTATCAAATATCATGGTGGAATACAATAGTATATATGGAGGGAGATGGAAATATTCAATTTAGAAACCCTTGATGAGGCATACAAGTTCATGATGAAGATTGAGTAGAAGCATGAAAGAATGAATATGAAGAGTCAACCTTCAAAATGGAAAAGTGACAAAGAAGGTCAAACACAAGGCCAAAATTAGAATTAAAAGGAAGGGAGGTTGTGGAAATGGTGTGATTACCACAAATCTAGATCACAGTCCAAAGAAGAATGTCGATCCATCAAGTCTTTGCTTTCCGAGTCACAATCCTCAACATCTACTACTCTACCTCATACACACCTTGTAGTCAAAGAGGATGAAGAAAATATTGTAGATGTTGAGATCGATGCCATCGTTGCTTCATCATAGACCTATGAGGAAAGGATAGATGATAAGGAAAGGTTGTTTCACTCTAAGTTATGGGTGAAAGGTAAGCCTTTTCATTTCATTCTTGATAGTGGGAGTTAAAATAATTTAATTTTTGCTAATGTTATGAAAAGCCTAAATTTGTCCATGAAGCCTCACCCAAAACCATACAGTATTAGATGGTTGAGTCTAGGGAGAAACCTCCATGTCACCCACATATGTCTTCTCTCATATGCAATAAAACCTTTCCAAGATGAAGTCTTATGTGATGTGGTCTATCTAGATGTTTTTGATGTACTCTTAGGTCAACCATTCATGTATGATCAACATGAAATATATGAATCAAGAAATCAAAGGATCAACCTCACTCTTGGAACATGTTGTTATAGGGTACTAGAGGTACCACCTTCTACATATTTATCCTTGATTAGTGCCAAGAAATTCATTCTCATGGCGGTTAAGCCACAAAAATCCAAAAGGGTTGATGTTTCATCCCTGACTACACAAAAAACATAAAAAAAATAGATACCAAGCTGAAGAATTTCATGGCCTTCCATCTATAGACTGATGGTCAGATAGAAATGGTGAACAATCAGGGCCTACACAGTGCCACAAAGCACAATCCATTATAAGTATGCATCAAGAATAAAATCAAAACACAACTACCATAGTTGATGAAAAATATTGATGCAATGGGGACCATTACTTCTCAAATATGGAGGAATTATATGAGTAACATTTTAGGTGACAATTTGAGTGATGGTTCTACCCAAATTGGTGGAAGAACTTATGGAAGCCATAAATTTTGTACCATAACTCTGTTTGACTCCCTATTTAAACCATTAGAAATCTAAGAATGAGGGTAACATCATGAGATGGAATAATCTCTTATAATTGGTTTTTAACCCTTAAGAACCAAATTGAAGTTCCCTAAATTTTAATTTTATTAGTACAGTCTAAAAATAGTAAGTTTCTAAAAATAGCAATTCTTCAAATTCTATATTATTGTGAATTGTGGAAGTCAAACTACTTAATATCCCTTGAGATTTATGACCTTCCACATCCTAATCCTACCTCAAAAATGTGTATAAATGAATATGTAATCTAAAAAGGAAAGCAAACATCTCTTCTCAAAGATAGGCATATGTTTGGATCTACAAATGTGATCAATAAAACATATCTTCTCAAAGATAACATTATTACAATTGTGTTGTTCTTATTTTCTTGAATTATCTTTCAACAAAATCTTATAAGTTTTGGATCAATCCTATATATATGGGTTTTCCCCTTTATTATAAATAGGAATAGTTGTTATAGAACTAATCCAAGAAGAGGTAAAAATTTGAGAGATTATATGTATGCTTTAGTATGCATTTTGTATTTTTTGCTTCTCATGATTTTAGATAACTAATGGTTTATTTTATCCTAACTAATCTTGAAATAATATCATTATATTCATCTATTGGTTTGAGTTTAATATTATGCTAACAAATCTACTAGTATGTCTGCTCTATTTTCATCTTATTTGTAGTTAAATGTGCTAATGCAATTTAATGTGAATGAGTAACTCTCTTTCAACATATGCCTTTAGATATATACATTTCCTTTCCTTTGAAGTCTCAACTACATTCATTTGAATTTGAGTAATATGATAGTGTTTTTGAATGCTAGTTTTATATGTTTTGTCATAGAAGTTGGAAGAATTGATATATTTAACCACCTAAACCAAACCTTTTTTCTTGCCTTACCCTGCTTACCTCTGTATATACCTTACGACCCACTTTAGTTTAGTTCATTATATAAATATTCATTATTTGTTTGTGTTTAGAAAATAATTTTCAAAGATTAGAATAATTTCATAAAGGGCATTAAGAAATAAAGTATCATTATATACAATCTATTGTCCCTAAAATAGGGTTTACTTCAAGACTTTAAAATAGTGGTCATATCTCTATTATTTTTCTATTTCTAGTAGTAGTTATGTAAACAACTCTATCCCCAAGTATTCCAAGACTTAAAATTGAGTTTATTACTTTCTCACCATTCACTAGTGACATAGGGAACACATTAATTTCATCAATAAATAACTCTACTATAAGTTGATGTATTGAGAAAAGTCAAGTCATTTGTTGAAGGAGACATTGCTATATGTCATGGTTGTGTTTCTTTATGCTCTCATGTCACTAATTGGGCCTCATGTTGAACTATATGTGCCTATGAATGTGTGTACCTCTATCAATCTTACCTATATTTGTCTAATATTTTTTCATGCATGTGTGATCTCTATGCTCACATGCTTTGCTCTTCTTATAGCATCTAGGTGTGTTTACCTAACCTTGTTGATTAGATTGAACAATATGTGTTCTTACCTAATTTGAATTAAACCTAATTGAGCATCATAGTGATGTCCTTTAGTATTCATAATACCTCTACTAGAAGTTTATATATTGGGTAAATTCAATTCATTTATCAAATGTGACATCACTATATCTCATCATTGTGCTCCTCTATGCTTTCATCTCACTAGTCGAGCCTCAGGTTGAGATATATGTGCCTATGCATGTGTGTACCTCTATGTATGTTACTTGCATCTATCTAATATTTGTTCATGAATGTGTGAGATCTATTCTCATATCCTTTTCACCTGTTACAACATATAGTTATGTTTTCCTAACCTTTTTGACTCGATTGAACAAGTAGGCATTCTTACCTACCTTAAAATCAACCTAATTGAGTATCACAAGGATGTCCTTTGATATGTCTTTGTTAAGTGACTTGAGCATGGAATCAATCATGGTTGACCTATGATTGATAATGATTATTTCACATTAAATAAAGACTAATAACTAAACTCCTTAACATGAATTAAATAAAATAAATATTATGTGGTTGATTTTGTTACTTAGATCTACCTATTGATAGTCGGTGTCTGTAATATCTCATAGTGGTGAAACTATCAATGGATGCTTTTGTGTACCCTATACCTCTTTTCCTCTATCCATTTAGGGTTCTCCACTATACTCCATCTCCTTAGGGTTACAACCCTCTTGTCTAACTTATCTTTCTACCCTAGGAAAAATAGTGGGCAAGACACACCCTATCCTACCATGCCAATCACCCCTCTGTAGATTTTACATTTTTGGCCCCTAGGTCTGTATGTTTGTCATCATCAATATGCTCTAGATATTTTATGTGAGATAATTTTTTATTTCAATCCCTATGGGGCCATATTTGTGTCCTCCAAATAGTATGGTTAGGGGTATGTCCTATAGTATCTCAAATTGCCTACACACTCTCATACATGATACTTGATGAGATCCATAAATGTCCTATTATTTTTTCCATCTATTATACCCATATTTATTGATTACCATGCTTTTGAATACTTTTTCCATATCAATTTCCTACTTTCATAAGCCATATAGCATTATGTTTTCAAACTCTTTTAAATAGTTGAAATTATGTATTGAAATTAAATATATGATGGTTGTCTATTACTTTAGGATTATTTTTCTATAAATGTGTTTTAAAGATGTTTTAGACAAATAGGTATATAACACAGAGCATCCTATAGCAAGGCAATCTTACTACATAGATCATCTTGTAGCCATTGCATAACCAAATCCATGGATGAATAGATTTTTATTATCTTTCAACCAACTTGAAGAAATTAATCTAACCTTCATGGAGCTCAATAAGGAAGCAATATAAGATTAAAAAAACATTTTTTGTCCTCTAATAAAGTCATAAGATTCACATGAATGACATATTTAGTGAAAGAAACCAATTTTAGTTATCCCAATTTGAATGTATTTTAGAATATAATGTATATATTGTTTTACATAAAAAATCTCCTCTGTGGTATATATATGTAGAAATAGAGCTAAGAGACATAGAAAATAGTATATGTTGAAAAGATATTATCAGAAGTACATTATGTTAAGAAATTATTATTGTAGCTTCCTATAAAAATTCATTGCTACAATTCTGATTAATATGAGTGAGCAATTCTAATTTAAATTTAGTTTTGTAAGAGGAAGGGTTGAATCTAGAATTGTAATGAGGAAGGTACCCTTTTGGAAGGATGTAACAACAATCCAACCCATATATTTAGCTAAGCATGTTATTTGATTTACTTAAGCACTATGTGTTTCATTTCTAAATTGTGTGATTTTCATTCTTGTTTAAGATTTGTTTAAGGAAGCTTCCAATGCATAAGTATTTATTTTCTAGTGATTTTTTTATATTTTATTTCAATCATTTCATTTACTTCACTTTATCATCTTAGATAAAATTAGTAAAATGTCCAATTAGAGATTAACTGGCACATATAATGACATCATCCTATCAAGTCTACATCCCTGGGTTGACATTTAAATGAATTAGAAGGTACAAATCCATGGTTACTCTCCTTATTCATCTTGATCAAGATAAGTATATTTGATTGTGAATTAGTTGTTAGTCATTTTTAGTGGAATTATCGGGGAAGGGTGTCACACACTTGTAATCTTCAATCTTGATAGCATTTTTTTCTTGATGCTTATTATTTTTCTAAAGCTTCCTATTTTTATAGATTAAATATTTCTTATTTTCATAGTTTAAATTTTCCCTTTTTGTAAGTAGGATAGAGGAAATTTTCAAAAAAACCCCACATTACTAACCCTATGCAGGCAAGGTGGGCAAAAAGTTAAAAAAAATGTGGTTGAAGTATGTAAAATAAATGGGACTTATAATAAGATTTTTGACTGAATCATCCAACATTGCTACAAGGTACAAAATTCATCCTAAAACAACTAAGGAACATGAAGGAATTCCTAAATATCACTTGTAGTTATCAATAAAATAGGTAGATAAGGAAGAATTTTGGTTGGACTAGTAGCACAAGTTGGAGACCTTGAATAGGTTCATACCCTTGGAATAAACCCACATGCACCACATTTTAAAATTACCACCTTATCACCTCATACTCAAGAATGTAAATTTTGCTTCCCTCTATCACCCAAATTTCTTGCTAAGGAGGTATTCTAAGCTATTATTACCCTTAGAAGAAACATTAGGCCAATAGAATCTTCTAATTTACAGAGACTCTTTGCTAAGACACTATTTTAATCTTCTGAAACTTCCACACTGTCCCCATTATATAAGAAGCCATAAATTCCTAAGGAAAAAGATAAAGTCTCCATCTTCTACACCCTAGGAAATCAAATAATTGATAATAATTTTGAGCATTGGGTAGCAACAACCTCCCATCTACCCACACAAAGAGTATTCATGGGGGATCACTAGGAAGAAAATACTACCAATGAGTCTACTAATTTCTAATTTCCTATCCTTACTCTTGATGGAAATTCACCTATGAAGAATATCCCTCACTCTACCCTCCCTAATTTTAGGGGGAAAGCATCTGAGGATCTAGATACATTTATTTTTGAGTTCAACATCTTATGTCATAGCCAATATTTTAATCAAGATGCTTAGAAGCTCAAATTGTTTCTAGCAACACTCAAAGATGCAACACTTAGATGGTTCATGGGACTTGGAAAGGATGTCATTTCTACTTGGTAATAAATGAAGGAGAAGTTTATAAAGAAATACCAAGACTATTGTAGGGGCATAAACTATAGGAAATATGACATATTTTGAATGACACAAATTGATGACGAGATTGAAGGAATATAGGGAAAGATTTTTGTTCAACTTGAAAAAATCCAAGAAAACTACAATAGACAAGAAATCAGTCAAGATGATATTTTTGAAATGAATTAGAGATGATTGTCTAGAGGTACTAGATCTAATGTCTAATGATGATGTTTCTATGCTACCATTCAATTAACTAACAATTTTATGTATAAACTACTCTAGATCAACCATGAACACAAGTAGGGGTAGAACCCTTCTTATAACATCTCCTATAGGACTGTCTAAAGGTGAATTTATAAACCTGCTCCAGGATATGAAGTAGGACATCATCATTCAACTAGCTACTTATATTGATACATTACATACATAGAAGAAGTAATAAGAAACCAAGAAATCCTAATCTACCTATTTCCCTAAATACAAAAAGAAGAAGGTGTATTATTCATGCCATTCTATGAAATCTTAGGTAGCTAGTGTCACTAAGGAAAATATTGAGATAATAGAGCTACATTCCATAGGATAAGATGAGAACCAAGTTTTTTTCATGGCTCAATAGAAATAGTGGGTACAAAGACTAGGTATGCCATCAAAATCTATGTTTGTAAATTCTCAAATCTCAAATAATGCTCAATATGGTTCTTGGGTGAATATACCCAATCCAAATTGGTCCCAAAATTTTTTTTAGCTACCCTAGAATTATTTATGGATGTAATAGAATGGACAATAACATCAATAGGTATAATTCAAAAAATAGCAATGGTTTTATCCCTCTAATCCATGATAATAATAATAATAGAGAGGAAATCAAGGATTTCCCTAATAAATGCAACAACCACAATAACAATAGGCCATACTAACAAATACTTAGTATCCTAATTTAACCACTCAATTACCTACCCAACCCATCCCTAAACCTTCTAATAAGTTGGTTCAACTAAAAAAATCCACTAAAATAATGCAATATTCAATATACACCTTGGATATTAATCAAGTTCAACTTTGCTCTAGTCATGTTCTTCCACAACCCACCTCACCCATAATCATAAAACACTTTGAACC
Source organism: Torreya grandis (assembly GCA_037957365.1). NCBI lineage: Eukaryota > Viridiplantae > Streptophyta > Pinopsida > Cupressales > Taxaceae > Torreya > Torreya grandis. The sequence continues at coordinate 554,399 of JARHVA010002382.1, read as the reverse complement.
AGATCCAATGCATACTAATACATAGCCACCCATAGTTTTAGATTAAAGGTAAAAACAGGTTTTGAAGGGGCCCCGAAACCCTATACATCAGAAAGATAAAAACCTTAAGCACATCCAGGAAACAAATAACCTGGAACATACAAAAGCTGAACCAGAAAAACCAGTAATAAAAAAATAGCCTACACGAGCTAGACAAACAATAACAATTAGTTATTATTATTTTTTATTACAAGACCGAAGATTCATATCTAGAGGAGGGACCAGAAGCTTAGATTTTTTCCTCTTAATAGTAGTCCAACCATCCTCTACCTTGGCTGCCTCAGCAGCCCATTCCAAAGAAGGCCAAGAATCATGAAACCCAGTGGGTGACAAATCCTCAGCCAAAGCCATAGGAGTACCAGCCACCAACTGACTCCTAGGAGAAACCATCAAAACAGGTGGTGGAACCACCACCTCCTTAGAAATTGGTTCAGATAGATTACATAATCCAATCTCCTCTGAACCTTTAACAGGAACCATCTCCAGCTGAGACTCCTGATCCGTCGAAACAGATAAGATACTCTTTTCCTTCTCATTCTCAGAATTAGTCGAGGCTTCCTCTAGTTGTTCAGCAATATAGTGATCATGATCAGTTTCTGCCCACCAAGAAGGAGATCTTCTGGGTCTGGATTTCCTTGTGGTGCACCAGGCTGCAACATGCCCTGTCAGATGACACTTTCTACATCGAAAAGGTAACCCTTCAAAATCTAACATTTGCATCCAAGATCCCCTAGGGGAATCCATACAAATCACCTCAGGAAGGCCCTTAGAAACATCCACCTCAACCATGAGGCGAGCACAGGTCGATCTGAAATACCTCTTGGTTTCTGCATCCACAAATAAAAATTTCCCTATGGCATTTCCAATGGTTTTATACACTGAATCATGCCATAGATGCAATGGAAAATTAGGGAGCCGAACCCAGACAGGGATCTTGTTGAAAGTTTCCATTACAGGATTGAAGTCCATATGCCACCGTTTGGCGAAGAGAGGGTTTTTACCCTGCCAAGAGAAATTTTTGTTGGAAAGAATGGTCTTCCTGTCCTCAGTAATGTGAAATAAAGCTATAAAAAAACCTTTACCACAAGGATAAATTTCAACATTTCCATCAATCAGTGGCAGCCATGTCTGGGATATCCAGCCATGTAAATTGGCATGAGAAGGCCAAAAGCCACAAAATCTACAAATAGCCGCTGACTTTGAAAAAAACTCTGCCTGATCAAATATTTCCTTAACAGTATCAGGATCTAGGTTAACCCTGATAGGTTTTAAAACACTTACAGGTGATTCCCTAAGTCTCCCAGCAGAAGCATGGCATTTCACTTCATGAATTTTGGCTTCAAATGCAGCCACGTCCACATAAGTCTTCCCTTAGACCCAGGGAAAGACCTAAAAATAGGGGAACCATTAGCAGAATCCTTCAAAGGAGAAAAACCCCCATCCATGACCAGAATCCTGTCCCCATTTGTTGTTGAAGGATCATCCACACCAGCCACCAGATCTGCAGCCGCCTGGACCAAGCAGGAGGAACGCGCCTTCGCCTGAGCACCCACGGCGTTCAAAGTCTCCATGCATGCGTAGGGAGCAGGGGCGTGCGCGCGCGCTGGGAGCGTTCAAAAAAATTTCAAGGGAAATCCATAGCCACCCATAGTTGATCCTAAGACAAGTCTATAAAAAAATAAAAAAGAAACTGACAATCCTCTTTTTTCAGAGAGATTAAACATATCACATCCTAAACAAGAGCCTAAATTTGATATCTTAGGATAAATCAAGAATGTGTGCATAAAAATCCCAATTTTTAAAGAAATAAAGGATTTTCCTATCTAAAATAAATTTTTTCAAGAGATATGTTTGAAAAAAACTAGGAATAAAGAAGAAGGATCCTAAAATAGTCTAGGTCATTGGCTAATTAGCTAATATTATGTTAGGAAATATAGTTCCCCCAAAATATTTTGATCCAAAAAGTCATATAGTTAATGTTATCATCTATGTCTAACCCATTTACAATATTTTAATTGATTTGGGTGCATCCATTAATGTGACCATGAATACCATGTAAAAAGTAAAACTTACCACTCTCCATCCAACACATACCATCCTCTAGATGGCTGATAGATCAACCATCAAGCTTGAGGGGATTATTGAGGGCCTTTTTATCACTATGGATTATTGGTAATATCTAGTATAGCTTACTGTCTTGTATCCAAAAATCAATTTTGGTGGTTATCCTCTCATCCTTGGTCACCCATGGCTGGCCACTGTTAATGCTTGTATTGGCTACAAGTCAAGAAATATACTAATTTCCAATAGAAACGACAATAAGAAATTGGTATTGTATCCACCAGCTCAACCTTCCTTGAATGATGGACCAATCAATTTAATTGATTAATTTGAAGAGGTTATCTCTTTACAGAATCCTTGTATAATTGACCATAGTCTAGCTATGTAGGCTTAATAATAATATATTGTCCTTACTAGTATCCTGAAAAACACCTATCAATAGGATCCTGTAGGCATAAACCTATTGGAATGTACACCATACTCTCTTTATAATACCTTTCTTGATAATGATTTTATTGAGACTACAAGAGACATTTGGATATTTCATAAATTACTTCCCCATCAATGCAATTATACTCCTTTAATTTCCAATGTAGAGACCATGCTTTCTTTAATAAATCGAGTAGACATCCTACCAAACAAACCTCTCAACATCAGCACTTCCTTAACACCCTTGCAAGAACGTCAGCTACTTACAATGTTGAGAAGGCACATAATAGCATTCACCTAGGATTACCATGACATGAGAGGAATACCCCCAAATTTATGCATGTATCACATTTGCATTAAAGAATAATGCAAACCTATTCACTAACTCCAACAAAAAATGAATCTTATAGTCAAATACAATGTCAAAACTAAGTTACAAAAACTCTTAAATGCAAGATTTATTTATCCTATCTTAGACAGCCAGTGGGTCTCTCCTTATACCTAAGAAAGGGGGCAAATGACATATTTGTATTAGCTACTAAGAGTTGAATATTGCTACCAAGAAGGATCACTCTCCCCTTTTATTTATTGATCAAGTGTTGGATACATTAGTAGGGAAGAAGTAATTTTCCTTCTTAGATGGTTATAATGGCTATAATCAAATATGAATTGCTCCACAAGACCAAGACAAAACCAATTTTACTTGCCCTTGGGGAATGTATGCCTATGCCATCTTGCCATTTAGTCTTTGTAATGACCCAACTAATTTTCAAAGGATATTTTGAGCATCTTATCTAATTTATCCCATGACTTTGTTGAAATCTACATGGATGATTCACTATCTATGGGTAGAAATTCAAAGAAATGTTGACCAACATGGAGAAATTGTTTAAATACTACCAAGACCATCAATTATCTCTGAGCAATGAAAAATTTTACATGCTTATGACTGAATGGATTATGTTAGGACATCACATATCTCCTAATAGAGTTCAAGTTGACCTAGTAAAATAAGTATCATTAAGGATTTACCCACACCAAATAAACAAAAAGATGTTAGAAGTTTTTTAGGGCATGTTAGTTATTATAGATGATTCATCAAATATTTTAGTAAAATTACCACCACATTATTTGCATTTATTACTAAAGATGTTAAATTTACATGGACTGATGATTGTCAAACTGCTTTTCAAAAACTCAAAGACCTTCTCATAAAAACTCCACTTTTGAGAAGACCTGACTGAAAAATGCCTTTTCACATCCACAAAGATGCATTTGACACCACTTTAAGAGCTATCCTTGGTTAAAAAGATGAATTTTTGACTTATGTAATCTATTTTATTAGTAATAATCTTCAAGGGGATGAACTAAATAGAGAATAATTTTTTCCATCGTGTATGCCATCAACAAATTATAAAACTACATTATAGGTTACCAAGTATTCATCGACATTGATCATGCAACAATAATGTATTTAATAAATAAACTTACTATAATAAGCTGGATAATTTATTGGTTACTTTTGTTGTAGGAGTTTAATATTACCACTATGGACAAAATAGGTAAAGATAATATAGTAGTAGATTTTCTATTTTAATTGTAAAATGATGAGCATAGTCCTATTGTTGATGATTCTTTTCTTAATGAACATTTATTTTCTATAAAAATTTAATCTTCTTGGTTCATAGATATTGCTATCTTGTTACATGATCACTATCACAACAATTCTCACTAAGGGATAAATAAAACTTGATCTAAAAGATTAGACATTATTCCAAGATTATAGGATATCTCTTTATCATTGGACCAAATTCAGTTCTAATAAGATGTATTGAAGAAGATGAATCTTATGACATTCTTAGAGCCTACCATGATGAACCCTATGGGGGTCATTTTGTTACCAAATGGACTACCATGAAAGTACTCACTACTAGATATTAGTTTCCTCCTTTTCATAAGTATGGCATGATATACACCCACATATGTGATCAATTACAGCATATGTGAAAGCCCACTCACTCTAATGAAATGCTATTATAGCCACAACTAGTTTTGGAGCCCTTTGAAAAATGGAGATTGGATTTTGTAGGTACCATTGATACTAAATCCAACAACAAGGAATACATATTAGTGTGCATTGATTATGTCACCAAATGGGTAGAGGTCAAAGCCTTAACCCATGCATGAGATGAGAATGTAGCTAAATTACTCTATGAAGAAATATTCACCCGCTATGGAGTACGAAGAGAAATAGTCACAGACCAAGGCCCATAGTTCACATCAAACCTCATAACTACCTTGGTAAAATAATATGAAATTAGACACAAGAAGTCTACCACTTACCATCCTTAGTCAAATGGTCAAGTGGAAGTGATAAATCAAGAATTGGAAAATATCCTCACTAAGACTATCAACATGCATATAAAAAATTGGTCAACTCATCTTCTAAAAGTAGTTTGGGCTTATAGAATCACTTAGAAAACTAAAACTAGTTTCAATCCATATGAACTAATTTGTGGTAAAAATCCATTGAGTTTGAACATAAGACAATAAGGATAACACTTGATTTGGGCTTAGATCTTTCCCAATCTCAACAAGATAGGATCATATAGGTGAATGTACTTGATGAACTAAGGAAACACTTCATCATATTGAAACAATGTAAAGGTAACATGTGGGATGGCATGATAGGAACATCAAGGCTAAGAATTTCCAACTAGGAGAATGGGCACTCCTTTTTTACTCTAAATAAATGGATCGTAAATGAAAATTACACTCCAGATAGCTTGGGCCTTATGAGATCAAACATGTTTTTGACAATGGAGTTGCAAATATTATGACCATTAACTCTATTTAGTTTTTACTGCTTATTAATAGCCATAAGCTCAAGCTGTATAAGAAATCATTTTCAAAAGAAACTATTAATTTCCAAATTCTTTAAGAACAACATACATCTCTTCTTCATTAATCAAATCAATCTATTCTTGTAGCTAAAGGATATTTCTATCAACCCTTCTCTAATATTTTAAAGAGTAATAAAGCTTCTTGCAGCCAAGAATAAATCATTCACAATGGCTTGGTTCAAGCTAAATAAAATCATACCTTATGGATTCTTGTGATTCCAGTTGAATTTGGACCAAAAAATCTATAAAAAAAATCAATAAATCTAAAAATTCATCAATGAAAACCTTTAGGCATTGCTGATAGATGTTGTTTCAGAAAACTAAGAAATTAGATGATCAACATTCATTAAAAAAAAAAGAAAAAGAGAAAAAGAGAAAGAAAAGGTTTGTTTTCACTTTTTTTTGCTTGTAGATTGATTCCCTTGGAGAAAAAATATATTTTCCTTCTTGTTACAAGGTGGAAAACTTGTTTCTATAGGTGAAAAACTTACTGTTGTAGGATAAAACTTGTTACTATAGGACAACACTTACTACTATAAGAAATATATCTTGTTATAGGATGTCTTTCTACTTTATATTTTATATCAAATGTTTATTCCCACTCAAATGCTAGTATATGCCATGACCACCACTTTGAATCACCATTTACACATTTATGAAAGGTATTTTTATAAGTAATATGGTAATTTTTCTATATTTATTTCTTGTCATGTATTTTAATTATTTCTAAAGGAGATGAGACTTAATGCTATGAATGAACTATAATATATTCTCCTTATCATGCTAACTTACCATCTCTTTCACTGATTTGACCATCAACAAAACTGATACTACCACCCCTTACTCTTACCATGAGTGTTTTGTGTACATCAGTTTCATCCCTCAAGGAGAAGTGATAGTCTAAGTTAAGGGGAAGATTTTACATTAATTTCAAAGAATTATTTCACCTCCTAAAGAAAAAGTTACAAATCATTCTACCATAGCCCAAAACCCTTGCTAAAATCACCCAGACCTACAACTCACATTATATGGGAGGAGATTTATTGAAACATGAACCACTAGATATCACCCCTTTGACCAATAGCCTAAAACTCTTGGCCTTAATTTGGAATATAGGATGGGCATAGTATTTTGAGAAAATACAAGTACTAGATGAAGGAATTACATAATAATTTATTGTTACATTACATAATAGCTTGGCCATGGTAAAGGGGATGGAAATAAAATTGACAAAAATAGCCATTAATAGAGTAGTGAGACTACCAAGAATAGGAGAGGAATGACAAGATAAATTTGATGCCAAAGCTGAGAGATGAAAGTTCATCAGATTAAATGAACACCTAGAAACTTCAAAGTAGGGAAATGTAAGGTTGTCTCTACCAATAATATGGGCTAAAGTTGTTGTGTTTATCTCCAAACATTTCACTTGTGAAAGAGGGTATTCTATGTTGAAAGACCTACACTTCAAGTTCCTAAATCATTTACAACATAAAATGGAGATAAAGATTCCCAATTTTTTAATTCACATGATCACCAAAAAGTTAGATTATTTTCAAAAAGGAAATTCTAAAGATCTTTCCCACCATTATCTCATAAATTTAATTGCTCAAGACTATTTGTAAAGAACTAGACCTAACATTAGTTGGGAAGAATTTATCCAATTACCAAAAAATGCAGAGAGTGGTAGAGAAGGAAATGAAATAGAATAAGAATTGGAGTTGGAAGAATAAATATTAGAACAAACCCTTCCTATAGAACCACAAGAACATACAACAAAAAACCTTCCTATATCCACACAAGAACCTGTAGAAGAAGGTCTTCCTATAAAAATAAAATAACCTATATCGAGGACTAAAGAAGGAACTTCTAGAGGTAGGGAATCTAGAAGGAAGAGGAAGAAACTCATTCTCTAACTTGATTTAGATGAGTCCAAGGAGAAAATATCACCTTATTTCAAAAAGGCCAAGGTAACCCCTACTCCTCATAGATCTCATAGATTAAGGAGAAAAATGAGAACTAAACCTTCTTTTGTTATTGAAATAAATGAAGAATATGGAGAAGAATAGATTGCTAGTAGTAATTAATCTCTAGAGACTAAAATAGATAGGGAAGAATGTTCTTCAATATTCCATCAAGAAGAAGTAGAACAAGTCGAGCATAGTTTTGAAGAATTATATGAGGAGCTAATGCAAGTAGAAGTAGAAAAAATTGAGATTTTTTTTGAATAATTGCTTGAGGAACCTATGTAGGAAGAATTTAAAAAATTGGAGAAAATTTCTAAACAAATTGAATTTTCGACTTTTGATCAAGCCCTAAAAGAAATTGAGAAACTAAGGAAGGAGTTGCAAGATCAATTTAGTGGAGGATTGGATGCATTTGTTGTAGTAGCTTGTCGACTGTAGCCCTCAACCAAAGACCATCCTTTAGCCAACATTCAACAACCTTTTATTGATGTAAATCAATATTAAGAACCCAAAGCCACCCAAGAAGTCAAGTATCACTACTCATTTGCAATATCTTCTCAATTGTTGAATTGAATGGATAGTCAATCTAAAAATCTAAATAAATTGAGGAAATAAAATAGGTAATTGAAAGAATAAAATAAGTTGAAGGAAGAGAGAAATATCAAACTAAAATAGAAAGTTGAGGATATGGTTGGTCTTACCCAGGAACTCCTTGATTATAGGCCTCCTACAAAATTTTATTCAATTTATTTGGAAGAAAAATAGCACAAGTTCAAATTTATGAAAATTTATTGAGTTATACCCCATGAAGTTATTGATATTCTTTCCTTATTTTTTATCTATAAAGTAATTTCATAGGAATAACAAGAAAAATTATGCAATTTATATCTAAAAAATTATGTTGTTATGTATGATAGAGAATGGAACCCTAATCTATTTATTGAATATGTCTAATTGCAGACATTTTCATCATAGTTATTAAATGAATAGAGAAGAGGAAGAGACATATCATAATATAGGAAAAGGGAGAATGAAATCTAGATGCTTATCAGGCGTGAATCAATGGCACCTAATGTTGTTTTAGTAGAATGGGATAATACATGTTGAAAAATAAGGTAATAACTTGGTTTTGTAAGAATTGTAATAAGGTCCAAGATTTTTATTTAAGATTGAGAGCTTCTATTGGTCCTAATATAATAGAATCATGCACTAAATGATGGAATGAGCTCATCCCAACACTAAGGAGAGATCCCTATTCTCTTTTTAATGTAAATGTAGTATTTAGTATGACCACAAAATACATTCTTCTTGTAGGTGAAATGGGATTGTAATTCATAAACCTAATGTTATAGCCACCCTTGTTTTGGTATCTTGTTCTAGATTGGTATGACAAAACCCTAATGGATGAAGCTAGAGAAGCCAAATTTTGGTAACTATTTGAATAGAGGAAGGGATTTTATGCTCATATTTATAAGGTTGATTTAGATCCCATGTATTTTAGAGTTCTTTGTGAATTGGGAATGAAAAATTATGGTGCTCAAGGTTGATAAAGATCTTAATTTGGGGGGTGTGATGAGACTTATAAATGTCCTATTATTGTGTCCATCTATTTTACTCATTCTACTTGATTACCATGCTTTTAAACACTTTTTCATATCAATTTATTACTTTCATTAGCCATTTAGCATTATGTTTTTAAACTCTTTTAAATAGTTGAAATTATGTATTATAATTAACTATATCATGGTTATCTATTACTTTAGGATACTTTTTCTATAAATGTGCATTATAGATGTTTTAAAGAAATAGGTATATAGCATAGAGCATCCTATAGTAAGGGAATTTTACTACATAGACCATCCTAAAACTACTTCATAACCAAAGCCATAGATGAATAGATTTTGATTCTCTTTAAACCAACTCATAGAAATTAATCTAACCTCCATAGAGCTCAATAAGAAGGTGGTTAAAGAACAAAATAGCCTTATTTGTCCTGCATCAAAGTCGTAAGATTCACATGAATGACATCTTTATTGAAAGGAACCAATTTTGGTTATCCCAATTTGAATGTATCTTAGAATAGAATGTATATATATTTTTGCATAAAAAAATATCTTTTATATATATATATATATATATATATATATAGAGATGAGAGATATATAAAATAGTATATGTTGAATAATGATTATCAAAAGTATATTATGTTAAGAAATTGTTATTGTAACTTCTTATATAAATTCATTGCTATAGTTTTAATTAATATGAGTGAATAATTAAAACTATAGCAATGAATTTATATAAGAAGTTAAAATAACAATTTCTTAACATTAAATAATTTTGATAATCATTATTCAACATATACTATTTTATATATCTCTCATCTCTATTACTATATATATATAGTAATAGAGATGAGAGATATATAAAATAGTATATGTTGAATAATGATTATCAAAAGTACATTATGTTAAGAAATTGTTATTGTAACTTCTTATATAAATTTATTGCTATAGTTTTAATTAAAATGAGTGAATAATTCTGAGTTTAATTTAGTGTTGGAAGAGGAAGGGTTGAAGCTAGAGTTGGAAGGAGGAAGGGGCCCCTTTTGAAGGCTATGGTAACAATCCAACCAATTTATTTAGCTAAGCATGTTATTTATTTTCCTTAAGAATTATGTGTTTCATTTATGAATTGTGTTATTTTCATTCTTGTTTAAGATTTATTTATGGAAGCTTCCAATACATAAGAATTTATTTCTGAGTGCTTTTTTATTTTTTATTTCAAGCATTTCATTTACTACACTTCAACATCCTAGATACAATTATTAGAATGTTAAATTAGAGATTGAGTGTGTACATATAGTGACATCATCCTCTCAAATATATGTCCTTGGATTGACATTTAAATGAAGTAGAAGGTACAAATCCATGGTTACTCTCCTTTTCAATTTTGATCAAGAGAATTATATCTAATTATGAATCAACTACTAGTCAATACTCTCCATGATATTTCTAAACCATCCCTAGTACCATCAGCATGCTTCAATTCACTACATTACTATGACTTTGTGCATTGTCACATTATTATGTTATTTCTAACATAATGGCCCCCCTTTTGTAATTATTTAAAATAATTACATTCACCCCACCCTTTTAATTTTACCACATAGGTTAATTTGATTTAATTACTATGTTTAAATGGTAATTATCTTCTTTTTTACCATTTAACCATAAAATATTAAAATCAAATAAAAACAAACCTATTTAATACCCCAAACAACCCTCCCAATAACCTATCCCATGGTTAAAACAACCTAGCAAACTTAGAAATTGTTTTAACCATCTTTTTATCTACACATATTCAACCATCCAAGATCAGTATTCTTTTCATATTTAATTTTTATTTATCTTCTACATCTCTATGTTTTTATTTACATTTAGTTTTGATTATTTTATCAATTTTCTAGCCTATCATTATAGTCTATTTTATAGTTTTGCACTTTTACATAGAATTGACATTGATTCATTTGAATTGACATAAATCCTATAGAATCAACGTTGATATTTTAGGATCATCATCGATCCCTATTAAACTATAAAAATAGCCTTAAAATTTCTATTTTTGCATCTTCAATGTCTGTTAATCTATATTCTAGTTTACTAAAAATCTATCTTTTCATGTAGATGACCTTGCCTGGATTAGTACATGATTCTATTAGCATATTTGATCTTCCCATAGTCCCTCAAGCTCTATTTTCCAATTAGAGTGACATTTCATTTGAGTTAGGACTTTGTATTATGGATTTAATATGTAATTTTGAATACATTAATGAGAAATTAGCTATAATCTAAGAGGATGTTGATGTATCTATAGAGTTCTTGGATGTTTACTTTAATTGTATAAACCTTGCTATTGATTAATTATCTTTGACATTATCTATTTATCAATATATATATTTGTAATTTCATGTTTATTTATAAACATGAATGTTAAATGTGGGTTGACATCCATATAAGGAAGCATATTATTGCTTGGGACTCATTTCTTACCAAGCAACACACTTATCTATCTTTCAATCCAATTTTTGTTTAAGTGTGGTGAATTGTAGGTCATTCATCCCCAGAAAAAGAGGAGTTTACACAAAGCTTGATCAATGGTGTGCAACCAAACTTCATCACCACATAACTTTAAACCTTGTATTTATTTTTTTTAGCAGCTAATTAGTCCACATTAAAAAAGTGAAAAAAAAATACTCAAAAACATTTTGGCACACTCGGTGGGACAATAGGTTTCATTTTTCTTTGTTAAATTCAAAATCATTGAATTTTCTCTCATTCCCTTTCTTTGTGTGAATTCATCCAAATATAACATTAGGACTACATTTTATTTCCTTCTCTTAAAATTTTAAAATAAATTGCATTCATTTTTCTTGTTAGATTCTTTCACATAGAATAATATAGGTAGAAATTTATCATATTTATCACTTTATCCACACATAAACCAAATAACAATATCAATTAATACATATAAACACCTAATATAAGGTAATTGATAGGGATTTCATCACCTCATGACAACCTTCTTGGTGATCCTACTTGGATTTCACCACCAAGGGGAAGACCAACTCAATTCTCTAGCTGAGTATAATATTTGGACCATTGGTATATTTTCGCTAAGCACCCACACTAGCTATGGGATTGTGATGTGAGGGGAACCAGCCCCAAGTATCAAACCATGTACCAATACCATTATATATTTCCTTTGAGTTCCAAAATAAAAATACCTAAAACCATCCTGAGATTACCATTTGGTAGGACCCTCATTATCATTTTTCATTTTTTTACTCACATATTAAAGTTAAAAGAGATTAAAAAAAATTGGAATGAATTTAGTGTGTGTGTCTTTCATCCATAATTAAAAAGAGATAATTCAAAAAGATTTTTTCTTATTTGTTTGTTTTATTTTTTTGCTTCTATTTTCTATCTCATGGTTTTAATTAGGAAACAGTCAAAAAAGAATCCAAGGAGGGTATTACATCCTCTCTTATGAAACATACACCTATTCCTACCTCTTCCCTTGAGTCCTTTGAGAATCCTATATTCCCACAATATTATCCTTAAGGAGATCCTTCCTTTATATAAATACTAGACAATATCCCCATTTCTCTTAATTACTATATTAATAGTTGAGAAATACATATTTATCCTTCCCCCCATACCCAATGCTCTCTACATATGTATGAGATACCTTTGGAGGGAATTAAGAGAACTAGATAATTTACCATGAACATGGTAACCTCTTTCACTAAATCTCTTCTATCTAGTTCTAATACCTAGGTGACATAATCTCTAGGAAACCAACCACTTGTAGTATCTACCAGTTCTCCAACCCTCATTACTTAGATTCAAAATACCACTTAGCCTATATCCACTATACCTCCCCAAACATTATTTGTGTCAATTCTTACAAGTCTCCCACCTGTTATAATGGCTTTAGCATATAGTTTAAAACAAATCCCTCACACACAATAAATCCCTCACACATAACAAATCCCTTATACCCAACCTTTCTAGCAATATGTCTCCTCAACCACCCAGTATGTGGCTTTGTCACAACCAATGATAACCACTTGCAATCCTTCCCACAAAAAAATATTCTACTACAAGTCCTATAATATGTAGCAACATCTCAACCTATTATGTCTACTACAATAGGGTACCTTCCCTCATAGCCTATGTCTACCTCTTTACCAAGTTATCAACCCCTTCAACAAAATGTCTGAGGAAGAATGCCTCAGAATAGTACTCAAATAGGCCTCATAAACATCCTTATGAAAAGGATGGGTAGTTTGGAATCCTCCACCTCTAGACATAATACGATGCTCATAGATGAGAATATTTTTATTGAGACAATCCATCCCTCTGTCCCTATCAAACCATATCCCTCATAATGAGAGTTTCCTAAGTTTACTAAATTTCAAAACAAAGAAGATCCTCATCAACACCTTAGATCCTTTTGACATGAATGTTATCCTATAGCAAATTATATGCCCTCCTACTTAGAACATTTCCCATATCATTAGTAGGATATGCATTGGATTGGTACAATTCCATTCCCCAACATTCTTTCATTTCCTTTGGGTAGTTGGCCCAAATTTATTTGGAACACTACTTGATAAATATTGCTCAAAAAGTGGCTATCAAAAATATTTATGATATTAGATAGTTTGATGACAAATCCATATCAAATTTTATGGCTTGATGGCATAACTTAATCAACCAACTAACCTTTTCCTTACCAAAAATAGAATTAATTGAATTATTTTCATGTTCTTGTACAAACATATATCATCCATGTTATAAATTCAAACTTTTAAGACTTTTGATGAAGTCTTTACCATGGCCCATAAGCTTGAAATCTATGGAATTGAAGAGGGAAAAGTTAAGTTGCATAATAAAAACCTCAAATATAACCCCTCTAAAATCAATAGAAATAATCCTAAACCAAAAGGGGTAGTAAATGCAGTTAGTGTAAAAACTTATTCCCCTCTAGAATCCAACCAATCAAGGTCTTTCACCTCTCAAACACATCAACCTAGGGGCCTTACTCATTTTCCCCCTAAGAAATATACCCCTATAGGAGAGCCTTATAATTTGGTATTAGATAAACTCATACAAGCAAATGTTATTGAAATCCATCCAATTAGACTAGTCAATGATATGCATCCTAAACCCAATTGGTATAAAGAAGATGAGTTTTGTGCTTAGCATAGGGTAATAAGACATGACATATAATGATTTCAATCCTTTAAATGAATAGTATAAAACCTTATTGATAAAGGGGATCTATAGTTGGACAATCCAAACACTCTTCCTAACCAATCTTTAGATATTTTCAAACATCCATTTCTAAACCATCCATCTACATCAAAAACAGTCCAACCTAGCCTTGGAGAAACAAAAAATCAATCTACTTATATGATTGATACAATCTATGATCAATTATTACCTAAAAAATCTCTAGAGGAACCTTTGGTCTTGGATCTCCTTATGGGAGATGATTTTGATATGAGTTAACTTGAGATCATTAAAATGAGTCCCAAAATCCTCGTAGAGCTCCCTGATCTTATTACATGGGATCATTTGCATGAACCATCCCCTTCACCCTCTCATAGTGACCCTCATAAAAGGGAAAATGAAACTACTCCTTGAGATGTCACAAATAAACATCTTGATAATTCTAGAGTTGAACATCCAACCCCTCTGAAACCATCCTCTATCACAACAACTCCTTACCTTGAAAATACTAAAGGAAAGGGTAAAGCTCTTATCATTGATAGCTGGGGAAATTGTCTTGGTATTCTACCAAAGAAAGCCTTAGCTCATCCTCAAGTTAGAGTTGATCTTTTTCAAACACCAAATGATAAAAACCTTAGTCTGAAGAACCCCTCTTTTCTCAACACATGAAAAAATAAAGGGCCTACCTCTTTTATATCATCTCATCATCAATTTTAGGTCCTGATCCATATTCTACCCCTATCATAGGTGCTTCTACTCAAATTCATGGGAAAATATAAAATCCCCTTCCATTGTTAATAACACCTCAATCTCGATATCCACCTTCCTCCATTAAGGGAACATTAGAGAAATCTAAAGGAAAAGAGATTAATGTTGTCCCTCCTATAAAGGTTAAGTGACAAAACCAAATGAGTAATAATTTACCAAAAGAGATTATTATCAAAGCCCCTATAAAACCACATTATGACCCCTTAAAAGGAACTTATGCTATAATCTTGAAACAATTATTGGATACATCCCTTATTACACTACCACCTATAGGTTTGCTAACCTTCATCCTAAAAGACCTACCTGGTATAAAAACTAGGAAATTTGTGCATATCATAGAGTACTTGGACATGATAAATAAAATTAGGATTCCCTTAATTCCATAATCTAATAATTAGTCCAAGATGATGACCTCTTAATTGATGATCTAAATGATCAAACTCCTAAGCAAAAGGTCATTATTCCATACATTCCACCAATCCATAATCTTGTTAGTCCCATAAGAGATACTGATTCAGTAGCCTCTTTAGATCCACCTTTTTTACATATTGATGTCATCTATGTAACCAACCATTCTCAAAAACAAAATCCTAATAAAGCTAAGGTTTCAATTATGGGAGCCTCTACACCTAATACACTTAAACCATCTAAACAAAAGCCTAAATTTTCTATTACAAGAACTACCCTAGCTAAATCCAAGGAGTTGGTACAAATATCCATATTAAAATAACTCCACCAAACACCCATCAAGATGTTACTATACGAGCTTATCAAAAATTATCCACAACATCAACAATTAATGATAGAAGCTCTCCAAGCTATTAAGGTCTAACTAGACAAACCTCAAGCTTTGTCAACTTTTATATGAGCCCTTCAAATGGTCTCGATTGTTAGTTTTACTGATTATAAGGTCATTCCTTTATCACCCAAAGATAAAGATCCCCCACTTTTCATCACAACTCAAATAAATCAAGTGCAAATTAAAATATTTATGATTGATAATGGGGCCAGTATTAATATTATTTATTCACATGCCTTTCAATAGCTATAACTGCCATAAACCATTGTTTCCCAATCCTTAATAATTATTTTATCATTTAATGACATGATAACACCTATAGTGGGAATAGTAATCCTTCCCATTTACGTAGGTTCTCTCACTCTTCATGAGTTATTTTATGATATAGAAGGAAAATTCCAATACAACATTATATTAGGACAAACTTGGATTCATGTAATGTGATATGCACCCTCCACAATCCATTGATTCCTTAAATATGAACATGAAGGATAGGTACACATCATCCATATTGATCCTCATCCTTTTAAATCAGGAAACTTCACATTTCAACAAAGTGATGTCATAACACCCTTACCTCAAGCATTGGCTAGCATAACTATCCTTACTTAAAAATTTCTTGATCTAGAGTCCATTGAATCCCTGATGTAGTATCTTTCTATGGGGGAATACCATTTATTAACCCTTAACACCTTACTCACTACTAGAGAATATGGTTGTCTCGATAAGCAACCCACATATTCACCTAACCTAGGTGAGCTCATTCCTTTTGGACCGCCTTTCTTATGTACTCACTATATATATGGTGGGATTGGTCAAGATAACTCAAAACCTAATGATAATACTTATACTAAACTATTTACATATAATTTCTCCTTTCTTAGCAATCCCTAGTTCATGCAAACCTATCTTTATCACTATGCCTGGAAAGGTTTCAACATGGGTATATATGAGCAGGGTCTCCATGATGTCACATTAAGATATTTTAGAAAACCACATGAAAATCATGGCTTAAGTTTTAAGAAAGATTTTAAATCTACCCCCAAACACATTCTTCTACCATCTTTGGAAGAAGAATAACCATCTTCCTCATTTGACACCTCTTCTTTAACTAGTGATACCGTACCCATCCCTTATAATTGTTTTAGTCAATTCTATTTCCATATATCCCCTCATCTTCCACCATGATGGTGAAATCTAAACCCTCCCTTTTGACATATCCTAACTTAATAGGGCATGATATTATAACCATTCCTATTTTTTAATGTTAGGATGATGAGTCAATTTTGACTCATTTAGGCATTGAAAACTCTTATATATGCAATTCTCTTCCATTTGAAATGTCTAGCTTATTAAATGAATCCATTGTTAATATTAATACTAGGTCTCAAGAAACCCCAAGGATTATTAAAACTAGAAAAGCCTTAAATCCACAATAAAAGTAGGATTTTACCACTTTTATATCAAATCGTAGTAAAGCCTTTACCTGGTCTTATAAAAATATGCCTAGTATTGATCCCTTAATCATTATCCATAACATCATTACCTTTCTTGATGATAAAATGGTGAAGTAAAAACTTTGTAAAATGCATAATCATGTTGCACTCATAGTAAAAAAGGAACTAAAATGTCTTTTATCCACTAACTTTATTTAACCCATTGATTATTCTTAGTGGATATCCAACATAATTCTAGTTACTAAGCCTATAGGGGGACTTTTCATCTGTACTAACTTTCATGATTTAAATCTTGCCTATATAAAAGATGATTTCCCTCTCCCTAACATTGAATAACTAATGGATTTGATAATTGGCCATGAAATTTTATCCCTTATGGATGGTTTCTCTAGTTACAATCAAATACTTATTACACCAAAAGATCAACATAAAACTACTTTTATTACTCCTTGGGGGACCTTCTACTATTGTGTTATGCCTTTTGGCCTAAAGAATGCAGGAACCACTTATCAATGGGTCATGACTTATATATTTCATGACATAATCCATAAAATTGTTGAAGAATATGTAGATGACCTCCTTGGGAAGTCAAAACTCCATAAAGACCACCTATATGTACTTAAGATTATTTTCAATCATCAACTCCAGTATCATGTGAATCTAAATCTAAAAAAGTGCATTGTTTGTATTTTGATGGGTAAACTCCTAGGTTTCATTATTTATATTCTTGGAATAGAAGTGGATCTAACTAAAATCAAGGCTATTTTAGAGGTGCCTCCTCCATCCAATCTTAAGCAATTTCATAGTTTACAAGGCAAGCTATAGTCTAATTGATGTCATCCTTTCCACCATCTATTAAAGAGGGATAGTCACTTTATATGGGATTCTCATTATCAAGAATCTTTTAACATACTCAAAGACTATCTTTTATCACCTCCTATCCTCACTCCACCTAAGGAAGGGCAGCCTTTCTTCTTTTATATCTCAGTAATAGATCATGCTCTAGGTGTTATGCTTACCCATCAAGATGAGCATCACAAAGAACAAACTATTTATTATATGTCATACCCTTGTAGAATATGAAACACATTATCTACATACCAATAAATTATGCCTATCATTGGTCCTTATAGCCTCTAAAACTCATCATTACCTAATTAACCATAAGATGTACTTAATTATGAGTATTTATCCCCTTAATTTCATGCATTCTAAGCTTTAATATAATCAATGGATGGCCAGATGGATTATGCTTCTAGCTGAGTTTGATTTAGAAATTTTCCACCAAAAATCTATTAAATGGAAAATTATTGATGATTAAATAGTTAAATAACCTCTTATTGATAATCATCTAATCAATTGTGAATTCCTTGATGAATTTATCACATCTACTTCCCAATTTGTCTCAAAATATAAAATGAATCTATTCTTTGATGGGTCTAAATGTGAGCATACAAGCTAGGTAGGAATTATATTAATCCCCCCTAAAGGTATTACCATGCCTTTATATTTTAAGTTACACTTTGATTTCACCAATAATAGAGATAAGTATGAAGCATTGATTATAGGGCTCTAAATTGCCCTTGCATTAGGAGTCAGGTCCATTAAAATCTATGGTGATTCTCATATAGTGGTCAATCAAATTACTAGTGTATATCAATGTAAAAATGATATCCCTCAAAGATATAAGACCTTATCCAATAATTTCTTATCCATTTTTTAACTTTATGCCATCTAGGCTACCCCTATATCAACTAATAAGTTCACTAACACTATGGCATCTCATGCTTATTTTACCCCATCTTCATCTCAAGAGTTCAAATTATATATCCTTATCCATCAAGTTAATCATCCTTCCTACACAAGGATTGATCTTCTATCCATCATTAATAACGAGGAAAACTAGGAGGAGCCAAGGTATACACAAATATTTGCTTATTTATCTATAGGATTATCTCCTCCCCATCTATCCAAAGGTGATAGGCACATCTTTCAATAGAAAGCTACCCACTATGCTATACTAGGGGTGTTCTCTATAAGCATGGATTAAATGGTATTCTTATTCATTGTCTCCAAAAGTATGAAGCTACCATAACCATCTAGGAAGTCCATGATGGGTCATGCAGTAGACACTTTAGTGGTCACACAATCACTAAAAAGATCTTACATATAGGTTATTATTTGCCCACTATGAATCAAGATTATTGCACATACATTAAGAGGTGTGTAAAATGTTAGTATCATGCAAACCTATCCCATGTACCTAGTAAAGTTTTATAGGTATCAAGTCACTTTTGGTCATTGTCCTAGTGGGGGCTCCATCTTATAGGGAAAATCAATCCTAAATCCTCGCAACATCATGGCTTTATTATCACTACTACAAAATACTTCACTAAGTGGGTGGAAGCTATGTGGCTTATCTCAACTAAGGAATAAAATATTATGGATTTTATCCATCATCACATTATTTGTCATTTTGGAGTTTCATATAAAATAGTAATAGATAATGGAAAATCTTTTAAGAATAATAAAATCTTGGCATTATGCGATTCATTTAAAATCAAATTGATTTTTTCCACAGTTTATTATCCTCAAAATATTGGTCAAGCAGAAGTGTCTAATAAAACTCTGGTTAAAATACTAACCAAAGTTGTTAATGAAGCTAGCAAGGATTTGCATCTTTGTATCCCTTTTGCCTTATGGGCATATCGAACTAGTATTTGAACTTTTATAGGTGCTACTCCTTTTCCCTAGTCCATGGTATAAAAGTTGTACTTCCATTGGAAGTCCAAATTCCATCTCTTCATGTTTCCCTTAAAGACATCATTTTTTATGAGGATTTCTATTAGGAGCATTTATCCCAGCTCAAACTCTTAGATGAGCATTGTGTAGTAGCCCTTGATCACCTTCATATTTATAAAGAATGATTAAAATGATCATATAATCAACATGTAAGAGAATGAGAATTCAACTGTAGAGATATTGTGCTTAAATAAAATTAACATGTCACTAATATGGAATGATTTAAAATAGGTAAATTTTCTCCTAATTGGATTGGACCATACATCATAACCCATAAATATAGATATGAGGCATATCATTTGGCCTCTCTTAATGGTAAACTAGAATGTGAACCTCTTAATGCATTACATCTATGTCCTTTCTATAGTTAATAGATCTTGACTCATCTTGGTTGGTTTATCTTAAATTAATATCATATCCCCCTATCCTAAATACCAAATAATGCTATGAGAGTTATGTGGTTATTTAGTAGTCATTATAACCCTAATCTTGAATATAGATACCCTAGCTCCATTCATAGTATTTTCTCATAGATAAGTTTCACTTGTTACAAGAGAAAACCTAAATCATTATTTCCCTTATTCCTTCAAAGCATTTAATTTTCCAAGATAACACCATCACCCCATGTCCTGAATTCATGTAAAATATCCTAAGGTATCTTTTTATGTCAACTCATAGTACTATTTTTGGGATCCAAAATCAATTAAGCAATGAAAAGTAAAAGTATCAAAATGGGATAAATAAATTGACTAATTCCTTGAAGGATAGTTGTAATCAAATATATAAGGGAAAAATAATAGACTAATCCATTGAAGGACCATTATACAAAAACATTAAAATGTAGACCACTCCCTTGAAGGATGGCTACCAAGTAGAAAACTTCCTGCATTGATCAATTTTCAAATTATGCCATTTTAAAGCCCTAAAAAAGCAACAAAGCAATACAATAAATTGTCAAAGGTAGTATCTAAAGAAATATTATTTCATTGATCAAATTTCCAATGATAGGCTTCTTGTAATGATTATCCTACTCCTAATTTTGAAATATGGAGTGGAAAATGTAATCTCTAAAAGCAATACATTCCCCCCATCCCATCAACAAGCATAACAATCCTAGTATAAAAAACCTAAGGTAGAAGCTCTAAGATAACTAAGGTTGTGTCTATATCTTTTATCATCTAGCCAAGGATGTATATTCGATGTGTATTAAAGATTCTCTTTAAATTTATGGTTGAAGTCAATGTCAAGTAAATCCATAACTGCACAATAATAAATCACTAAAATCTATAATCCATAATTATTATTTAGCATAATTCAAACTCATAATCCATTAATATGAAACCATCTTATGATATAAATAAGATCTAAATAAATCCATAAACATCCACAACATATATAAGCACTAATCAAAATTAAAAACATAATGTCTAAATCTATAATCCATCACATCCATATTATAGAATCCATCCATAGCATACATGATAAAAATAATCAAAATTAGAACACATATAATCTAATTCTATAAACCATCACATCCACGAATCCATAACAACATAACATATCTATAACCATCAATAAATCCACAAAAAATAACATGATCCATCCATAAACTTAAAATATCTATGTGTGTGTGTGTGTGTACACACACACACACACATATCAAAGGTCTATACAAATGCCATAATATGAATAAAATAGGGGCTATTGGCCCATATATTATGCTCTACTTAGCGAACTTGATCCTACTTGGGTGAATGTTATGACCTCCCTCATCATCTCCTACTCAACCTACTATACTCCCTAAATTAATAGTACCCCTAAGAGTCCTTTGTGATATATGATGGATAGCCACATATGAAACAAATTGAGGAACATCAGGTAGTCACCTCTATACTATCCTCTCATAATATGACATATCCACAAAAAAATATTGATACTACCAGAGTGGTATCATATTTGTAAAAGGTTCCATGCTAGATCTTATAATGTCTAGGGTTGGTTTCTATACCATAGTAGACTTCATCTACTCTAGCTTTGTCCTATATCTATCCTACTCCTATATGACCTAATCACGTTATCCCCTCATGTTATCTAGATCACTCTATAATAAATCAATCTAATCATATAGTGTAACATGGGCTACCCATGCCTCCTGTAGCTTAGCCCTTAGACTATCCCTCTCAGTAATAACTGAAGTTATATCTATCTGATCATATGCCAAGGCATCCTATAAAGGTCCCTCCATGTGTATATCTAGATCCTCCTACTCCACCTCTTGCTCAACCTCCCTCACCTCCTTAATAACCACCCCATGTCATGGTCTTACTACTCTCTCCTACCTCTTCACCATCTTTATTTTGAACCATGCCACATAATCATTAGTGTAACTAACATAATCTAAATCAATAGTGACAGTCTCCTCCAATGGTCCCATCCAGATAATTATGGTCTCAAGTGCTAGTCAGTCCAACTCTGTATCCTCATACCTATAAAATGTGGGGCTAAAGTAACATCCTATAAAATCCCAAATTGATGATGGACCCTACTAAAATAAAATAGATCCATATGTTCCATCCATCATCTATATACCCATCTCTCTTAGGTAACATCTACTATCTTTGCATCTGTACCAGGCCACACTGGGAAGTCTACATATGACCTCTAGATAACATACCCTATCTATATCTCATTAAAAACCTAGCTATAATGCACCAAATATTATACTAACCTATATATATGTATAATGATAAGGTCTTCCTTCCATCAAAGGAAGCCTATGGTATATACCATCTCCTTGAATTTGGTCCATGGGGTCCCTATGGGGTGAATCACATGGATATGCTCATATGCCTAGTAATTTAATATGAAGGTAATGTCAAGTCCTAGGTCCCAGTATGCCAAACCCATAACTCCTTGTATATCTACCCTAATAGTGTGGGTGCCCAAGTAAAAACTATCTATAACTCCACCATATCTGTTATAACACTAGTGAAGCTCCATGGTAGATGTCATCCCCTAAAATCTCATAGTACATAAAAAGTCAGTGCCATCATCATCATCATCATCATCAACATCATCAACACAAGTCTGTCCACAATATCCTAGTCATATAATGGTTAGAAGGAAAACCCCACAATAAAGAATCTAATGTTTACTGCATCCTCATCATATAATCTTACTAGCACTGCTACTTGCCCTACCTCATTCATGGTATATATAGGAGCACCTAGAACTAGTACTCATAAAATTTGGTGGATGTCTTCTTTGGTGATCATCATCTCACTAGTTGGTAGCCCAAACATGTTGGTGGTATAATCCCACCACTCTAGCAATGCCACTGCCATCCTAATATCTTGATGGTAATGATGATAATGGTGTATACCTCTAAATACCACTGCCTCTAGATGCACCCATTCCTCATTACTCATAAACTCTCAAAATTGCACCAATAGTGGAGGGACCCTATCCCTCATCATTAGTAGCTCTCACACCTATTAGAAACATATTTTTAGTTAGTTAAATACCTAAGTTTTTTGTTTTTATTAATCTTTGTAGTATCTATGTTGATCTAAACATGATTGATAGTGATATTTATGTATCATGGCTGATCCATCGTAGATCAACATAGATTCTCATTGATCGATGTTGATTCCCTTAGCCCGAAAATTCCCTCCCTTTTTCTTAAGCATTCCTAATATTGTATCTCCCCTTCCCCCTTTCCCCCTCAAAACTTCCTAAATTATGCTTTTTTGCTACATATTTAAAAAGATAAAAACAAAACACAAAAACCCCAAAATTAATAAAATATTCAAATTTGCCATAAATACATGTTACCTACCTCATAGTGAAGTCATCATCATCATCATCATCATCATCATCATCCACTCTCACTAGCCTCCATCATCTCGTGTGTATCTTTAAATAATAAAAAATCATTAAATTTTACTTATAACACTCTCATCTACATAATAGCTAAATGAGCCTTCATGTATGTCGGTGGGATATTTATAGTTGTTTCCCAATTGATGTCGATATTATTGACTTAACATTGATTCCTATAAATTGATTTCAATTCCTATGGATCAATGTTGATTTCTTTAGCTTGATTAGATTTTTGCACTTCTAGATCATTTTTCATGCTTTTAGTGTGATTCAATAGCCTTGTCTTATTGCCTTTGCTATAGCTATCATTTTAATGTCCTATTACCCTTTAGATTTGTGTAATTTGATCCCTTGTTAGTTTCCCAATATCCTTAAGGCATAACCTTGTTTTTTAGTATCTTTCCCCTTGTAAGATCTCAAGGGTGTATTTTTTCCTAAACACATTTGACTATAGGTAACACATACACCACACACACACCTGATGCTTTGGTTTGCTATCCTTATCTTTTGTTCTCTTGATAGCCTTCTTGTAAGCCTACCTATTTTAGATATGGTATTTTTTTATTTGATTTGGTCTTTACAACATTACTACTTAAATTACTTTTTATCCCATTAAGTGCAACCTTGGAATTCCCTTAAAACCATCCACATTTTTTGTATGTCCTTATCTATCTTTCACTTGTACATTTCACCTCACCCACATTTTTTATCTATTTCATATTTTTCAAACCCATCATCCATTTTGTCTCACTTTTCAACACTTAATTTGAGGGGGGAAACCTTCTCACAATAAACCTAGGGTATTAGGTACCTTCTAGTTTGTATTATGGTTTTTTATTGCATACCACTCCACAAAAAGGGCTAAATGTAGATGCTACTTTTATACACCCTTGTGTATTAGCTTAGTGTGTTTTCAAATTATTATGTTATCTCTAACATAATGGTCTCTCTTTCATAATTATTAAAAATAATTATATTCACTCCACCCTTTTACTTTTACCACATAGGTGAATTTGATTTAATTACTATGGTTAAATGATAATTAACTTATTTTTTACCATTTAACCATAAAATCTTAAAATCAAATAAAAACAAACCTATTTAATACCCCAAACAACCCTCCTAACAGCCTATCCCATGGTTAAAAAAACCTAATAAACTTAGAAATCATTTTAACCATCTTTTACCCCATAAACAACTTGTTGGAATGACATTTGGTTCAAATTCATGTATTTTTGACTGATCAATGTCTATCCTTTGTGATCAACACTGATTCTCCTAGATCAACATCAATCCATAAATATACAACAAACCTCCATTGCTCAAGAGGAATTAATGTGAAAGGAAGGACCCCATTTTTGACCACAAAATTCTATCTAAACCAGTCTCAAATATGCATATAGACATTACCAGCACCTTATCACTTTGAAGAACACTTGATTGGGTACATTATCAGGTGATTTTTGAAGGCCATCTACCTTGTTTTGGCATCTCTTTATCTACACATATTCAACCATCCAAGGTCAGTATTATTTTCATATTTAATTTTTATTTATCTTCTAAATCTCTATTTTTTTATTTACATTTGGTTTTGATTATTTTATCAATTTTCTAGGCCATCATTATAGTCTATTTTACAGTCCAACACTTTTACATAAAATCAACATTGATTCATCTAAATTGACATCAATCCTATAGAATCAACATCAATCCTAAAGAATTGAAATCAATATAGGATCATCATTGATCCCTATCAAATTATAAAAATAGACTTAAGTAGTTTGTTTTTGCATCTTCAGTATCTATTAAATCTATATTCTAGTTTTCTAAAAAATTATCTTTTCATGTATATGACCCTACCTAGATTAGTACATGATTATATTAGCATCTTTGATCTTCCCATAGTCCCTCAACATCTATTTTATAATTAGAGTGACATTGCATTTGAGTTAGGACTTTGCATTATGGATTTTATATGTAATTTTGAATACATTAATGAACAATTGGTTATAATCCAAGAGGATGTTGATGTAGCTATAGAATTTTGGGATTATTACTTTAATCACATAAAACTTGTTATTGATTAATTATCATTGGAATTTTATATTTATCCATATATATATATATATATATATATATATATATATATATATATATATATTTTGTAATTTAATGTTTATTTATAAACTTGAATGTTAAACATGGACTGACATCCATCTAAGGAAGTGTATCACTTCTTGGGACTGGTTTCTTACCAGGTAGCCCACTCATCTATCTATTAATCTAATTTTGTTTAAGTGTGGTGAATTGTAGGTCATTCCTCCCCATATAAAGAGGAGTTCCTACAAAGCTTGATCAATGATATGAAACCAACCTTCATCACTAGGTAACTCTAAACCCTACATTTACTTTGTTTTTAGTAGCTAATTAGTCCATATTAAAAAAGTGAAAAAAAAATTAAAAAAACCCTGTAGGTTTATGAAACTCCTCATGTTAATTTCAAGAAATGATCTCACTAGTATGAACACATACTTTCATAATGTAGGTCTATTTTCATGTACTATGTCACCTTATTAAACTCCCCCTCTAATATATTTCCAATTGAGAGCCCCTTCCATGTAGTAAATATAGGTTTCCTCTTAGTTTAACCACTCTATCCCATCTGATCTCCCATATCACCTCCTCATTGATATCCTAAAGATAATCTATAAAACCTATAATATAACCATTATCTCACTTTTTCACACCTATTAAGTACTAATATTATTGTTCTACCACCCTACAAACATAGTAAGAATAAATTGAATCATATCATATCATGTGTAGGCATGCAATATTGCCTAACATCTAGATATGCCCAGCCTGCATCATCTAGATTGAGTACAGGTATAATATATAGTGTCCATCCATGAATTAAACCCTACACATGTGTGGGGGTTTACATCACAATAAATTAAGATAAAAATTCAACCATTTGGTCATTATTTTACATTCAATAGCAATTTATTTTACTTTTTTGTGCCATTTTTTAAGTGTGATTTTTTTAAAGATATTCACATGGGTTTTATTTTCATTTTAATGTTTTGATGGTATGAGGTAATTTTATCCCTTGTGAAAATTATATGGCACCAAAATATAAAGTTCCAAACTTAATGATTTTTCAAAAGATATTGAAAATGGAACAAAGGGGAATAAGTAGCTTTTCAAGGCAAGGCATAACAAGATCCCCATAGAGGCAAGAGATTGTACTTTGTAGATAATATGACCATGACACATATATAAAAACATACTTACAACACACATGAGGCATGAAAATTAGGCTAAGGGCCGCAATACAAGGGACATGGGCACATGCCACTAAATATGAGAATGCAAGACATACAAGGACATGTTCAAATGTCCACATATGTAAACAACAATCAAGTTGGAGTGGAACCACATAGAATGACATGTTCAAGTTTACGCATACATAATAAATAAGGCACACACAAAGACATTATCCAAATCATATATACAATGAAAGGAAGTGGCATAGAGTCGTAGAACAATAACATATTCAAATTCCCTTGAATAAATGTAGATGTAGTGAGACATAATAGAGTCTAAACTAATAAAGATAGAAATGAAAGTATGCATAACCATGTGTTATAAATACATATAAGATCAAAAATGTACATAAACTAAGTCTATGGTAGTAGTAGTAGTCTACAAAAAAATTTTGTAGTATAGGATGATCAATATCAAGATATAATCAATGCTAAATCTATGATATGGAGTATAGAAAGATGTATCTTGACAAACTAGAATTGTGTATAAGATGCCCCCAATGGTTGAATGTAACAATGATGAAGCTATGTATGTGACCTTAATGGGTACTTAGTAGTAAATCTAGAATTGTGTGATGGACCTAAGTCCTATAATAATTTGCACACACTTTAAAAGAACAAGTGAAGCATGAATATATGATAAAAATGACTATACTAAGATAGCTAGCATATGTAGTACTTGGTAAGTATTAATAATGTAAACATGGGTATGCAAACAATCTAAATTATATGTTTTTTAGAAATGTTTGAATGTTTTTATATTTTTTAATCATATGAGCTATGTAAAATCAATCATGAAAATGAAACTATATACAAGTAAAAAGGTAAAAGGAACTACGTACAAGTAGTGAGAAACATACTAACCAATGAGTCTCACAATAGACCTTCTAATACGGTCTATGTTAAAAAAAGGAATGGTAAGCCCTTGTGAATTGTGATAGATGTGTTATGACTAAATTGGGTTGTAGTGTGAATTAAATTATTATTCATTGTCAGTATCTTGGAAATCAAAATAACTTGGATTATTCCATCCATCATTATCATCTTGATTTTGAACCAATGGAATTTTAGTGTTGAATTTTTTTTATATGGCTATTTTGACATCATATAGTGTATTTTTGAATGATTTCCTATAGTACTTTCCATAAATCCCAAACTTTATTGACCAACATTATCAACTTATAGAATAGGAATAGTAATGCCTTGGCTCTACTTGCCCAAACATTGACTATAATAATCTATCTTTTGTAGATATTTTTGACCAAACCCATACTAATTTGAAAATGTAACCACATTTTTGAGAGGTATATTTATATATTTTACTTGTTTTACCTATGCTTGTTTTACTAATTCTTGCACTAGTTTTGCTTTGTAAAGCTTTTATTGTTCTAAGGTATGCTTTGGTAACCACTTTTGTATATTTATAAATTTGACCCTTTTTAAATTTGTACATCTGAAACTATATGTTATTTGGGTGATGTGTCACTATTTAAGTCATTTGTATCAAGTACCTATTGTATTTTCCTTTTCAATTCTAAACATGAATCAATGTGGTGCCCATGCATTCTATAATATGCAAAATAATATATAGATCTCCTCACTAGATATAGAGGAGGTAGGTTGATCAAATTAAATTTGATCATTTACCTTAAAATCTCACTTCAAACTCTATTTGATCTATGAGTACTTTTTAAATCACTATTTTTAGATGCACTTTGTTGTGATTTATTATTTTGATATATAACATTGCTTTCCACAAATTGACTAGGTGAAGATGCATATATATGACTGACACTAGTGTTCCTCATAGGTTTTTGCCTTGTAATCTAAATTTTGAATGTTATAATATTTTCATGCAATAGTTTATTATGAGTTTACAATTTTGAAATTAACTTTCTCATATTGATCATTTAATCCTTTTGAGTCTCACAAGTACAAACCCTAATTGTTTATGATTGAACATGTAGGCACACACCCTATAAAAAATAGGTAGAGGAGTGGATAGATAGAGTATAGGCATTAGTAACAATATGATAGGTTTCTTTATCTCATATAGGAGTGATAACATTGACCTAGTTAGAGGGAAAGTAGATATTACCCTAAGGGAGATGAGGAGGAGAAGGAGATTCTTTCATATGCATAAGATATGACATTGAAACATAAAACATCATGTACTTATATGTGCATATATTATTTGAATTGATTCCAAATGAAAGGAAATAATCATGCAAATGAAACTATAAAACTTTGAATTAGAAAGTGATAAACATATTACAAAATTATTATCATGATTAGATAAAAATAAAAATTAGAAAATATAAGGATTTGGAATTTGAATCTCAGTTTTACAAGGCCAAAAAAATAAATCTTAAAGGTATTCTAGGGTTAGGGTTATTTCACTATTTGAAGTAAGTCAGGGTCATCAAATAATTTAAATTTTAAGGGTTATGGAGTTTAATACTTAGGTTATTAAATGGTCTAAGTATAGTAAATTAGGGTATAAAATATGCAATAAATATAGACACTAATTTGTGAAAGAACTAATCTAATCTAATATTTATAAAATAAAAATGAATGACACAAATAAATGCTTAGCTAGATTGGAAGCTAAAAACTGGTACAAGAGATGTCTGAGTGTCATAAACATGATCCAAGTGTCATAAACCTTCTTAGATAATAACACCATACCTTGGAGAATAATGTTATGGCACTAGTGTCTACTTTTGGAGTTAATGTCCTCTATGCAATAACTAATTTATACTTTTAGGAGAAATCATGTTTGAGTCTACTAAGCTTGTTCCTATGTAGATAAACCCTACTTTGCTATTTGTGACTTATTTTGACTAACTTTATAAGCAAACCCTATACCTCCATGTTGTTAACGTATTAGATTAACACAAGTAGAAAAATTATGATGTTAAATGGGTAGGATGGTCATCCTCAACAATTCCTTATGATGAGAGTTGCGTACATACCAATACTCCAAGGAGGGATCAAGCTCAATGCGGTTCACCCCACCTAAGTGTTGGTGAAAATATAAGTGAAGCTAGTATGAATTTCGGTTTGAGTGATGAGTGTGGCTTGAGACTATAAATATATGTATTCTAAGATTAGGATGGTTATAGATGATTGTATGTAGAAGTAGGGAAGATTAAGGATCAATAATCTTAATTGTGTAAAACTTGTTTATGTGTGTTTTCATTTGATTTCTATATGGTGAATAAAGAGATAAAATTCATGTATATATATTGATCTAATGCTTATGAGGGGTTTAAAATAGGTCTAGGTTGACCATTTATGTATTTTTAATTAAAAATGTATCTATTGGGCTAAAAATAGGGAGAAGGACAATAACACTGAATTAGTACACTAGAATGGGGTGCGAGTGTCCAAATTATGGGGCTAATTTCAAATTAGAAGAACCTAAGGCATTAGGGGCTTGAATGCCTAAGGGAGGGTTTGAGACTAATTTTGAGAGTTATGTAGATGTGTAAGGCTCAAATTAAATCTAGATAAGTGTCTAAATGGGCTCTAAGAATAATTTTATGGCTAATCTTGGGATTTTTGGTCTTAAGTAACACTCTTGTCACTCAAGTGACATTTTAGATGACTACAACCTGACTAAAACCTAGAATAATAGAATCCAAATCTAAAAAAGGTTCTTTAATTTTATGAATTGATTAGGGAATGGTGTGCAAATAACAATAAATGGTGACTCTTATATAAAATACTCCTTAGTATTTTTGAACAATGAAATGCAATTGAGAAACCATAATATTTGGCTTAGCTCAATGCTTGTAACATGAAACAATTTATGCAAAGACAAGAGGAGAATGACTATAAAACCCAAAGTAGATAATCTCATTAACCATTTTTTGGAGAATCCCAATTATTGCATACATTATTAATGTATGAGAATAAAATAATAATATGTGTTTACATGAGTAAAAAATCATTTAGATAAGTTTATGTGAGGATTTAAACAAGATATTTTGGGGATAAGTTGAGAGAGATAAGGGATTTATGGATGAGAGTAGACTCCATGTTTGTAGGATATTCTACCTCTATATATATACACTCTTAATATTATATTGGCATCTCATATGAATCAATATAGCAAAAAATTATTATAACTATCTGCATTTATTTATTATGTTATCATATTTTTAGAGTTTATCTATTTAAATATTAACTAAAATTATCATCTAGTATCATATAAATGGATTCTTGAGCTTGTGTGGGGATAATCCATTGATTTACATGGTCTCCCTTTTTCATGAGGGTTATGTCTTAATTAGGATGCTTGATCATTATTTAGAATTATCTAAAGCTTTGAAACAACATTAAAGGTAAAAATTATATATATGATTTGAAAATCCACTCTCCATGAGAATAAATCCATTATTTTTGTGTCCCATAGTAGACCCAAGGGAATATTATCTAGTGTGTGTTCTTACTTGGGAGAGGAGATTTTTATTTGGTTTAAGCATATTTAACATTTTACATGACCTAAAATTTTGAGACATTACATTTGATCCTACTGTAGTTGACTCTACCTCACCTTTTGTCTCAATTTTGTTTTGCATTATTGATGTGGCTTCAACATTTCACTCTAGTTTGCATTACATTTTCCCAGCATCATTCTAATATGACTATTGCAACATGATCTCAATGTGGAAAGTGGTGAGATCAAATATGCTAGTTAACACTCTCTTAGATGCATCCTCTACATTTTAATGTTATAGGTATGTCAATTATAATAATTCATTCCTCTACATCTACCTGTGCTCAACCATGTATTTGGAATTTGAAAAACATGAGTGATTTTTAAAATATTGAATTAACCTCATGGGAAATGAATTAATTCATGGATTATTAAATATATGGTCAATTTAAGTATGTGGTAAATCCATTCATGCATAACATTTACAAATTTGAAATAATGATAAGTAGGTTCAGTGTGTAGTTTTGAGGTTAAATAGTTTATTTGTCATATTGTTCACTAAATTGTCTAATCTATTATAAATCAAAATATTATAGTTTCGTGTCCTTAGAATAAAACTCTTGTCCATAAAATTCAATCAATAAATTGGTAATAGGTTATTTAATGTTTTTTAATAAAAAACAAAAAGAGTTCATTTGACTTAAGTCTCATATAAAGCTCATAGTCAAAGGTTGCCTCAAAAACATCAAATTGTGTCATATTTTGTTTGTATGGGTGAATTATCAGTTGAAACCAACACTCATTACATGTTAAAATTGTATTCATGGATAAATTAAGTCTTATTTAAAAATTTAAAGGTAGATATTTACATACATGGAAAATACATATGTAGTTACACCTGATAAAAAAATATCTTTGGGATGTTTTCAAGCCCAATTCAGTGACACCAATTGATGTTAATGAACTTAAAAAGTGAAACATCAAAAATCAAAAGGCATTAGGGGTTATCAGTGTTAGATTGTCAAAAGCATACCTACACCACGTGGACTTCATGAAGTCGGAAAAGGAGATTTGGGAGACATTAAACAAGATCTTTGGATTTCAAACAAAAAATGCCAAGACAACATTGAAACAAAGATTCTATGGATTGAATATGGAAGAAGGTTCAAAAGTGCTAGATCATATAAGTAAGTTTCACTCCATAATAAATTAGTTAGCTGACATTAATGAAAAATTAAAGGATTATGATGAAAAATCAATACTTTTGAATAGTATGCCTAAAAGTATGTCCATTATAATATTTAAATTAACCAAGGTAACAATAAATATTGAAGGAGCAATCTCTACTCTACTTGATCAAAATGAAGATTCATATTTAGAATAAGTATTATATGTACAAAACAAGGCAATTACATCTTCAAAAAAGGGATATACAAATCAAAGCATTTTCTAGGCAAATACAAAACAAAACATGTTCCTCCAAAAAGAAAAATCAAATGTTACTATTTTAAAAAATAAGGGCATGTAATTTTGAACTGTAATAAGAGAGCATACGATCTTATGGATGATAAAATAGATCAAAATGCTTACTTAGTTGAAGAAAATAATTGGGAAGAATATTCAAATGATGAAGAAATATCTTTCCCTAGTGATGAAGATATTGTGTTTTAAATAATCATCTAATAGAGGTTGGAGGCATTGGAAAAAGGAGGCTAAAAATAACCTCTCATCAACCACTAATGATGAGGTCACATTTTGTTTTGGTGGCACTTTCAATTTTCAATTTTTTTATATTGTGTGAAAAAATAAAGCATTGTAATCATTCCCATTATTAATTTGAAAAGATGACAATGTGCATACCATTAATATTGTAAATAGTTGTATATGAGGGTAAATGATTACAAGGATCCTCTAACTATCAAACTTCTTAGAAGTATGGTCAGCTAGTGATAAATTCACTAGAAGTGAAAGTGAGATAATTTCTTGTATGGAAGTGATCATGTGCAACAAGATCTAGATATTAGTATGTAGACTAAAAAGTATGCATTGGCATATGATTTTGTTTATATTTAAAATGGTTCACTATTGTTCCTCATGTTCACACCAATGGGGAGAAGGTTTGGAAATACTTATTAGTGTGTACATTATTAATGTATGATAATGAATTAATAATGTGTGTTTGAGTTATATGTGAGTAAAAAACAATTTATAAAGGTTTATATGAGGATTTTAAGGAGATATTTTGGGGGTAAGTTGAGAGAGATAAGGGATTTATAGATGAGAGTAGACTCCATATTTGTAGGAGATCCTACCTCTATATATGTACACTCTTAATTTTGTATTAGCATTCCATATGAATTAATATTGAATAGCATTATTATCATTGTCTATATTTATTTATTATGCTATCATATTTTTAGAGTTTAGTTATTCAAATATGAACTAAAATAATCAAAAAATATGTGCTTATTTATTCATTTTCTTCCTAAAATTTGTAAGGACTAGGTGTTCTAATTAGGATCACCTAGTTAGTTAATTCTACCTTGAAATGAATACCTAGACATTGCTTCACTATTACCCAGGTGTCTATATCCCTAATAGAGTTACCTATTGTCCCACATAAATCCTTTCTCTAGTACTATGCAAGCATCCATACCCTAGTATAGGTTGTTTGAATCACCCCAATATTGAGTTTTATAAATAATATATTTTATTTTACTCTTAGCTTTTCTTGAGTATCTCATTCCTGGGTTGGGGGCCTCTATGGTAAATGAAAAACTAAACTATATATTTTCACTTTCAGACCTTGGATGCAACAATTTTATCTAAGAAAATTTAAATATCATTAAAGTCTCCTTTGTGACAAGTTTTAAGATAATATCTTCATAAGTTAGACAACCCATCCCCAACTTGTCAAACACAAACTTATTTAGAACAAAGACAAATAGCTAAAACTTTTAGAGGTGAGTTGAAGAGTGAGTTGAATGCCTCAAAACTTAGAGTACCTATGCAATAAAATTTTAATTTTACTAGCTAATTATAGGTATAGCATTCTTACTCATATCCTTCATTAAAATGGGGAAAAAATAGTTGAGAATAGACCCAACAAGGACAACATAAAAATAGACCCAAACAAAACAAGAAAAATAGAAAAATAAAACCAATAAGGGAAAGAAAGGAATTAAAATGCAAATTATTTATACAATCACCCCCAATATATTTCAAGTTTGAATTAGTGCTTGAATAACTATCCATTTATAGGAAATGAGACATCCTCACAAATTAGACACCTTAGGTGGAAAGCATTTTCACATAGGATTTTTGAGATTTGGAAGGGTCCTAACCAAAGGGCATCAAATTTTTTATGTTGACCCTTATTTTAATGATTCTTGTCTAAAATAAGGAATAAATTTGATATATAAAAATATATTTTTTATCTTTATTTTCAAACCAATATGTGACAACTCCTTGATTCCTGCTAAAGTGCAATAGGGCTACATCACACTTTCTTTCAAACTATATTTAGGTTCAAGAGGTGAGCCTCTATCTTGTTATTATACCCTTAGTAATCTTATAACATCACACTTTCTTACAAACTATATTTAGGTTTAGGAGGTGAGCCTCTATCTTGTTACTAGATGTTATGTGGAAGTACCTAGAGAAGACTTGATCCTAGTCCTATCAGATGATAATACAAAATTTAGAACAATATGTCAATCTATAGGATTACTCTCCAAGACTTTATTTATCATGTCCAACAAGTTATTATTAGCTGATTTAGATAAACAATTACCTTGTGGGTATTAGTTAGATGAAAATTTAGGAATGACCTAATTTTCATAATCCCACTAAATAAATTATAGTAAGGAGAAAGAAAGGCCATTGTCACATATGAGAACAAATAACATACCAAACCTAGTGATAATGTGGTCCTTGTATAAAATCAATATTTTTAAACTTTATCAATTATTGATGCTTTTTCTCTTGCATAAACTTGTCGAGTCTCAATCTCTCTGAGTGCATGCCTTAAATGGTGCATTAGGAAAGGGGTGGATATACCATTTCTGATCAAAAAGATTGTTTTTCCCTATAGCACCACTTAAACCCAATAAAAACATCTCATATACATTCCCCTAAGCTTTGACACCTATATTACACACTCTTCTAAGCAATTCACTACCTCAAATATCCACTACCTAATCCAAAAAATATTTTTGCCACTCACCAAACATATTCAAATGGGACAACCCTATTATTAATAATGAACATGCTATAAGACTAAGTCAGCCCAGTTGACTTAGTTTGGGACCTAACTATTTTATTTCCTTAAGACTGGGTTGACTAGGCCAATTATGTTAGATAAAACTTCAGAAGTGTTTAGGGTTAAATTTAGATATATAAACATATCCTTTTATCCATTTTTATTAGAGAGAGATATAGATAATCATTTATTTTTTAATTTACTTATCCACCATTCTACTTGAGGACTCATTGATTAAGGTTCTATACTTTCTTTGAGGAGAAGAACCTTGTCTTATGGGAAAAGTCTTTTGGATGTATACGAGAAGTTGTGTAGAATATATATTACCTATATTTATCATCAATAAAAACCATAACAACCTCTTTAAAATCACCATTTACCAATGGAAAGATTAAGGCTCTATGGGTTCATCTTCAAGGTAAGTATTCCTAAATCTTGATCCTCTTTTATTAGTAGCTAGATTTTCATATGTTGGCTTATGAATATATTTCTCTCTATCCATTAATATTACCTATTTATTATCTTGAGTAGATTTATTATTCGCATGTTTACTTTTATGTTTATTATCCCCTATTTGTGCCACAATCTTTGGTAAGCACTAAATTATTTTTATTTAACTTTAAAGTTTACTTTGCTAGAAACCATATGACCTATCTAGGGTTATTGTGTGGTATTACTTGACTAGAGGCTTTGAAACCCTCTATAGTGATATAATGTGGTAAGATACCCCTTAGTTAGGTCTATTAGATCCATATTGGTCATGACCATAATTGTCTAAATGTACCAACAAACAAAAAGGCTAGTGTGATTTCTCTTCTCAAAGGTAAGATTGATTTATAGATCAACTTAACTTTTTGTTGTCATACACTCTAGTGAACCCAATGTGAACTAACCCTTGAAGGTTTCCTTTCATGATTTCATTTATTACCATTTATTATTTATTTCAATTTACATCACTAGATTGAATCTATCAACTAAGTCTAACATTTTGTGTGTAGTTTAAACACAATCAATTGAATTGACTCTATTTTTCTTCGTGTAAGTCCTCTTCAACCACAATTAATTAGATCAATCCTCTCAATTTGGTTCACTTTTTTGCATATAGGTTTTTAGACTAAGTTGACCTAATCAACTCTATTATTGGGTTAAAAATATTCATCTAGATAGAATAGTATAAAAATAGCAAATTCGGCATCTCTAAAATCATAAAGTTCATTCTCACTAACTTAGTCACTTTTTTTTTATAGTAATATTTCAAAGCCCTAAAGATAGAAAGTCTATATTGTGTCACAATAATTTTTCCTGGCAGGGTAGATTTCCTCTTATGGCCAAACCTTGGCATAAGGACTTTAATCCTCTCTCAGAATCCTTTAACAAGATCCCTATATGGGTGCGGCTCCCTTATCTTCTGATACACTTGTGGCAAGAGGCGGTTTTTAAAACCATTGGAAATCCTATATGGGATTTTTTATATGAAGAAGATAGTAGGAATAGTCACCATTCATCTTGTGCATGATTTCTGGTTGATCTGGATGTTTCAAAGGGCCTTCCTGAGGCGATATGCATTGATTCCCCAAGGGGTACCTGAACACAAATCTCGGATTATGAGGGGATCCCTTTTCAGTGCAGGAAGTGTCACCAGACGGGACATATTGTTGCTCACTATGTTGCTGGGAAAACCAATCCCAGACATTCACCTTCTTGGTGGCCTAAGGATTTATCTGAACATAGCATGGATAAACAAACTCTAGAAACAACAACAGAATTCGAGACCGAGAATGAGGAAAGTTCGCAATCTGAAGTGGAAGATGAGGAATCATTGGAGAATCATTCTAATGAAGCCCCTATGGAGGCTGTGGTTAGTGATACAGCTGAGCTAGAGGAGGAGGAGGTGGTGGTCTCTTCCCCTATTTTGGAGGATCTTTCTAAGAGCCAGACTGTGTTTGACTCTCACAAGGAGTTTATGCCCACCGGAGTCCAAAGTTCATTGTCTTTTGAGGCATGGGTTGCTGAGGCAGCTAAGGTAGAGGATGGTTGGATAGTAGTTAGGAGAAAGAAGTCTAAGCCTTTGGTCCCTCCTCTAGATATGAATCTTCGGTCATGCAAAAATAAAAATCTTAATTTAAAAGATTCATCCTAAGTTCCCTTTTGCTGACTGGCTTTTCGGGGGCTGTAATCTGGTCACTTTTTTTGGTTTGCTGGTTACTAGTCTGGAAGGTTGTTCAGCTTGCTATTCTAGTTGGTTAACTTTCAGATCAGTGTTTTGACAGCTATTTTTCATGGTCATATTTGTTGGTAACAGGTCCCTGTAAAACCTGGTATAGGTACTATTCTATAATCAGGTTCTTTTGTTAACTTGGTTATGCTTTAAGTTTTATCTTTAGCCTTGTGTAGGGTTTTGGGGTCCCTTTAAAACCTATTTTTACCTTAATCTAAAACTTAGTCATTTATTTCCTTCATTTTAGTCCTATTTTTCATAGTTTTCAATATATAAAACTATAACCCTACAATAAACTCAGTTGACTAGATTACCTCAATTCTATAATTTTCTTCTTATCTAGAAGACTCAATTGACTCATTTGATTATGTTTCTCTATACCTTATTTCAATAGATAGAATCAACCTAGTTGATTCTATTATATACTATTTGCATAATCATTCCATTGAACCAACCATTTACTCTTCAAATAAAGGAGTTAAATCATATTGCTAGTAATTAAATTATCTTTTATTTTGCCACCTTCTTGCTTAGAGTATCATACAAAGATTAAATATGAAGGTTTAATTTATATATTTAGTCACATTGTTTTTTATTTTATTCACACACTTTCAAACCACATAATATTAAAAAACATTAAATAAATTATAACCAAGTTTTGCCAACTTGAATTTCATCACCAAGGGGGAAGCTGACTTAGTTTTCTATCTAAGTATAAATACATGGTTGATGGTATATTTGGCAAAGCCCCTGAAACCCTTATTACTATGGGATTATGAAGTAATGGGTAGGTATTAATACCAAGATAGAACCATCACCAATATAAATCCCTTTTAGCGTTAACTACCTAGAACCATATTTAGATTGACTTTCTAGTTCCTTTGCAAATCCCACTCCCTATCACATTTATTTCTAAAATTATAATTTAAAATATTTAGTAATGACCACATATATTAGAATATTTATTTTTTATACTTGCTCTTTGAGAATTGTATGTTGTATTACAAAACTTATATTGGACAACATTGATACAAGGTTTATGTTATGTGCCACAACTAGATAGATTGGTTTGATCTAGTTGCATGTGTGTTAATTTTAAAAAATCAATATTTATATTAATAATAGTTCACATAGTGTTATAACTATCAAAAATTGTCTTTACCCTCAAAAAATAGTCAACCTAATCAATTGTGTCTCTAAAAATTTCCCATTTCCCACAAAATATAGTCATTCTATTTAACCTAGTGTCTTATGGACTGCTTGTTCTATTTACCTTAAACACATAGTCGACCTATCCAACTATGTGTCTTTCAAGATTTCTTAGTTTAATAACCTACAATACATAGTCAACCTATTAAAATCTATCTTTTTTAGCCTATCTTACCTATGGTATTATACAATAATGTTGATTGGTTTGACCTAGTATCGTACCAATTGATCCTCATTTCCAAACAAATGATTAACTTCCTTGCTTCATCATGAGTTTATTGTTTCATGATAATACATAATTGAATCAAAAAAACATGATTAGTTTCACCAACCATAATAGGTTTCCTAAGACACAATTTGTGGCACCTACCATGTATCAAATCAATGTCCATGTTTCCACCTACACTATTAACTATGGGAGTCCTCCTTATTTTTACAATGACACTTAACCCTTTTATTTTTCTTAAGAGATGAGTATGACCTTGAGTACACAAATAAAATTATATTTTTCATCAATGAAAATCCTAAACATAGAGGAAAATATCTTACAACCATTTATAACCTCATGATGGGACCTCATATAGGAGAACCGTGTTCACCTTCCCCTATATTTTCCCAAGGATTTGGGGTAAGCCCTTTCTTTTCATCCAAACCTTTAACATCTATCATGTTTCCTTCCCTTACTATTATGTCATTGTATATGCATTATTCTACCTCCATGACAAGTATTTATACTAACATAGAAGGTTCAACCTATAGTTGGGCTATTCAAAATACCCACATCCATACCCATGTTAATTTTATATCTTATGCTACCAATTTTTATTTTACTACTAGTGCTTCTTATGCTACCAATTCCACTAAAATCCTAGATAAAAGTCTTTTAGGATATTATTTATATTGGTAAAATTAATTTAAAACCCTCTCCATTACTAGCCTAGAAGACTTGGTCAATTCACTAGTCCAAGAATTCCAAACTAATGATCTTCCTTAAAATAGCTTAGCTCATTTTATCAATTATAAATAAATTGAAACAAAAATGGCACAAGTTTTCATAAAAATATGGAAACATTTATCTAACAAATCTTAGCATAATATAGTGGATGACAAAATATTCCACCTATTTACTAATTCTCTCCACCCTAAATTACAATATTGCATTAGAACCCTTTCTTATAAAACTTTAGAAGAACATCTTGACAAAGCCAAATGCCAATATTTCCTCATGCATCAATTTGAACCTCCTCAACTTAAAATGTGAAATTACATGCTTATCAAAAACCAAAACTATTATGCAACCAATGATGGTGTTACAACAACTTATGACACCATACACACCATCTAAGTTATTGATCTAAATAGTAACATGGAGTGTGTCCCTTCATGTAATAATAATTCTTAGTATAATCCCACATTTTATTAAAAAAATCATAATAATGTGCACAAACCATTTTCATTATAATAAATTCAAAAACATCTTCCAAGACATCTACCATGAGATCTTGACCCCACATGACCCATGAAATCATGGTATGATCTAAACTTTTTTTGTTGATTTCATGAAAGTTGGGGTCATTGTCATGAGACTTGTAGATAATTAAGAAATCTTGTTATGGATTTTATCCTTGGTCCTAAATTTAACCACTAATACCTTATACTAAAATTTCAACAAGATTATGACATAGCACTTAAAGATCATGAGACTAAAACTAAAAATCAAGATTTAAACCAAGCTAATGCTCATTTAGCTATCTACAAGGATTCCCTTCCTAATCACCAAGATATCATTGAGAAACCTAACTCTACTACTAAAAATATCTTAAGTCTTATAGACATTACCACTAATGATTAAAATGTGGTTAATATGACTAATATGAGAATAGTAGTTACTTATATTGATTCAAACCCAACACCTACACATCATACATCTTTAAAATTTCACATTATTCAAGATACTTCCCCATCCCATATCATATAATTTGGGCATGAGGAACCTATACCCATACAATCACCACTCCTAATAATACTAATTGAACATACCTTTTATACTATTGATATAACTTTTATTCTTTCCCCAACTTATATAC
This sequence comes from Torreya grandis, assembly GCA_037957365.1. Taxonomy (NCBI): domain Eukaryota; kingdom Viridiplantae; phylum Streptophyta; class Pinopsida; order Cupressales; family Taxaceae; genus Torreya; species Torreya grandis. The sequence goes on along the minus strand of JARHVA010002382.1, from coordinate 512,950 downwards.
CTCAAGAAAACATCCCTCAAACTTCAAACAATATATCTTCTACTCAACCACAAGAAATAACTTAAAAACCAATCACATCACCTAAGGTCAATCAACCTAATTTAAACAAACCTAAAATAGCCATAACTTATAAACATAATTTTCATTACACATCCAACCTCCCTTCAAAGGATTTATTGCAACACTATGAACCTATATCTAAAAATCCTCTCACATGTTATGATGAATGGGATCCTATTGTGAAACTTTCCCATCTCCCATCTCAAATTCCCTTTTTATAAATTAAGAAAAATTGTTACCCCATTTTATTTTCCTAATGTAATTATTATTCAAAATGAACATCCATCATCTTCCTCATATAAGGAAATAAGCTACCTTATCTAGATCTGAAGATATCATATTGTAATAATATGAAGAGATTCCATCCGTGTTAACCAAATAGTGGAAACTTGCCTCTCACTTGAGTTTCCTATTTATTCTATGATTATTGAAAAAATATTGCTTTGTGTAGATGATCTTTCCTTATTTATTATCATCTAAATAGGTGATATCTAAGTTAAGCATGCTTTAAATAATGAAGTTTCAATCATTTGTGTTACCTCCCTTGAATTTATTAAAACACTTGGATACTCTGAATGTAACCTTAAATCCATATGCAATACATGCCAAGGCTATAAAAGAATATAAATGCCTCCTCTAGGTTGTGTGTGTATTCCCACTACCATTATTCCCATTACTATTTTTTTGAAAGTCATGATATTTAACTTTACACTTTCATACAATATCTTACTCAGTCGACCTTAGATTCATCATATGATACCAATTTCTTCATCTACATGCCAATGTGTTAAATTCACTTATAATGGTGATATCTATAAGATTCAAGGGGACACGAATCCTTGGAATTTTGAATAATTCTAAGAATGAGGTGTTTTCAGAATTCTTACCGTTGAATCCTTGCCTAACATTTCATTTTGTGAATCCCAACACTTTAGCTATCCCATCAACTCCACTAAAGGTTATAACATTCATCCATAATTAATTGGAAATATTGCATATAACCTCTTAGACTCTGATGATGATGAATTATATGAGATAATCCTTCAGATAAAAACTTATGATCTCTCTCCTCATATCATTGCTCAAATTCCTCCTCTTTAACTTTGATCTCTTTATTAACTTCTCAATGACATACCGATTACTTCAACCAAAACTAGATATTACATTGACTATGCTTCCTTAATGAACAAAACATTTCACACATGTACTATCAAATTATATACACCTAATTATGGTTATTCTTTGGATGACCCATTTTAGTTGGATTTGTCAATGCTAAAAATGTTGAAGTTAATCAATATCATTGTTATTTATTTTAGTATTTTAGTTGTTCTTATATCATTCCTTATATTATAGTACCTAATATTAGTTTTTTCATTACTATTCATAGGTTAGAGATGGAAGACTTACATATTATGCCTCCATTAATAGAAAAACCTCTTATGAGTATGCTCATGGATCATATTATGATAGATCCCTATCATTTTGTCAAATATGTTGACCCTTATAGTATGATTCCTCCACATATTTTAGACACTTTGTTAAGACCCACTACATAGCCAACCTAACCTATAAATGAGTCTATTCCAATTTTTTTTATCTTCTCCCTTATTTAGTTATGGTCTTCTACCATTACCTTAGTTTGATCCCTTACTCACACATGGGTAAATGCAACCTTTTGTGATATTCATAGAGTTATTGGTCATTAGACCAAGGATAGCCATCTATATCAATAGTCATAGGCTTCCTCTTCTATCCCTTCAAGTAGACCTACATAATATACTAATAAATTTATTTGTTACTTCCATAGAATAAATAACCTTTCTTCTACCCACTATCAAAAGTTTATGTAGTAAATCGACATATTGTGACCAGTTATTATCCATCCCAAAGATAATACTACACTTCCTCTCAAATTTCTTATCGAGTACATCCATAAATATAGGGAATTATATTATCTTTAGCATTAACATTCTACCCATCATATTTATCAATGTTTAGTTCTTCAATAACATCTCTAATATTTACCATAGTCTATAGTAGCAACAATTATTCCTCCTCATATATGTTGTCTGCACATGAAAGCTCATCCTTATTTTCCATTTGCACCTCCTCCTAGATCCACATATAGAATTCATATTTAGATACCCATTCATATCATTGAGTATCCCATGTAGGAGGTACTACATGAGCATCACTCTTCTTATTTTACACCTACCTTTTCAATAGAGATGATATAAAAGGAAGTTTTTTCACAACTTTCTATGAAAATTAATGAGACTCTGGCTAACATCAAAATTCAATAATATAAAGATGTGTCGGATGTTATGGATGAAATTTATGGCTAGATATATTAGTATTTATGGACATATCATGATGATATCTCCCATTATTTTTCATTCTATTACATGGTTTGGATTAGATTTGGGATTCAATTATATATCTTATATTTTTGAATATTTGCCAAACGTGATTTCACTCATCTCTTTTGTGTGAACCATTATATTATGCTTTATATGTTTTACATGGTTTCATTATATTCAAATTTATCTTAAGGATTATTCTCATTATTTTCATGTATTTAAACTTATTATTATGGTTTCAATTCTTTCACATGGATTCTTGTATTTCTCTCTTTAATGATTGTTTATTATATTTTAAACTCTAATAAACATAATTATTATTGTGAGTTGGTTATACAAAACTTATTCCATTAATATTTTATATTTTCCATATGATCAATTATCAAACATGAATTCTCATTGTACTATTTATATACACCAATATATTTGATCTCCCCTTTTCCCTTATTTTCCTTTCACATACTAAGCTTACATACAATTGAAACTTGAGATTATACATTGGTTCATAGGTAATCTTAAGTTATTTATTCAATCATATATCTGGTTACTTAGGATCTTATAACCAGAGTCTAAAAATTATCTATGTGTATCACTTTTGTCACTCATGTTGGTTATTCCAAATCTATATGGAGGAAGAATTAAAAAATCCACAAAAAATTTAAAATCCAAATCATTTAAATAAAATGTAATGATTCAAAAGGAAACATAGAATTCAAAAATCTAATCACACCAAAAGATGTGATTCATAGCACACATCCTATCCTTAATCAAAGTTTAGAATCAAATGTTGGACTCATGATATATTGAAGGTCCATTGGAGTGTGGTAGGATAGTAGATTGGGATAGGAGAATAAAAAAAGTCTATAGTGCTACCTACTTTCCCGTATAAGTACCCAATCTTCATATTAGACTGACAACTCTGTAAGAGGTCTTAAGGAATGAAGAAAATATTATGGGAATGTATTATATTTTAATTTCCTTTTTCATATAACCTCCATGATTTGATCATATTATTCCACCTATTTTCCTATACAACTTTGTGCTTATTGTGAGCAAGTATCCCTTGTATTTTGATGGTCACTAGACTCTTAGTGTCTTTTATTCTTACCTAGTATGCCTCATGTTTATTATTTTTTTTATAAATTCATTTTTCATTATTTTTACACTCCCTATTTCATTTCATAAATCCTAACATTTCCCCTTGATGAATTTTATTTTTTAACTAATCATAACCCTAGGGTTTCCATTTGTGAGTTACATTGTAAGACATTAGATAAGACCAGACATTCCTCACAAATAATTTCCTTATCTTTCCCCTCATTATAATTCACCTAATTGGTGTTCACCTTGTGATTTGTAATGTAAGACCAGGCTTTAGTCATAAAATATTACAATAAAGTTTTCACTATGATCAAGTCACAATAATGTTACATGCTTAAAATTTGAGATAATTGGTATTACATTATGATTTACACATCATTTACTTACTTCCCATCTTGATTTAGTATGTTTTACACTTACTTCATAAACACTTCACTTTTAATTTTATGATTGGGTGTATGTTTACAACCATTTTATTAAATTTATCATAATTCCCATATTGATTTCATATGATTAATTTGATTTATACTTAGATTTTCTTTTTCTTTTCATACTTCTCATCTTGATTTAGTATTATTGATCAACTTTATTTTTCATTTATTTCTATATACCATTCGTTATAACATGTTTTCCACTTTATTAAATAAATTTCATACTTACCAAATTGATATAGTATGACTTATATTTGTTTTCATTTGGTGAAATTTTTACTTATACATGGTTTAAAACATTTTTTACCTTTTACTTTACCATTTTGGTTTATAATATTTATTCATCTTTTGCTTTATACATTTCCCATTGTGATATAGGGTGTATTAAAATTTATGATTATTTATACTTTTCCAAATAATTTGATTTTATTTTTAACCATGCATGTGTATCACATAATGATATAAAAGAAAACATACATAACATATTTACCATATAATATACAACAAAAGTAAACTACATATGCTAGAAACAAATGCATTCATCCATACATCCATCCATAACATCAATATAACTCATAGATCATTAAATGTCCATATATATAACATGATTTTGATAAAATATAGTACAAATACAAAATACAATAGCTATAACTTTAAGGATGTGCTCCATAATTTCTATCTTGTGGCTAATCCATACTACCCATAGATGTTTGTGACTAACCTCTCTTAATGATACACTATAAAGAGGTATTTTAGGATCTTATACAATTGATCTATCCCTATAGATTAGATACCCAGGCCTACACATGTATAATATCTATAATAGTCATGATATGGGTAGCTCACTCCTATGACAAAGCTTGATAGGCTCAGGATTCTCCCTCTTTAACTCCTATAGGTGGTTGTCAGCTATCTCTTCATGATTGTATCTATTGATCATCCTCTCCAACCAATATAAACCAATTAGCATAATCTAGGATAGATGGCACCATAAGATTCACTAAGGTGGATGGCTTATAATGTGATAACACCCTATCCAAAATATCATGGTGTGTAGCCACAATCATGACTCCACATCTAATATAGTCCATAATAGTCCCTATAAAATTAAAACCAAATATATATTAGGTCTCATGTGTGGGTGTATCAAACCATATATCTACACAAAGTACATAAACAACTATGTAACTAGTGATCTATGTTAAAAACTTAATAACTTAAAACATTTCTTACCATTTATGGTGTCACTAACCATGGCCTCCCCATCAACATAACCACTAAGCACCTCCTCTTTATGCTACCTCTATGCAAGTACAAAACCTATATTTAACACCCATGCCCATTATGTCCTATCCTTAGCTACCTTTATATGGATTAGTTATGTCTAACATCTATCATGGTATCTCCATGTTTGACTGCTATCACCTATGTCCCCTCCCTCCAATAGTGCCTTCATGTCTTATGTGCTCGTGATAACCATTTTCATCCCTATTATGGCTATTTATTTTCCTCACCTACATCATCGTCCTCAACATCCAAGACTATAACATCCTCTATCCCAAGTTTATAATCCCCCTACTATTATGCCTAACTTGTTTATGGTCTTGATTATCAAGACCTAATTATTGGTATCTCTATAAGCACTCATGCACCCCCTCTACCTTTAGGCTCTCTAGAATGTTGTTCCTAATAAGTAGGAACTACTAGGAGAGCCAGTAGATGTGGTAGGCCTAGTTGTCTAAGTACATGAGCTACTAGATGTGGTTCCACCCATGAATTATAATGTTCTTATGATGTGAATATACACCAATCCTATAGTAACAGTATCCCAAGTTGTCCAAATAGACATAATATTAGTGTAGGGATGCCATATTATGTGCCTATGATTCATATTTATAAATTTAGGGCATGAGGCACAACACACACTACATGGTCCTACTTCTATTTCACCACTCGAGGTAGCCTATCATCCAATACATGGGGAAATCTAGCTGATTAATACATAGGAAACCTCTCATATATCTAAGCACTCAACAAAATGATGGGGCATATAGTATTATTCCCTTAGGTTAGCATACCATACATATCATGAATGAGCTACACCAAATGATAGATCCCAAATCATAGAAAGCACCTTTCTTTAGGAAGTAATAAAATAAGGATATTAAGTAAAATAGTACCTTCCCATCTAACTTGTGACACATCACACATGTTTTACCAAGTCTTATCACAAATTATATATATCTAAAATGTTCAAGATATACACATCAAAAAATATAACCCAAAACATAGGGTAAATCTTATCTAAGCCTATCACATAAAGAGCCAAGACCTCTCATCCTCCACCTCTGGTGAATCACATATGATAGGAGTCTCAATGATAGGTAGTCCAAGCAATGCATGGACATCATCCAAAGTGATGCCCACCTCTATGGTATCCCCCTCCACCTCCCACTAAAAAGTGTTGGTCATTCACTCCCATGGTCCTCAAAATATGATGACTAGATCAACACTAAGAGGGATCCTATGTATCTCCATGATGCATCCAAATCCCAAGGAAACTAGGAGAGCTTGATCCATGTCTGATAGTTAATATAATAAATTTGATAGCCATAATGCATCCACCAAGCCCAAAAATCTTCATTTTATTTACAAAATATCAAATAACAAGAAATGTATTAGATCTTACTGTAAAAATTTAAAAAATAAATTATTAAATTATTAAAAATTAACTACTTCATCAACCTCTTTTTCTTATTTTCCTATTTTGTCACCTTTTTCCTATATAGTTGGCCATTTTGATACTAAATCAACCCTATCACATCTTTTCCATACTAATTCAACCCTTTGATATATATTCAACCCATTCTTATAGACACATTCAACCTTTTTAATACTAAATTGGCCGTTTCCCATCCTTTGCATACGATATCAGCCCTCTAACACATAGTCAACCCCATTTAACAGACTATATCAGACACTTAATGCATACTGTATTGGCTAGAATGCACTATGCCATCCATGTCTATCCTTCCAATTGAGTCAGTCTTTTGATACATAGTTGACCACCCCCAAACATATTAAGTCATCCCTCTACTATGTAGTCTGCCACCTTATTTACACTTGCCTCTTACAATTGACTTCTCAAACATTTACCATAAATTTTCTAGGCATTTATTAGTTTGATTATTTCCTAACCATTATCCCATTATGTCCCTAATTTACCTAAAGATTTCTTAGGTCTATTTTAGGTATCTACATTTCTTCTAACACCTAGTTTTATGTATTTATCTTAATTTCAATCAAAATTACCATTTTTTTAAATTAATGCATCACTTACCTAAGCTATACTAGTTACAACCACTAAGAATCCTCCACATTGTATCTATCATCTCCTCACCATGGTCATTCTTTAGGATTAACTAGGTATCTTAGAATAGTATTTTCATAGAATAGTAAACATTAAAAAATGAATTAATTTTCACCCTATTTATATTTACTACTCAAAATTATTTACCACCAGATTTCATTTTTCACCTATAAATTTGTTTATAATAACTCTTTTTTTGAACTGAAATATGTTCTAGAATCCTCATGTCATAGAGAATATTATCACATATTTCATGTATATTTTGAAAAAAAATTGAAATTTTGCATATTTTATAAGTTCACCTAGTGTTCCCTATATTGGACACCTTTGCATTTTCCTTCATTTATAATTTATATCACTAACGTAAGAAAAGGTTTGTATTTATCAATTATATCATTTCATTTATTTTATTTACTTCTTAATATAATTTACTTAGCTCAACATTATGTGTTTCTATGTTCTTTTCTTGAAGCACCATCCCATGTTGAAACTACATGACACATGATGAGATTCGAGTGGGGAATATGTATACACACATTATTTTTAAAATTTATTAAGTATTTATGATTTATATCTTGTAGGAATAGATCACATCTCAATCTCTCTAAGTGCATGCATTAAAGTGTGCACTAGGAAAAGGGTAGGAATACCATTGGTGCTTATTAAGATTGTTTTTCCCTATACCGCCACTTATAACTAACACAAATCTCTCCTATACATTTACCTAAGATTTTAAACCTCCCATAGACACTTTATTAGATTATGTATTTCTCATGTTTACTAGGTTATAATTAGGTATTTCATCTTTTTCCTAGTTTTTCTTATGTGAGGATTTATCCCACATTTCTTAGTTAGGCTATTTTATAGTTTTGACTTGCCTACTTATGTATGGATTTATATTGTATTAGTATCATTTTATGAATAATATATGATCTAATTTAATGTTTTTATATCATATTTTTATCTTCAATGTGTGATATTATTTTTTTTAACTCTTCAAGTTTATGGGTTTATGGAATGTTCTTACAATTCCTAACATGGTACTAAAGTATTGAAGGGTTTCAACCATCCTTTATTAATACATTTTTTTAGATAATTCTCATATTATATCCTTAAAATTATCTTATAGTTAGCATATATATCTTGTTTTCTATCATTTAAATAATCAATAGACTATTTGGTACTACTATCCACCTATTCCAATGCTATTTAACCTTGGAGGCATTTTTTTGATAGGTTTATAGTGCTTGAATTTGTCAATTTTGCATGGGAGTTTTATGGACTAAAAATAAAATATATTAGTGGAGAGAGAAGGAATTGAATATTTGAATGATATAGAAGGTGGTAGAGAGAGGTGTTAGAGGAGCTAATAGATAAGTGAGCTACTATGTGGAATTTTTGGTAGGATCTACACATTGCATGGAAGAAAGTGTATTTCCCCTAAGGTTTTCACTAGCCAAGACTCTATTGAAAACCTTATTTAGAGACTACCACTCTTTGGTGAGCATTTCAAAGTGCATTGGAGTGTTGAACCACTAAATTATCTTTTTCTAGGTGGAACATTATAGATAGGAGGACCAAACCTGCTTATTGTCACCATAAGACTATTGCATGGTGTTTGGAAGCATCCTAACATTGGTTTTTACTAGATATAGGTTATGTTGGAAGATGAAGGTTTGGCATCATCTTTTCTAGATCAACATTAGATAATTATATATATGAGTAGCTATGCATTGCAATTTGTATTTAGACTATGTTGGAGGAGAGGTCTACATTGAAATTTGAAGTTATAAGATGTACAAGAACTACATTATTGGTATATAAAAAAGTATGTTTGTAGATAAATAATGGGCAAGAAGACTACCTTCAAAACCAATAATTTTTTTTGTTTGATTTCTTTATGTTATGAAGATTACACTTTCTAGGAATAGATCTATGTTTTATGTGGAATATAGCTAATTGACAATGAAAGCATCAGGTTTAGACAATTGTCAAAGTGAAAAAAATAGTAATTCTCCTCATCTTCTCTAAAAATCAACATGTTCATACATTATTTCTTTTACAAGTATTTTTTTCCTTAAAGAGGGATTCCAATTCATTTACATGAACATAGGGGTCACCAAAAAGGTTATTTTTCAATTTGGTTCTCATGAAAATGTTCATGGTTTGATTACAGTTCCACCAAAGGGTTAGAAGGCAAGGTTCATCACCAATTTGGTCACTAAAATCAATGTGTAGTGTAATTTTTTAATGTTTTTAACCAATTTACCAAATTTTTAAATACCTATATGTTTTGAACCATAACTCAAAATTGAGTTCCATATTTTTCAAAACTGTATGGTTTTTAGTTATCTATCTATTGGTGTCATGACTTTGTAAAAATGTACTAATTTTATAAAGTTCAAAAATTATGGAGGGTCCTTAATATAATATTTTAGGGGGTTGTGTCCATATTGATTGGTTCACCATTTTTCATTCTTTCTACTCCTTGGTGATTAATTATCATGGCTTCTACTTCTAGTATAGCTAAATTTAATCCTTTGACTACACAAAATTACCATAAATGGAGAATTAGAATGAAAAAAATCATTAAATGCAAAGGATCATGGTCCCTAATGCTTAAAAATTAATCATAGTTCATAAGAGAATATGAAAACATTTGGCACCAATATAAGTTTTATGAGTGTATGGGTTTGATAGGGGCTTATTTGATTGATAGTTTGTTGTTTCATTTAGATGGGTGTGATACTCCATTCAAAATGTTGGATAAACTAAAGGTTTTATTTTGGAAATTAGATCACATGAGAGTAATGCAGCTTAAAGTGGACCTTAGTTCACTCAATCCTGATGAGTTTTTCTCTATTTTAGAATACCTCACTAATTTTAAGCATTTGTTGACATAGTTGAAAGGAAGTAGATGAGATCGGAAAGATGAAGAGTGTGTGAACCTGATTCTATCCAAGTTGAGTGGTCTATTCTAAATCTTTACTTCTACTTATTTCTCTAGCATGGATGCCTTAGGTCCCATATTTAAAATGATGTATTTAGAGTTGTTTTGTGAGAGACTCATTAGGTAGGAATCCAAATTGTCTCACATTGAGTATTCTACTTCTCAAAAATCATTAGTAGCATCAGATCCTAAGAGTGAGGAAAAAACAAAGAATAAAAGTAATAACACTCATCCATTTCAAAGTGCCCCAAAGACCAACACCAACACATATAAACTCAAATCATCTTCCAAATCTAAGAAAAAGTCTAGCCTTTCTTATTCCTATTGTGGGGGGACTAGGCATGAAGAGTTTAAGTATTTAAGAGAATGCAAGAACCTAGAGGATGTCATCATAAAACAAAAGATTTCTATTTCCACTCCATCTCCATATCATGAACATGGGAAAACACTTAATGTTGTTTGGAGATCACAATCACTTATTATTGATAGTTGGGTTCTAGATTTTGGTGTTTCTCACCATATGACTTATTATAAGGAGTCTTTTGTATCTCTTGGTTTGATTTCTACTTTATACATTAAGGTTGGAAATTATTCCTTTATTTTTGTTAAGTGAAAGGATGACATACAACTAGATGGTGGTTACATCAATGATGCACTATATGCTCTAGACATCACCACCAATCTACATTCAATTTATCAAATTTGCCATTTTGGTTAGGTTAAGATAATGACTTTCATACTGTAGAGTGATAAATTTTGAGTTTTTTAGAGCATCATATATTTATTATATATAGTGTTGTTGATCATAGTTCTCAACTCTATCACTTTTATGGTTTTGATGATATTCCTCCTATAGGGATGTGTTTGGTTTCTCATGAAGATTCTAAGAGTAGGCTTTAGCATGAGATATTTAGACATCTCAATTACAAATATTTAAAGGAGTTGAACACTCATAGTATGGTATATGGTATTCTTATAGTTTCATGTCTTGATGGAGTTTTCCTTGTTTGTGGATTAGGGAAACAATGCCAAGATTTGTTTCCTAAGGGTGTGTTTAAGAGAGATTATTCACCATTTGAGATTGTGTATAGTGATTTGATTGCCTTTCCTACTCCTTGAAATGGATCTAATTATGCATTTACCTTTATTGATAATTTATCAAGACATACTTGGGTTTTCTCTCAAGTACAAGAGTGATATTTTTTCTTACTTCAAAGTCTTTAAGTCTTTGGTTGAGAAATAGTCTTATTATTGTATTAAGAATCTTTATAAAGATAATGGGGGGAAGTAATTTAGTCAAGATTTCTCTAATTTTTTGGTATCTCATGGTGTTACTCACTAAAAATCTATTTCACATAATCCATAATATAATGGATAAGCAAAATTGACAAACCAAACTTTGAAAGAGATGGATAACTACATGATGCATTCATGAGATTTACCTCCTATCTATTGGGTAGATGTATTTAATTATGTGAACTATATTTATAACCACACTCCATATAGGGCACTTGAGCATTTGAATCTAGAAGAGGCTTGTTCTAGAACCAAGCTTGATGTCTCATTTTTTAGAGTCTTTGGGAGCCATGCTTGGGCATTTATACCAAAGAACAAAATGAAATCATTGGATAAGAATAGAAAAACCTTGATCTATGTATTGTATTGCGAGGACATGAGATCTTATCATTTTTGGATCCTGATACTCATGTTATTTTTCAAACACATGTATGTTTTGATGAGAATTTCACTTCTCATGACTCTTCATATTTATCCATGCCTTATGATTATTATTTTGATGATTCCTCACCTCCTCTTGAGGATTCATCCTTTGAGAAGCTAGTTTAGGAGGCCCCTGAGGAGGTTATGGATGTTGAGGATTTTACTCCCATTGATGTTGTCACTATGCCATTATAGGATCATATTATAGTTTATGAGGTAGAACATTTTATATAAGATATCCACCCACTAGACATAAACATGCATATTCTACATGTATTGTATTTTTTTATTTGGAATTCTAAAGGGATCCATAATATTTTTCATAGGCTCATGGGATACGTGAGTGGGATGATGCAATGACATATGAGTATTCTTCTTTGATGAAGAATCATACTTGGGATTTGGTATCTCTTCATAAGGGAATCCATTTAGTTAGGTGAAATTGGGTATATTGCACTAAGTATTCTTATGATGAGTCTATTGATAAGTATAAGGAATGTCTTATTACAAAGGGGTTATTGCAGGTTAAAGGTATTGACTACTCTAAGACTCTTACACTTATTGCCAAGATGGAATCTATTTGCCTTGTAGTTTCTCTTGCTGCATCACAAGATTGACTAGTATATTATATGTATGTTAAGAGTGCCTTATTATATGGATATTTATAGGAGGAAATATATATGGATCAACCTACTAGGTTTATTCATGATTCTTCTCTTATTTATGGACTTGAGAGGTATCTTTATGATCTCAAATAGGCCCCTTGGGCTTGGTATGAGAAGATGGATTATTTTCTTCTCTCTATTAGCCTTGTTCACTACAACTCTAATCCCATAGTGTATATCCATCTTATTGGGGATGGCATTGTTATACCGATCTTGTATGTTGATGATCTACTTTTCATAGGTAGATTCTCTTCTCAGATTTAAGCTATTTAAAAATCACTTTCATTATAATTTTCTATGATAGATCTTGGTATTTATCACTTCTTGGTTTGCAAATTTCATAGTTAGATTTAAGGATTCATTTGAATTATAAAAATTACATCCTTGATATTTTTCAACATTTTAGCATGGGTTTTTTCAAGACAAGCCCTTTTCCTTTTTAGTCTAAAGTCACTTAAACTTCTACCTTCATTACTCCACTTTGTGATCCTACATTATATAAGCAAATGGTTTGGAGTCTTATGTATTTGGCCCATACTAACCCTAACATTTCATTTACAGTTTGGCTTGTATCTAGGTTTGAACATGCTCCTCATGATAATCATTGGTAGGCTACTGGGAGGATTTTATGATATCTACAAAGCACCATACATTTTGGATTACAATACATTAGGGGTTCTACTCAGTTGATTGGGTACACTAATTTAGATTGGGTAGGTTCTCTTGATGATAGGTGTTGCCCTTATAGCTACATATTTGTCTTGGTTCTTCACTTATTGATTAGGTGTACAAGAAGTAAAAGGTTATTATAATTTCATCTATACAGGCTAAGTATGGGACAAAAATTATAGCAAGTGAGTAGGTTCTTTAGATTCATTAATTATTGGAGTTTGGTTTCATGTAAGATTCACCTATTGTACTTTGGTCTCATAACTAGAATAAAATTCACATGTCTTATAACCTAGTTGAGCACCAGTGAACCAAGCACATTGAGGTACATATGCACTTCATTCATCATCATATTCAAGATGGATTTCTTGTATTGGAGTAGTGTCATGCATGGAAACAAACCTATAATGAAATGGGATATGACCACACTAGGATAGACAAGAGTGTATTATGGTATTCTATGCTTAATTGTGACCATGTTTACATTGAATGTATAGGTGATTTTCTTGTTTGGGTACCTACACATATTAGAGGTGGTATGTTCATTTTAATGAGGTTTTCAGTTGTCACATGGAAGTATCTTCAATTTTATAAACCTATTTCTTTCACATAAATTGAATAGAAATCAAATGAAAAGGAGAAAATCAAGTATGTTAATTAATTGATCTATCTTTAAAAAATCCCACATAATTTGAATGCTACCTACATAGCCAAAGAGTGAGTATGTGAATTTATATACTGTAACTCAGTATTAGGTTGAAAACATATTCATGAAGACTTTTACATCACCTCATCTCCTTGAGTTGTGTGGCATGCTTGGGGTTTCAAAATTTGTCTTTGGGGGGCGTTTATGAAGACATATTCAATATTCTTCATGGATATATATTGTACATGATTATTGTTGGAATTTTGGCCTCCCAAGATAAATGTCAACCCCTATAATAAAAAAATTCTTCTTGACACCCATGCAAGTTTGTATATGTGATCTCCATGCATTGTGATGTCTTCTAGATTCTTCTTGAAAGTCATTTTAACATTGTTAGAGGTGTCATGGTACGTTCTATATTTTTCTTATGAACTCATCATGGCATAGCTATTTTGACGTATTTTGGTTGATGTACTAAGTGATAATAATGGTCCTTGAGTGAGGTAAAAAGTGTCAAAGGTATTTTTAAGTCTAGGGAGTGATCTAAGCATTGTTTTAAAAAATTATGGATTTTTAGTATAAGATAAGGTAATTTGACAAGGTTAAGGTTAAAGATTTAAAGCTTCCATAGTCCATATAATAATAAAAACTATTTTTGGAAGATACTATGTCACATCTAGATTATCAATGCATTTCAAATAAACCCCTATGATCCATCATCAAGAAAGATAATTATGTAGTAATATCATAATAAATATTCTTATAAAGAAAGAAAAATAGGCATTAAAAATAATTACCAAAAAAGAACTAAGTATCCGTTAGATATAATTTATAAAATAAATTAAATAAAAATAGAAAGTTTAAAATTATTTAAATTTTTTTTATTATTAAAAATATTTAATTTATTATAATTACTTAAATGATATTTTTTGAAAAATGAAAACTAATTAATTACTCAATTAGTTGTTAAATAAAGGTTAAAGCTTCTAGTTCTCATAGTTTTAGGTCTATTTTAAGCCACTTCTTGTGACAAGATTTTCCATCATAACATAGGTGTGTCCAAGCCTTATTTAGGTCATCACATGAAGTCTAAACTATTTCCTAGGTTGTCTCTTATGGTATATTCACTCAAACTAGTTTGAAGACTTGATAAACCCCATAAAGTCATTAATTGAATGTCAAACATGCTATATAGGTCAGATTGAATTGTAAATCTTAAAAAAGAGAATGTTTTAATGTCAATTATATTAGTAATAACCTCTAAAGTTTCTCATTTCCATCATAAATCTATATCAAGGTGTTTCTATGCATAAGAAAGTTCTTTTTGGAGGCCAACCCCACTTCTTACCCATCAAATGGGCCCCACATGTGGGAAAACATGACATTTAGACTTACCCATATGCATTAATTATTTTTAAATGTTATTTGACTTATATTTTTAGTCCTCCTTCCCACTTATGGCATTTCAAAGTCTAAATCATGAGAAAATGAAGGAAGTTGTAGGTTTTGTAGGAGTTTTTGATATGTACAAATCCATACAGTATGACCATTTTAAGAGGGAGTCATAAATATTGAGATGGAACTTAGTGCATACATAATATGGTATAATATTTGAGTTTCAAGGCCAAACAAGTCAAAAACCAGTCTATTTCCTCCACCGAGCTCTTTGGTAGCCATGGATAGCTTTCATATTTTTGCTTAGTCCATACAAGAGAGAAGATGATGAGCTAATATATTAGGTAGAGGAATGTGTTATATTTACCTTTCAATCATGGGCATAAATTTGAAGATTCATATCCATTTTTTAATGAGCAATGGCTAAGACTCTAGGTAGTCAAGTTGTCTTCTTCATTTGTGAAAGGGTCAAACTTACATTAGTTTTGGTGCATTATTCAAATGGTTTTATAAATTTGTGTTTGTATATGTGTTCTAGGAGTCATAAATATCCATCTCAATCACTATACACCCACTAGTTCACATGTGTGATCCCTAAAGGGTAAGGAAACATTTAGGTTATTACATACATAGGCTATAGCCAAGTTTCTCCATGTTGCAAAGTTTTTAGTGCATAAGAATGGAACTGTTTGGTGTTTTTAAGATTAAATGATGGGTTAATTGAATCCATTTAAGTTTATATACCCAAAAAACATATATTTAACATTAGATGACAAACAAACCCTTCAAGTTCTTCTCCAATGTGACTATTATGTATGTAATGTGAGATTCTTACAAGTGTAAACATGTGTCTTTGTAGTGACTATGGGGAAACATCAAGATAAGTATTAACATGAACTATAATAATATTATGTTAATTTTATATTTTTTTTCCTCATTAATACCACTACCCTACACTCAAAACCAACCTCATTCTCAAACCTTGAGAGAGTAACCTTCATTCATGCACCTACAGGCCTAAGGTAGTCTAAACAAATGAAGGACTATTTAGATGAGATATAGAAAAACATTGAGGAGATTTAAAATTCATAAGGGCCTATAAAATTCATGGAATATATATTTAATAGGGTTCAACATGTATCAAACTTTACCCCAGCCATAAAAGGATAGGCTCTCGTAGTCACTATAGGACTATTTGGGAAGACTGAGCGAGTAAGGTAACTATTGTTGGGTTAAAGAATGGAAGATTTTGAGAAAGTTAGGAGATTAATAAGACATATGAATAAGTATTTATATTATTATATAATGGGTAATAAATATCAAAACCATCTCAACCACCCTAAGATGAGAACTTAATCAAAATTTCCATGCACATAGGTCTATAATGGAAAGATTTAAAAACATTAAGGGAATGATGAGGCTAAGAAGTTTTAGAAGGTTAGAAAGAGTGATATAATTAATAAATATGTTTATTTAACCCAATAATTCAATTAAAATTTTAAAAATATCTCAATATAAGCACCCATAGTCAAAAGTCCTAGGGCCTAAATGCCACCTATAGGCATGACTATTGAAATAGGGCGAGTTAGACAAAGGAGCCATCTTGCATTCAAGAGTATGAAATTAAATATGATTGAAAAATACATGAAAATTTTGATTTGTATTTATAAATGGGATAATACCTTAAAATATAATAAGATCATCCTTTAAATAGTCTTACACAATCATGATCATATTTTATCACAGATAGGCTAGTCATGCTAATAAGGTAGCTAGATGGAAAGTGCCATTGACAAAAGGTTAATAGAGGTTGTATATAATAGTGGAGATCATATTAATTATTATATAATATTATAAATATCCTCAATTTTCTATCAAGGGAAGGATTTCACATTCACTATCTTAAGCAAGCCCAACTACCACTACAAGTAAGGTCATACAAGAAGGTAAAATGTAAAAAAACCCTACATGGTGGTGAAGGGAGAGAGAGATAAATAATAATATTAATTATTTTATCGAGGTTATTCATCTTAAAATAATTATTTTATCCATTTTATATTATTAAATAGAGCTTAATGACCTATTAGTCCTATTAGGGCTAAAAAAACATGTACATGACTTATTGATAGTGACTGAGGACTTTTGATTTTTTGAAGATTGGTGAAGGTATAAAAGAACCTAAATGGGGATTTTGAAGAGATATAATAAGGTTTATAAAAATATGATATTCTTATACAAAATAAATAAGGCATTAAACCCAAATATTAGGGAAACATAGGCCTAGTGATACATAACCCTAGGTCCATTCAAGAAAGTGTGCAGGAAATAGAATTAAAGAAAACCCTATTCAATAAGTTTGATTATATTATTCAATCATCTAATATAATTTTTTATCTCCATAAACATGGTGGAAGGAGAGATGATATTACCAAGGTTTGTAACACTTATTAGCAAACACTCAGGCTTAATAGTGAATAGTGACTCAAGGCAAACTTATAAATAGAAGGGTAGAGATAATGGAGTGTAGATAGCTGGAAAAAGGTTAAAAAGGTGATATTATATGTAGGAATAGGAATTGGTGACTTTAAAGTCACCAACCCACCTACAATAGGCTCAAACTCAGTTTAAGCCTTTAAGGCCTAGAACCATTCTTGACCACTCAAGACACTACCTCCATCTTGGTGACATAACCAAACCACCCAAGAAAAAGTAACATCACAAAAATGTTTGTTTTGTTTTGTTTTTTTTTTTTTGGGGGGGCGGGGGGGTTTGGTACAAGTATTAAAAAAAATTAGAAAGAAGAAAGCAATAAGATGTCAAATTTTTTCTTAAGACCCACTTCAAGCTACAACATACTAATTTTCCACCTCGAGCCACTAATTCAAATGTTCATATCTTTCATGACAAGAGGATTATATATAGTGCTCTTAGGGGGAGTGTAAAACCTTAGGAACTCACCATCCATGGAGGAAAGAGTGATATTAAATATCCCATATCTATTAACCAACACTAATACTACAACTATGTTCAAAAAGTTCGGAAAGGAATGGAGGTCTACCAACTTTCACTTAGTACTCATTGTATAAGTTTCATGGGAACAAGAGTATTTTAGGGGTTTTATGGAATTATATGGGCTAAAAATTAATGGCCACAAGTTTTATATTAGAGGTTTGTACTTTATGAACCATTTTTTAGATGATAGACCTCTAAAACCTTACTTATACCCTAGCACATAGCTCATGGGATAAATCATGAGATATATTCATCTAGATGCATTGAAATATCTTATTAAACTCTTGGCTCACATAGTATACTCTGAGGAGACCTTAGCTATGATACTATTCTATACAAATAATGTATAGACAACCCTAGAAACTTTAAATTTTTTTAATATTTTATGGTATTTTCAAGGTGTAGAGCTGATGAAAAGATTAAAATAAATGTGGGAGGTATTATGATATGTATTATAGATTTTAAAATTATAAAATTCTCACAAATTTTCCTATAATTTTTTTTGCAAGTCTTTATCAAACAAATAGTCCATAAGAGATAGTAACAGGTAACCTCATCACTTAAATCAGATAGAATTGTAGGTTTTCACTATGGTAAAGGCATATTCCATGATGAGAATTTTTTTTTAAGGATAAAACACACTCATTTATATATTATTAATTTTATACTTAGGTTTCATGTCCATTCAAACAACAAACATCATGTGATTAGGCCTAGTTGCCTAGTAAACCTATTTTAGAAACAAAGAAAGATTATTTATTGATGTAGAGGGATGATAGAGAGTCATTATAGGTTAATAAAATCTTGTTAACTAATGTATTTAAATAATTAGGCACATACTTCATTTTCATAATAGAATATTGGAGTAATTTTCTTTGGCCTAGTCAACATGCAAGGAGAAGGGTAGGCTATTTAATGACCCATGAGGGATAATTGGAGCATAATACACCTATATAAATATCAAAATGGAATATATGTTTGGTAAAATGTTATTATCATGAAATAAACTAGGTTAACCAAGGTTTAAAAAACCTCCACCACTCCATCTCTATGCCATATTCTTAATTCAAGACTACCATCCACTAGCAAAGGCAATACATGGAAGTAGGAGATTGTTATAACTAATTTCACCTAATGATGGAGTGAATGAAGGGAATTAATGAGATATACATGTATTATACATTTCATATTATCTTATCTCATCTTTTTTCATTCCTCAAGGCTATTGCAACTATCCTTCACTTGGGTATGAGGAAACTCTTCCTAGATTTATATCTTATAGACCCTTTGGACTAATATATGGACTATTTTAGATTTTTCATGTTATTATATAGTTTATATATTATTTTTTTGATATTCAAAATTGGTATAATTTTTCCATTTGAAATTCCTTGCCACACCTAGACACTAGTAGGTTATCTTATGCAAGTCATATGATGTGTTAAAGGTTAGTGACTATACTTGAAGTGTAACCTAGTTGTAAGAGTCTCAATATAGACCTATCATCTATAAAATCCAATTTTTATCCATTTACATAACCTTAATGTGAATTTATAATGCATAAAATCCTTTTAGAGAGTGTTTTAGTTTAGGTTTGGTTCATTAGTGTTGTTAGAGATCAAATAGACTAGGCAATTATATTGGTGCATCACCATATTTAGATCAGGTTTCCTTTTATGCATCTATTATATCCATTTTCACCCAAATAATTAGTATGTATTATTTATTTGAGATAAATCAATGCACTAGGGGATATATCCCCATAATTTAGAGGTTTATCCTAGCCATAGGTCACCCATAGCCTTGGGATAATCCCATGTTACCCCACACTTTGAGGTAGGCTTGAACAGCCTCCTCTTAGGGTAAATTTTTGAGTGTTAATATTTTTGGAATTATTTGTGGGACAATCATTCAAGTGAGTTTGATCGTGTAGTTTTAGAATTGGATGACACTAAATAGCTTCAAGCATTAGAGACACAAATTTGTAATTAAAATTATATGCCAAAGTGGTTATCAGAAGATATTCATATAAGGGTGAGGGAAATTGTTATTGATAGTTCAATTTATTATTCATGTGCCTCATAATGTGTAATTTTTTTATATGGATTAGGCGTATGTATTTTATTCCTTTATCATCCTTAATATGACCCACACTAGCTCCATTATGAACCTTACTAATATTACATTCATCCCTATCTACAACATTAGTCATATGGTCCTTTTTACTTCCAATAATACCAACTTTACATTACTTGTGAGCCATATGATCTTCTTTGGTATCCAACCTATCCTCCTAATTAGTATTGGAAACATCATGATACTTATATCTAGACTATTCATGTCTCAAACTAATCCATTTTAATCCTTAATCAAACCTTATTAGCTTATGAGATACACATGGTGGGGATTGACACAAAAAGGTGTTATGGCCAACAGATCCATAGTCACCTAATAAGGAATATGAGGGACTCATTTCAACAAGATAAGAGGGAATGTGAATCTCTTATGAAGAACAATCAATTAAGACCAACTAGTGACATATTAGATGAAGGTTTTTTTATTATAACCATAGAGAAGAATCTAGTAGTCCATGAGGGGAATCACATATAATTCTAATAGCCTTATGTGTGCTCTTTCATCTCATATCAATACTATATTAAACATCCCATCCTCCCTTAGGATTCCAAATAAAGTCATTGAAATAATGTCTAAACTCCCCATAGGATCCTCAAGCATTCCCCACTTGGAGATCCATTAAAGAAACTATGCAAATGAGGGAAGAAGTGTGTATTAATAAGGTTGAGTTTCATGGTTCATATCAGACCTTGTAATTCCATTCACTTCCTAATCACCTTTGAGAGATCTCTAAATATATAAAACTTGGTTTTGAGGCCCACCTTTCTAGATAAGTTGAACTTGCATACAAACATCTATCTCAATCAATGGCAAAATTAAAATGAATACAACCTTAGGTAAATGTACCCTCATTAATTTCTCAAGCTACAACATAAACCATAGAAGAATATCCTAAACCCAAGATTAAAATTTGGATCCAAGTATTGAAATCATGGGGAAAGGAAGATGAGTTTAATCACCAAGATGTTAGGGTTAAATATCCCAAAGCATTCTCATCATGGAGGTCAATTCAAGACAATATGCTGAAGAAATATGAGGTTTTGGTTATCAATAGTGAGAATATAAATCAGTATAATGAAGCATATATGACTTTCTCTTCTAGATTATTTTCAAAGGATTTCCATTCTACTCCTTGAGAAGGATCCTATCCTTGAGGAGACAAGTGAAAATTTTCAATTTGTGATGGTAGATGATGAAGGTGACTTAAGTGAGAAAGAAGAATAAATAACCATTGGGACACCTTTTGACAAGGAGAGATATGAATAAATCTTCCATAATGAAAGAGAGGGTGAAATTCAAGAAGGTGTTTGGATGTAAGATGAGTCACAAGAGGAAGACATTCTAGTTGGCCATGAAGAAGGTAACATTGACTATCTCCTTGATGACATGGAAACTACTCTCTATCATGATATTTTTGAAGAGTATGAAAATTAATAATTTTTCCAACTTGAAATAGTTATAATACAAGGAGATGTCCCTTATTATTCTTCAAATGTTCAAGAAAAGTTATTTTTTGATGTTGAAACTTATAATTTCATTGAATAAGAAGGACCTAATTTTTGTTATCAAGATGAGTTTTTTAATCAACATGAGGTCCCAATAGTGGATGAGGAATTAAAACTTGATCATGATCACATGGGATGTTAAGAGGATGGTGAATATCTTTGGAAGTATTACATATACATTTGTAATGATCATGACTCTTCAAAGAATTACACCTCCTATAGAGAAGATTGAGGATAATTCAGTTGTTGACCCTATTAAGCTTCATTCATAAGAGGAAAAAACTCAATATGATGAAAGGAAGGTTGAAATTTTTACTAAAATAAATCCTAGAGTTAAGACACATGAACACACATTAACCTTTAGTATGCCACATGAGGCTCAAGATGTACATCATGAAGGTCTTGACAATTTAATAACTTAAATAGAGCATAATGAAGACACAAACCAAGGCACACCAATTGGGTTGTTAGGATAATCACTACATGTGAGCATGGAAAATCAATAATAACCCATGACTAAGGTATAAATTAGATTATTTATGCAAAATTAGCAAGTGTGGGATGAATATGATTAGGTACTTGATTCATATAACTAACCTATGCACCTAGGGATGGAGCAAGAAGATTCAATTATTATTCTAAGATGTTATGAATATGAAAATACCTTTAGCTATTATTGGAATTTCTCATTCAATAATCAAGACATGATTGGATTTCATTCATCATCTGGTGATCTAACCTCATGGTGCAATAGTGATCAAAGGATCTTCCCATTTGATTTTGGAGGAGAAAAAGGTTGTGATCAGGTTAGTGGTTTTTAGTAGGCTATATTTACCTTGTTTATAATAAGTGTGTAAACACAAGTCTAGTGGTTAACCCTAATATCTTTATCATCTTATCTTATTGCTTCTTAGGTGTTTAGGGGTTGTTTTATTTGGCATCCTTCTATGTGTGAGGTTATTACAGTACTTGAGGGTGTTATAAGTTATTAATATGATTAGAACCATAAGGAAATGGCCATCCAAATCATATTCTTATCTTTATTGGATCATATAATGGAGAGTTAGTGGGTTATCTTGACCAACAGGCTGGTCAACCCCTATGAGTCACCAAAGATGTTGACATTTTGGCCTCCCAAGACAAATGTTAACCACTTCTTTACATCAATCCAAGTTTGTATATGTGATCTTCATGCATTGTGATGTATTTTAAATACTTGTTGAAAGTTGTTCTATCACTATTAGAGGTGTCATGGTATGCGCTAGAGCTTGCTTGTGAACTCATCATGTCATAACTATTTTGAGGTCTTTTAGTTGATACACTGAGTGGTAATAGTGGTCTTTGAGTGAGGTAAAAAGTTTCAAAGTTATTTTGAAGTTTAGAGAATTATTTAATCATTGTTTAATAAAATTAAGGATCTTTAGTAGAAGTTAAGACATTTTGATAAAGTTAAGGTTTCTAGTTCTCATGGTTTTAGGCCTATTTTAAGACACTTCTTGTTACAAGATATTTCCTAGCATAACATAGGTGTGTCCAATCCTAGTTTAGGTTATCACATTAAGTCTAATTTATTTAATAGGTTGTCTCCTATGGTATATTCACTCAAACTAATTTCAAGCCTTCATAAACCCCCTAAAGTCATCAAGTGATTATTAAACAGGCTATATGAGCTAGATAACATTGTAAATCTTTGACAAGAGATTGTTTTAATGTAAATTTTATTACTAATTACCACCAAAGAGTATAATTTCCATCATAAAGTCATATCTAAGTATTTTTATGCGTAAAATAGTCTTTTTTGGAGGTCAAACCCACTTCCTATTCATTAAATGGGCCTCACACATGGGAAATCATGACCTTTCAGATTCCCCATATGAACCACTTATTATTAAATATCATGTGACTTATATTCTCCCCATTCCTTCCCACCAATGGTGTTTCAAAGTATGAATCATGAGAAAATGAATGAAGTTGTAGGTTTTATAAGATTTTTAGACTTGTACAGATCTATATAGTATGACCATATTAAGAGGGAGATATAAATATGAAGAGGTAACCTATGGTAGAAATCATATGGAATAGTCTTAGAGTTTTAAGGCCAAAAAAGTCAAAAACTAGTCCATTTCCTCCACTGAGCTCTTTGGTCACCATGGATAGCATTTAAGTTTTTTGTTTAGTGTGTATAGGAGAGAGAATATGGTGAGCTAATATATAGGGTATCTAAAGGGGGTATCATGACCTTTCCATCATGGGAATAATTTTTTATATTATATCCCATGTTTTATGAGTAATGGTTAAGAATTTAGGCAATGAAGTTATCTTCTTCATCTATGAAAGGGTTAAAGTTACATAAGTTTTGGTATATTCTTGAAATGGTTTTGAAAATTTGTGTTTCTATGTGTGTTAAAATAGTCCCTCAAGATATATATCCATCAATATATACCTTATGGTTCACACTTGTGATCCCTAAAGGGTAAGGAAACATTCACATTGTTACATACACATGATGGAAACAATTTTCTCCATGTTGTAGAGATTTTAGTGCATAAGAATGTAAGTGTTTGATGTTTTGAATATTTAATGATTGGTTAATTGAAGCCACATAAGTTTTTATACCTCCCAAACATATCTAGAATCCTGTATGACCAAAAAACCCCTTCAAGTCCTACTCTAATGTGATTATTGTGTATGTAATCTAAGATTCTTGCAAGTGTAAATAGGTGTCTTTGTAGTGATTATGGGGAAAAATAAAGATAATTTATAATATGAAATAGACTCATCTTATTTTCATGTTCAATTGTTTTTTCCTCATGCCTCCCACTTCCCTACACTCAGAACCACTCTCATCCTCAACCCTTGAGAGACTAACCTTCATTCAAGCACCTATGGGCCTAAGGTAATCCAACCAAATGGAGGAATATTGGGATGATATATAGAGAAAAATTAAGGATGATTTAAATTAATAATGGATTATAAAATTCATGGGATATGGAGTGAAAATTTTTCAAAATGGATCAACCCTTCACCTCAACCCTAAAAGGATAGGCATAAGGTCACTAATGTTGGGTTGAAGTGTGGGAGATTTTGAAAAACTTTGTGGGTTTATAATAAATATGAATAAGTATAGATATGAAGATATCATTTTAAAATATTATTAAAATCATCTCAACCACCCTAATATGAGAGCTTAGTTAAGTTTTTCATGCACACAAGGCTATAGTGGTAATATTTAAAAACATTGAGGGAATGATGAGGCTAATGAGTCTTAAAAGGTTATAAGGATTGATATAAGGAAACAAACATGTTGATTTAACATAAGGATTAAATTAAACATGAAAACATATCTCAAGAGAAACACCCATATTTAAAAGGCCTAGGGCCTAATTACCACCTACAAGCTTAACTATTGAAACAAAGTAGGTTGGACAAAGGAGCCATCTTGTCTTCAAGAGTATGAAATGAAATATTAATAAAAACTCCATGAAATTTTTTGTGTATTGATAAATTATAGAATACCTTACATAATAATAATATAATCCTTTAAAAAAGCTTATAAAGTCATGATCACAAACTATCATACACAAGTTAGTGATGAGAATAATGTAGCCAGATGGAAAGTACCATTGAAATAAGGTTCAAAGAGGATGTATATAAAGGTGTAGGTCATATTAATTAATAAATATTTTTAAAAACCTAATAAATATTCTATCAATAAAATGAGTCCATACTTACTATCTCAAATAGCCTAACTACCACCTACAAGCAAGGTCATGCAAGAAGGTAAAATGTCAAAAAAGCCTACATGGGGGTGATGGGAGAGAGATAAATAAGGATATGAATAATTTTATTGAGTTTATTAATATTTATATAATTAATTTATCCATTTTATATATTTATAGATATATTAATGACCTATTAGGCCTATCAAGCCTAAAACAAACATGCACATGATTGATTCATAGTGAATGAGGACTTTTATAAGTTTGAAGATTGATTAAGGTCTAAAATCACATGAAGTGGAAGTTTAAAGTGATATAATAATTTTATATTAATATGAGAGTCTTATACTAAATAAATAAGGCACCAAACCCAAAAATTATGGATACACAAGCTTGGTGATGCATAAACCCTAGGTTCATTTAAGAGGTATGTAGGTAAAAGAAATGAAGAAAACCCTATTCAAGAGGTGTGATCAGATTATTAAAGAATTTGATATTAATTTATATCCCCATCAACATGTTTTAAGTAGATATGAGATTACCAAGTTATATAACACCTATTATCAAAAACTCGTGCTTAATAATGAATAATGACTCAAAGCAAACATATGAGGAAAAGGGTAGAGATAACGGGTCTAAAAAGATGGAGGAAAATTAAACATGTGAGATTAGATGGAGTAAGGTTCCTTGTTGACTTTGAATTCACAAACCCACCTACAATAGCATCAGCCTTAGTTTAATCTTATAAGGTCTATAACCATTCTTGACCACTCAAGACACCACCTCCATCTTCGTGACATAACCAAACCACCCAAGAAGAATTAAGATCATGAGAAGGTTTGGGGGGATAGTGTATGTCCTAAAATGGTTGTTTTAGATAGAATAAAGTAATAAGATGTTAATTTTTTTATTAATACCCCCTCAAGATTCAACATACTAATCTACCACCTCGATCCACTAATTTGAACATTCATATATTTCATGACAAGAGGACTCAGAGCCAGTGTTATTAGGGTGAGTTGTTAACCCCTAGGCACTCACCATACATGGAGGAAAGAGTGAGATTAAATATTCCATCTCTATGAACCTCACTAAGACTATAACTATGCTAAAAAATCTTACAAAGGAATGGAGGTCTACCAACTTACACTTAGTACTCACTATGCAAGTTGTATGGGAACAAGATAACTTTAGTGGTTTTATATGGTCTATGGTATCAAAATTAATGGCTTTAAGTTTTGTATTGGAGGTCTATACTTTATAAACCATCATTTAGATGGTAAACCTCCAAAACCTTACTTAAACCCTAGCGTAGACCTGATGGGATAAATCATGATATATATACATCTAGATACATTGAAATGGCCTCGTAAACACTTGGATCACATAGTACACTAAGAGGAGACCTCAAATGTGGTATTGGTATGTATGAACACCCCCATAAACATTATATTTTCAAGGTTTTGTGGTATTTTTAAGGTGTAGAGCTAATGAAAAGTTGTAGATTAATGGGGTTAGTAGCATGAGATGTATTATATCTTTTCAAATCATAAAATGTCCACAACTCTACCTATAAATTATTTTGAAAGTCTTCACCAAATAGATAGTCTATAAGAGCTAGTAAGAGGTGGCATCATCACCCAAGTAAGATATAATTATAGTTTTTTAATATTTTAAAGGAATATCCCATGATGATAATCATTTTTAGTCTAAAACACACCCATTCACCTATTATTAAGGTTCTACTTGGTTTCCATGGCCATTCAAACAACAAACATCATGTGACTAGGCCTAGTTGCATAGTAGGATTATTTTGGCAACAAAGGAAGATGGTTTCTTGGTGTACAAGGATGATAGAGAATCATTAAAATTTCATAACATATTGTTAATTAATACATTAAAGGAATTAGGAACACATTTCATGGTCATAATATAATATTGGAACATTTTTCTTTGGCCTAGTCAACATGTAAGGAGAAGGGTAGGCTATTTAATAACCCCTGAGGGATAATGAGAGAATAAACCATGCATGTAATTATAAAAATTGAAGAGGTGTATTGTAAAATTAAATTATAATGCTATTAAAGAGGTAAAAAAATCTTGAACAAACCTCCACCACTCCATATCTATGCCACACTCTTAATTCAAAACTACCATCCACTAGCAAAGGTAATGCATGGAAGGAGGAAGATACTATTATGAATAATTGTAACTAATGGTGGAGTTAATAAGGGTTATTTATTACCTCCCCATGTCTTCTACATTTCATAATGTCTTCTCTCATATTTTTTCATTCTTGTATTTATTTAGGCCTTAAGGATATTATAGTTATCCCTTACCTAGGTATGAAGAAACTTTGCCTATATTTATATCTTCTAGGCCTCTTAGAATAATAAATGAACTATTTTATCTTATTCATGTTATTATATAGTGTTTATATGTTTTTCATAGTATAATTTTTTCCTTTTTTAGGTCCTTTCCACACCTAAATTCTAGTATGTTGTCTTATGTAGGTTATATGATGTGTTAAAGGTTGGTGACTATAATTGAAGTGTAACCTAGTTGGAAGTGTATAAGGATAGACCTCTCATCCATAACCTCCAATTTTTATCCATTTAACATAACCTTCATGTGAATTAATAATTCATAAAAGCCTTGGAGAGAGTGTTTTGATTTAGGTTTGGTTCTTTAGTGTATTTAGAGATCAAATCGAGTGGACAACTATATTGGTGTATCATGATATTTAGATTAGGTTTCATTTTATGCATATATTCTATCCCTGTTTTCCCAAAAACATTATTATGTGTTAGTTATTTGAGATAAATGGATTAAATAAGGGAGTTAGCCCCATAATTTAGAGGTTTAGAACACCCATATGTCACCCATAGCCTTGGGTTAATCCTATGTTTCCCCAAGCTTAGAGGTAGGCCTGAACAACCTCATCTTAGGGTGTATTTTGGAGTGTTAACAATTGAAACACATATAGGCTTGTATTTAACCTATGATTTAGGTGAATATATAGATAGGGCTATCTCCCTTGATGTACCACTTATAGATCACTAATAAACCTTTGTTTGTGAGGGAAAAAGGAGAGAGAAAATTGAAAGAAAACTATCCTAAATGAGATGATACACCAAATTTATTGATTAATACTATCCAACTACATGTTACACAAAAAAATAAGGGACCAAACAAACACAAACTTCTCCAATCAACATCTTCTCACATTAATATTTCATTATGAGGTTATGGCAAATGTTTAGGCTAAGAGGACTAGACAAGATGTTTGGTATGACACTATTGAATAGGCTAACTCACCCAAACTTGAAACTTCCTAGAAAAATTCACATGACCTGCATGATGTCTCATATCTACTCATCCAAATGGAACAATTGAAACACATATAGGCTTGTAGGTAGCCTATAAATGAGGTAGATATCTAGATAGGGCTAGCTCCCTTGATGTACCACTTGTATACCACTATTAAACATATGTTTATGAAGGAAAAAGGAGAGAGAATTTTGAAATAAAAATATCCTAGATGAGGTGATACACCAGATTTTTTGATTACTACCAACCAAATACATGTTACACATGAAAACAAGGGACCAACCAAACATACACTTCTCTAATCTACATCTTCTCACATCAATATTTCATTATGAGGTTATGGTGAATGTTTAGGTCAAGAGGACTATACAAGAGATATATAATGAAACTATTGAATATGATAACTCACTTAACCTTGAAACTTCCTAGAACACTTCACATGACCTATAAGAAGAAGCTTTCTAACTGTAAATAGGTGAGAGAATGAGACAACATGATAAGAAAGAAAGAGTCATCACTAAGAAAGATAAATAATACAAGTAAAAAAACACTATTAATAGTCATGAAAGAGGTAAAAAATTAGTATCATTTATTGATCTATGGTATTCAAATGATCAGGGCTACACCATACTCAGTTAGAGCATAAGTTACAAAGGACAAAATGGCTAGTTCTTATACAACTTAAGAGAGAGGTTAAGACAGAAGCCCAAAGGTCATAAGGACCCTTGTAATCATGAGAAAATGAGTTCCATGTACATGAAACTCATGAAAAGTGGCATGAAATTCTCTTTATTGGCTCAAAAAACTACCTTCATGATTTATCCCTATTTAAACATCCAAAAAATGATTAGGGACATGTATAATGATGAGGTAAGGTTTTCAAACATTCCTCTTCATGCATTGGTTATATTCCTAGTCATCTAGAAACCTTTGGAAGTGATCCATCACTACCTATAGTCAAAGAAACTCTTCTTTCCCATACCATGCACACTTGGCTTCCAAAAAGGCATCAATTTTCCACAAAAATTCATACAATGGAGTGGATGACATGTGTAAAAAATCTCCATGGAATTATAGGCATTAGACACACCTTAAAAAGACTCTCACTTGGATTTTTCACACTTCTCACCATCTTGCTCACTATGTCAGTTTTGACTAGCTGAGATGAATTTATTTGTTGAGGCACATAAGAGTTGTTATGAATAAATAAATTTACATGGGGAGTAATATTAAGTCTCAATATTACCCTCTATTTGATTTCCATATTTAGACTCCTCCTAGAACCTATAAAACACTCAAAACTATCAAAAATAACCTATTTTAAACTCTATCCATACAATTTAGTACATATAAAAAGTATGGTGAGTATATTGAGATAGTTTTATACAACATCAAATCATCATATTGGGAAAAATATGCCATTTTTGTGCACTAACTATTCCATTTTCTCAAACTAGTAACTAGCAATGGTTTTGGTGAGTCTAAGCCTTTTTTACCCTCTTAAGATTCATTCATAAGAGATGATATAATGAATTTGAAAAAAATTCCATAATATAAAAGCTAAATACCCCTGATAATCCATGAAAACTTCCTTGAGATCCATGAAAAGAATCATGAAAGATGTGAGCATTTGAAATCACCTTATCGATCTTATTTTTGCATTTCCTATATGCTTCGACTATATCTTAGCTAAAATCAGATTAATTAGGGGTTTATTTGAATTAAATATATTATAAATGTATAATATGACCCCATAATAATTATTAAATATTTTTAAAATCATACCTAAGGCTAGAAATGAAGTTGGACCCCCAATTGAGCACTACGCTTAACCATGCCTCATAGACCTAACTACAACCTTTATAGTCTAGAGCATCATGTTGGGTTCCTTAATTATATGAGGTGTTTATAATGTTTAATTAGGTGTTTTTAAACTTCATAAACCTCCTTTAAAGGTTTCTTTGGCTCTTGGTCCATATATTAATCACCTTTTCTCAAACCTGCCAGTTTATCCATAAGGGGTAGTACCCTTTATCTGAGACAAAATAGAGGGTACTTACGCTATTTATTCAAAAAAAAATGTTGGAATAGATTAATAAATCATTTTATATGATTTATTATCAAATTAAATATCTTGGCTAGGTCAATTTACCCCTCAAATCCTTAAAGACCTAAGATAGATCCCTGTTATGATAGACTGTGTGCATGATTTAAGGAATGCACTATGTGACGCAACATTTGAGGATTTTATTCCCCTATTTACATTTCATGAGAATTTAAAATTTTGTTAATTATCATTATATATGTTATAATTATGCTTATAAACCTTTATCATCCATATTTACACCTTGAACTATGTTCTTACTCAATTAGGCCTAAGTGATAAGTTAACTTTGCTTGCATATTTCCCCTACCTGTATGTGTAAATAAAACATATAGAGTTTATTAAACTATTATAAATTATTATTAAACCTTAAATTATACCTCATATTCCTTTGAGTCACCTTTGACATGCATTTTCTAGGTCTAAAACCTAGAATAATCACCACTTAGGTCATTGTCAGCTACAATTGATTGTAGTTGACTTTATATGGTAGAGCAGGGGTTTTATGAGTAAAATATTACCTTGGAACCTTGAGAAAGTATATAAATATATCATATAAAACTAAACATACCCTTTCCTTTCATACTTTTCCAAAAGTGAGCTTTAAACAAATCTGAGTTGTAGGCTGTAGGGAGACATTTCTCAGTGTCAAGACTGTCACCTAAAAATAGAACCAAAAGGAAAGTACTATCATTATTGAATATTATGAATATATTTTACCTTTTATAAACTAATAAATATTTCTCATACTTATATAAGTAGTAAACCTACTCAGACTAGGCACTTACACTTCTTGACTTTTTAAGGTTGGTTACCTTGGCTGTAGGTGGATAGTTTTTGAATTGGGCACAACTGTAAGTGTTTATGAGGATAAAAATTTGAATATAAACCTATATAATTGTACTTTAGATATTAATGTTCTTATAAACCATATGGGACAATTAAAACATGAAGTAATGGTCTATTTTTGAAGCCTTGAGTAAAAAGGTCTAATTGGGCTTAAACTTGTAGGTGATCACTACCTATTTTTAGAGCATAAGAATGAAACTTTAGGATCTTAATATTCTAACTTCCATTAGTGATATTCCATAAATATCTTTTATATATATTTTCCTATGTATGGAATACAATATTTTTTCATTAGGAGGCATTTTAAGTCTTTGAAACTATGTTATATGACATTCATAAAACCACCAGGTGCTATGTTTTACACTTTTAGGGAAAAGAGACTTAAGCACAATCATCACATATTTGAAAGTTATTTACACTACCATTTTCCATATTGACACTTCAAATAGGTCTGAAATGGTCAAAATATCATAGTAGGACTTCAAAAATGGTCCTCATCTCTCTGTTAAGGCCACCTGAAGGTGGTTATTTGCATACATAGGAAACAATGTGAGTATTTTCCAAATAATATATGATGTGTGGTCATTTTATTCCATATATTCCATTCCAATATCTTCAAATTATTTCTTAAAACCATGGGTATATTTAAAAAATTCTCAAAACCTTTATTCTCAACATGACTACTCTCTTCCAAGCACTTATAAGTGCTCATTAATGGCAGACTATGTGGAAGTTTTGCATATGAATGCCATAGTGTTTCTTTTATCATTTTAAAGCTCACCAAACTACCTAATGTTGATAGAATAAATATAATATATTTTTAACCTTCAATTGTTCCTTTATAATGTGGTTAGAGCTCAAAAAACATAACTATAACTAAGATCAAGCAATGAGTTCATTGTGAATATGACAAGATTGGGTGCTTGATCAAAGTATGGAGTTATGAGACCAAACATATAATTAGGTGGCCCATATGGAATAAAAAAATGTAAAACACCATTTT
Source organism: Torreya grandis (assembly GCA_037957365.1). Lineage (NCBI taxonomy): Eukaryota > Viridiplantae > Streptophyta > Pinopsida > Cupressales > Taxaceae > Torreya > Torreya grandis. Next base: position 479,923 of record JARHVA010002382.1, on the reverse strand, counting down.
ACATTCATATGACTCCCTTGCAGAGAATACAACCTTATACAAGTAGTGAACTTAACTACTATTCCACCTAGAAAATCAACTTCTAAATCAAACTAATTAGCCAATGAAATATTTTCCAAACATGAAAATAATCATGCAAATCATGAAGGGAGAGATTAAAAATCATCTGGAATCAACCTTAGCTTCTAGATTGTATTGATTTCTCCAAACCAAAGCAAAACCTATAGGGTGCATAGATTAGCAAGCAAATTGGATAGGTCAATTTCTTAGCAATGGTTCATAAAGAACATGCCACTATTAAAATACAAACAAACATAAAATGTAATATTATTAAGTTTATAAGACACCCCCAAGAAAATTTTTCTTGAAACCTCTCTTGTTGACCATACCAAACATAAACCTAAAGACTATTTTTACTTGACAAGCCTAATGGAAGGAGAGATAAGTAGTTTTATTAATTTATTGAAGTTTATGATAAATTTTATCACTTAAATAATTTTATGGAATATCAAGGGACACTCCTAAAACTTTCCCAACTACAGGAGTCTGTACAATTCTATACACCTCATTAAATACTCATTTTTCAAGAAAACTACCCTTTTTATGAATAACCTACCACTTTTTAGTTATTAAAAGTTACCAAATACTTTTTATGACACATGGTATGTGAAATAATATTTTTAAACCTTAAAATTTCCCTAGGAGGTTCTACAAGTCATTTAATGCTCTATTTTGACCCCCTAAATGACTCAAAAAGACATAAGGATTAAAATGACCAATGACCAAGGCTAATATGACATTAAATTGCATAAAATGACTGATAATACAACTTATGAACAAATATTATACCCATAAAACACATAAAAACAATTTTTTACCTATAGGGGTCCTAATTTGACTTACAGGGTCAAATTTGGTCAACACATTCTTCAATTGGGTGTAGCAAAGCTCTAGCAAAATTGTATCTTAAACCTTGAGGAGTTAATAGATAAAAATAATATTTTATACTTATTATAATTATTAGTGTGTATTATGGTTGATTATTTGTATAAAATTATGATGTTCATCTCAATTTTTATGTCCTCTCTTTCACCTAATGTTATATTGTCATCCTATGCAGGTCATGTGAAGTGTTGATAGGTAGTGTCTCATCCTGGCCTTCATTCCTTTAATTTAGAGTTACAAACCTTAAAAATAATATCCATATGAAATAATCATATTTATGATGATGTACATAATCCTATTTAGTTACTTGTCTTTCATTATATTCACAAGTGTGTTTGAAGAATGGTTAAGAGAGGATAAGTGAATATTGGTGCAACACTAACCCTAGAATAGATTTTCCTTTCAAGCTTTCATCCTATCTATTTTAATCCAAATATTATTAAGTATTAGGATAATATATTAATCTTATATACCAGGGGATCTATCCCCATAAGCTAGAGGTTTGGTCTTATTATGGTTACCCACAACCTTTAGGCCAATCTCTTGTTAGTCTAAGTTTGAAGAAAAATTGAACTATATCCTTTAAAGGGTGGATATTGGTGTGATAATAGGTGGTATTGGATACTATTCACTATCATATAAAATCCTTGACACCTTAAAACCATTACCTTACCCTTAATAAGCCACTTGTTCAAACTATTGTGCATAAGAGCTTATATGTGCCTTAGGATTGTTAGGCATGAATAGGGTCTTATCTTCATTCCATTTTTTCAATATAGATTATGAATTTTTTTAGGGCCATGTCATCATTTTGGTTATATTAATATGCTTCAGACCATTCTTTTACTTCCATTCTCCATTCCAAACAAGAAATTTTCTCTTGGCAATGCAATCAGGCCTATGTGTGTCCTAGGCTCATTAGGTCTAGATAGAGTTTTGACTTCCGACACATTTGTTATTAATTATAAGGGATAAAATGAGATATTTAATTCACTATGTAAAATTCCCAAATGGAATTTATTTCTTCATACCTCTCACAAGACTTTAACCCTTCTCAAATGAAGCAATATCTCCCATAAAGTAGGTAGATATGAAGGTTATTATCTGACTGTGTATAGAGGTTTTAAGACTTTCTTTAACCAGTCTTATTTTAATTTCATCATGTTACTTTATATTTTAAAACTAATATATGATTTTATTTTCAACCTAAGATTATTTTTAGATTTTTTGATACACATTTTGTTTCCTTATTCTAGTTTGGAACCAACCTACCCTCACTTGTAACCTATAGGTGACTATGAATTATATGGTTAGAGTTATAAGGTAATCAAATAGATTTAAATTATCTAAGTCCCTTGATCTTATTGGTTCATATAATATCCATAAACTCACTCAAAATTTCCCCTCATTAACTATATATGACATTTTTTTCTTATATCTTGCACATAGCCTATGATATCCAAATTGGCATGTAAGTGCTAGTGGGTTGTTTGAGCATTAAGCTTGAAACTTAGTCCTCTCACTATCATGGTGATTTTATAAGTAAAATTCATGTATTTTGATTTATCATCTAATAGAGTTCATTGGCTTCTTGTGACACTTTCAAACCCTTATTAACTTCTCAACTCTGTACACAATCTTGTAGGTAGTATTTTAGGACTGTGAGCTTAGTCTCATGATCATCCATTAACTTGAAAATGGCCTAGTTTTTATTGAATGGTTTATGTTATATCTCCCTAAAATGTATGGAATTAACCTATTTTTGCTTATTATTAATAATTTTTTTGAGTAAAATATGAGGACCTTCAGGCCTAGGGCCTATAGATCTTCATTTGCTTACACAGGCTAGACAAATAAATTCATAGGCTTTTAAACACAAAAAAATTTCCACTATCAATCTTGTCCCACTTATTTCTTATTATTTAAATGTATTATAGAGCTTATGATCAATAATTTCATCATATTCAACATGCCTATCTAGTATGTATGGATTGAATATAAAGTCAACTTATGTGCAATGTTTATGTATTGAGAATTAGAGTCTCTTACAAGGTTCATATTCCATTTGATATTATAATAGAGTTTTCAAGGGTTAAATAATTTTTTAGGGGTATTTATAATACTTCACACTTCTTAAACATACCCCTCATAGGACTAAGGTTCCATAGATGTTAACCTACATGTCTACAAACTTGTAGGTGACTATAACACATTTCAATATAATTTGAGAGTATAAGTTGATTACATCCTTCAACAAATTAAACTCTAAATATCCTTAAATATAACAAATATTAGTTTCATATCACTATTCAAATCAAACATGGCCCTGAGACCTATACAAGGCCATTGATAAATTATACCATGATTTCTAAAGATCAAAGCATGATACCTATTGAAGGATTATTTACAAAGAGACACTTCTCAAAATAGGACATATGAATTATGGGGCCAACATCTCAGATAACCAAAAATTACAACAAGAATGAATGAAGCACTCTATGCATCAAGACACTTTTCCTCCTATTGAAAAAAATTCATGGAGATGAGTTAGCTGATGAAACCAGAATGAAAAGTATTTATTTGACTTATGAAAACATACCTAAAAATCATTCTTCTACATCAATTTCTGAAGTGGGGAAATAAATGCAAAAATATACCATATGTGGATGGATAGGTCATAGTGACCTGTTGTCACTCTTAGCGACTGTTCATAAATGAGGATCTATGAATATCAAAACTAATGGAACTAATTTAAATATTAATAATACCCTAAAAAATTTCCATTATTTTATCTCCTAACTCTCTCTCTCTCCTAGCCATCCCATATACATTAAATTTGCCTTTTTAAGCTTATGAAGGTAGTGATGGAGGAGAGAGAATGCTTGAAGTATTTATATGACTTTAAACTTGGTCAAAATCCTAAAAATGATTTTAAGTATCCCAAGGGAAACTCTAAGAAATTTTACAATTGACAAATGAACTTGCAAGGTCGTACAAGTGCCCAAAAGTGATTGTAAAGTGTCATTTTTCTTAGGTCAAGCAATAAACTATAGATGCTATCAGTTTTTGACTATCAATAAACATTATATAACCTTTTTATACCATAATTTATGTTAAGAGTCTTTTTTAAATGTTTTTATCTGAATATGGTACATGCAACTCCTCCAAATAGGCCAAAAGGTAGCCAAATTATCATTTTAGCACCATAGAACATAATAAAATGTTAATGCATGATATTATGACCTCAATGGAATATTAATAACATTTTAAAATAAATATAAACCATATCAAACCTTTAACCATGTTTTAAAACATAAATAACTTGTAAATTACCCTTAGGACTAGATAAGTACACATGAGATAAAACCTTGTACAAGGTTAGACAATGACAAATATGAGCAAATGAACTATTTAAGACCATTTAAGACCATGAAAAGATGATATAAAATTTTTGAAAACCCTAAAAATTTTAAACATAGAGTGGGTGACCAATTTTAACTTGAGGTAAAAAATTTCTCAATAATTTGGTGATTCATAGGGGTAGCATGCCTGCAATGCAAATAGATTAGTGGTCTTATCCTCCCATTGGGAAATAGAGTCATTATTATGCTACAATATGAAATTGGCATGCCTTATAAAGACTTGAAAATCACACTAAACCACACAACAATAATAAAACACATTATTCTAAAGGAATTTATGGAAAACCACACACAAAAGACTAAAAAAAACACTTGTAAACTATTATATATACATCTCAAAACATGTTTGAGATGATGAAACAGTTCTTCTTACTTCAACCATGGTCAAAAAGAATATTCCTTGAGTCACAGCTTCTTCATGAGAATGAGTCACCATATGATAGATGTTTGTCAAATAAAATTTTATTTTGAAGGTGATCAAAGGATTTACCATTCATGATACCTATGTTAGCTTCAATTCTACCACTTAAAACTCCTTTAAAATTCCCCTTTATCTCTCCTTGATCTTTGCTTGATAGTGCAGCATATTTGATCTCTTTCATGCTCATTTTATGCTTGTAAATGTACTTCTTAGGAGTCATTAAACTCCTCTCAACTTCACCTTCATTTGAACTATGATGTTTTTGATGTTTAAAGGCATCAAACTTGTATTTTTGATGGTCAAACACATCTTCAAATGCATTAAGATCAGATTGCTACCTATGTTACTCCTCAATCACATAAACTTCTATGTTGGTCTAATTGCATTCTTTTAAGACTATAAACTTCTTGATAGTGACTTGACACTCCTCTTTATGCTCATTAGGTCTACCAATGACATTACTATCAAGCTCATGTTTCATTTCAAGGAGAATTAGGCCACTTACTTATTCAAACTCTTGCACTATGGCATGGTACTACTACCATAGATCATCACACTCTTCATGATAGCCACACTCATGAACTTCTTCATCTTGGATAGGCAAAATTACATCATCTTCCTCATTACCATGCTTTAACACACTTGAAAATTCATCATCATCATCCATATGATGAAATTAATTAACCCATGTAGTTTGTTGAAGGGGATCATCAGAACTTACCTAAGAAAACTCATCATCCTCTTTATGATTGATTTATGTACCAGGAACTATCTATTTAATATGATTTTATGGATCAAATCCATGTTGGTCAGCTCCCAATTCATCAATGTATAGGTTAGCTATGCCATCAAGAAGTGTTAGAGGTTATTTATCACTATGATAATCTCTTTCATCATTGATGTTTAAGTTCATGTTTGAAGTGATAGGCACATATGGATTCATATGAAACATAAATAAGGGTTTAGCCTTGATAGAGACTTTATCACCATACCTGGTTCTAAATGCCAAGTAGGACCAATCTAATTTCAAGTACCCTCCAATCTTGGTAGTGGATTATCTTATAAGCAAAGGGCAAAGTGAGGTAGCACATCAAAAACCACCACATATTGGGAGATGGATAATGTAGGATAAGAATGGAGAGTGAGATGAAAACCTTTGATAATTCCAAACATCATTGAAAATGATCAATCCAATTGCAACACACCCTTAGAGTGTGGTTCATACTTCAAATTTAATTTGTATGCCACTTATTTAGGCATGACTGATGTACTTCATCCCCTATCAATCAATCAATCATGTACCAATGAATATCTAATGATTATGGAGAGGTAGAAAGGAGTAGGTTTATCATTCCTTTCATATTTAATTGGTTTTCCATCTTTGGTCTTCACTTCATTTGTTAAAATTCCCCCTCCTTCACTAGGATGCCTAGATGTTGCACTGAGATTAGAGAGCTCATTTTGGATTAGGTCCCTTTAATGAGGTATGGATAGTTTTTACCACATTAGGATTTATACATGAACCTTCTTAATATTCTTTACAATATTAATTAGATGAATTTCAAAATTATCATGCACTTTATAATCTAGAAAAATACCACTAGTTTGTGGAACTTGATATGTAGGAGAAGGCATAGAAAGAGATCTAACATTATAAGTTTTCTTATTTACCTAAGCCATGAGAACTAAATTTAAAATACCAAATCTTTAAGGTAATTGAGAGATCATATTTATACCACTAATTTCTCCTTGGACTTCTTCAACCACTCTCTTCTTTGATATTGTGTTTGTAGCTATGGAGCTTGAACCAATGTTGAGATTGCCTTGGTATTTGACTATACATGATTCCACTTGATAGTAATTCATCAAGGCAACACCTAATTTAACACCTCCTCAAATGTTTTCTCCTCTACTAGGAATCTCCTCTTAAGTCATAAAAGGCATTTTACCCCATTAAACCATATAAGATTGATTGAATACATCATTTTCATAGGTGGAAGAGTCATGAGGTTGATCACATGAAGGATACTCTCCATTGTCTTATACAAGGTTGTTTTGGGTAGGTATAAGTTCTTTATAAATAAAAGGAACATTTTGATTTTGCCCATTGTGTTGCCTCACTTGAGTTATCTGCCCTTATCCTTGATATTGACCTTAAAATTTTGATAAGTTTTGTCATTGATGTTAAGGTTGATGACATTTTATGTTAAGTTTTATGTCATTGATGTCAAGATGCATGGTGAGTGATCTATGAGGTATGATATTATGTACCTAATGTGACAAGAGAAAATTTGAAAAAAACATATTATATCTCTATTGATATAATTTTGAGGCAATCTAATGATTCTTATGAGTTTGATGTCAAGGTTTAGGCCAAGGTAAACATGTTTGTGTACTAGTACTTGAATACAAAGTGTCTTGAGAAGCCTAGTCATAACAAGCATAGTCATATCATGAACATGTGCATGATGAGTACGTAGAGGTTTATGAAGAGATATGACATTGGTTTAAGAACGTGTAAGGCATGTAATCAAGGTATAGAATCATTAAATAATGTTTCAAGATCATTTTTTAAAGTTGTCAAGGGTTTGAACCTAGTAAGATTCTTAAAAAGGTTTGTGCATAAGATGCCTAGTATTGTGCATGAAATAACATGGTGGCTTAGTGATATGGATGCACAGAGGAAAACAAGGCTATATATAATTTCTTGAGTATGTATATGAGGCATTGGATCACTTAGGTGAGCTTTAAGGTGAGCCTACAAGGGTAGGACCTATAAACTTAGCATGCAACTAGACTAGTTCTAAACCCTAGCTAACCTTATGAGGTTTCCATAGGTGTTGTCAATCCATATGAAGAATGTATGGAAGTAGTTTAGTATGGTAATATATTCTATGACATGAATATTATTCATTGACAACTTGGACAATGGATATAAGTCATTTTTAAGACCTAATGTGACCTTTAGGTTAGAGGCATAGAGAGAAAAGATAGAGATGGTAGTTATATGGGGTATCAGGATTAGTTTCAAAGTAAAGTGTGAGTATATGAGAATTGATATAGGTATGTTAGGTTTTTTAAAGTATTTTTACCAAGTTTCAAGTCAAAATTTGAAGGCTAATACAATAAAAAAAGTGTTTTAAGGTTTCTTGTGCGTACAAAGTGAAGGATTCTCAACCTAAGAAAAAATTTAAAATACTCATTGGTATGTGTAACCTCTACATGAAAACCTAATATATTAATTTTAGATGGGGAAGGGTCCTAAATAAAAATTTTAAGAGTTGGTTTATTGAATAATGGGGCAGCCTTTATGAATAATCGTTAACACTAGAAATAGTATCAACCCTCTCTAAAACCCTAACATTGACCCAATATGAAAAAAGTTGCTATAAAGTGATAATAATTATTTTTTATTTATATAAAAGTGATTTGAGGTTGTATAATAATTTCACAGGCACCTTTAGGTGTGATTGGTTTGTTAGGGGAGTTAATGGACCCCATAAAAAAAACTTTATTTCTTGGAATTTTATTGTAACAATTCAATTTGACCAAGTAAAAGTTGATAAATATATGCAGGATAAATATTTTTTAATGTCCATGGTGGATTTTTAGTAGGTTATGTCCCTTAGGGGTGTTAAATTGGTCTTATAATTTGACCAATCGCTAATAGACCTAATGGTGTAGACAATGAGAAAACCAGGAAGAAGTGAGAAGTTTGTTACGGGTGTGTTATCATGGATCAGGGATGAATCCAAGTACATGGAGAATTTTTAAAATACATTTAATAAATTAATATAATAGATATAATTTTTTTAGATCATTGTAAATGACGAATATGTTGTTCATAAGTTGACCTATCTAGTGTAGATGAGATAGTGAAAGTGTAAGCTTGTGAGATTGGTCTAAAATAAAAATATTGTCATGTGATCATGTTATCTATCCATTTTATATTGGTATAATGATAATATAATATAATCCAAATGAATTTAAATTATTTTAAAATTTATACATAGGTATTGAAGGTCATTATCATCGTGACTGTGTTTGAAGGTAAAATGACAGTTCTGGGTAAGCAAGTTATACTAATGAGTTGAAGGCTCTTTTCCCTAAGATGAAACATCCAATTAACATGATTTTTTTATATTAAATGAATTTAATATCAATTATTTTAATAATATTTGAATTTAGTGAAAATTATTGATATGATAAAGATAAAATGGGTATATTGGTTCAAGTTTGACTGTGTATACTGGAGAATAAAGATTGGTCCACAAGACCAATATTTGGCATTAAACCTTGTGATTTTTTTACTTGATATTGATATATATATGTAAAATAATATCTTAAACATTTCATATATCATATAAATTATTATTTTATATGTTTAAGATCAAGTTTTTGTGACTATGTTTTGAGGATAGTTGGTAGTTCTGAGTGGGCTACTTGTAGAGAAGGGTTTGAGTATTTCTACCCTATGTTTGAAAGTATAAATCATATGGTAATGAACATAAGGTCATGTATATTTTTTATGTATAATTTTTTTCCATGGTTTATTATCAATTTTTTTATTCTTAAAGTATTTAAGTAAGACTTTCTAGGTATGCACTGACCTAATATGAATAGTACTAATGGTGTGTTCCAAGTAGTGGTTTGAGATAAAAGGAGTTATAAAGATAAGATAAGATTATTATGGGTATAATTATATATGATATTATATTTTAATTATGTATTAATTTTCTTAATGTTCTCTAATATCAAAGAGTGGCATATGATTAGTAGGCCTAATGGGATTAGGTTTACATGAGACCTAAAGAAGAGATAAGACCTAACTAACATAGGTCAGAACTAAAGGGACTAAAATAAAATTTTATATATGTATATGAGTTGTCATAGGATAAATTTCATGGAATATATAATATGGTAAGAGTGTTTTTCCAATTAGTAAGGATATAAAGAAGTGACTTTTATAAATACTAGGCAATTTTAAGCCTATGTGTGTGCAGAGAAGAAGAGAATAAGATAACACATTAGTAAGAATAATAAAGTATTATATACCATAATAATATAATATAGGATCATTAATTAATATTTTATATATTTTTTTCATATTAATGGTCATTTGACCTAATCAAGTCAAGAATAGAGATCTTGAGTGAAGAAGGCTAGAGACCAATTTTGAGAGGGATAGAAGTGTGTAAAGAGTTGAGGAAGGATATCATCATCTATTTTATTATAAAAAATGGTATTATAAAGGTGATACATTTTTTTATTATTTTTATTTAGTGATAATTCATATAAGGGGTTAGTTCCTCCTTAAAAGTAGGTGCTTGTTAAAGCCTAGCTGAGTTGGTGCTTAGTCAGTTGGGGTTGGTGCTCCATGTGAATTTTGTGCTTCACTAAAGTTGATGTTTATATTATATTAATGTAGTTATTTTTAATATATCAATGGTTTTTAATACCCTTTATGGTTTCCCACACATATATTGTGTTCTCTTGTGCTCTTATGTTTCATGCTTCTATAGTTGATTGCTTATGCATTGTTTGATCTACATGATTGAATGAATGTTCATGAATACTTAAGAAGAATTAAATGAAAGTTTTTAAAGGATAATTCACCCCCACTCTATTAGTTTTTCTTAATTTTTTTTTTATCATATCCTTTTCCTTTAAATTAGGTCTAAAAACCTAAATGAGATCTAAGAATCAAGGATGGCTAGTCAACAAGATCAAGGTGGTTTCTCTACCAGTAAGGCTCTATTATTTAGTGGACCTAATTATTAATTTTGTAATTTTAATATGAAGATATATTTTATGTATCAAGGTATAAATATATGGAATTTAGTTATAAATGGCTATAGTGCTCCTCATATTCCACCAATTGATGTAACAAATAAGAAAGCTAGTGAAAACAACTCTAAGGCAATGAATACCATTATTTTTGGCCTATCAAAGGTAGATATTGTAAAGGTAATATATTATGAATTAGATAAAGATATATGGGACAAATTAAATACTATATATGAAGGAGACACCAAGGTGAAAATGACCAAGTTTCAAAGCCATCGAAGATAGTTTGAAAGCCTGAAGATGAAACCATTGCATCTTACCTATTAAGGGTTATTGAAGTTATCAATGTCATTAGATGATTGGGGGAAGAACTGAAATAATCTAATATTATTAAAAAAAAAATTATATCACCAACTCCTAAGTTGTAATCCAAAGTATCTATAGTAGAAGAGATGCAAGATTTAGACACGCTAGATATGGATGGGCTTCATGTCATCTTGACTACCTATGAGATTAAAAAAAATGACAAAAGGCCTCCCAAGAAGGAAAAAAAATTAAAATTTGAAAATAAATAAAAATACAAGAAGTTCAAAGATGAATAATGTTCAAATTTTTATTATGATCAAATAATAGCCATGTTTGTAAGGAAATTGAGTTTTGGCTCAGGTAAGTACAAAGGTAAGTTACTCTTCAAATGTTTTAACTATGGAAAGATTGGTCACTTTAAATCCAAGTTTCCTAACAAGGATAAATTTGAGCATAATGAAAAATGTTATGAACATCATGGAGATGACAAGAAGGCCTATAGGCCTAACAAAAACAAGGATTTCAATAAGTATGAAGGTAAGAAAGGAACCTTCAAGACTAATAGAATCTTATATAGTAAATAAGATCAATATTGTAATGTGAGTGACTCAAGTGAATTTTATAGTGATAATAGTAGTGATGAACCTAAACATGACAATAATTAAACCTTATTTATGTCCATAAAATCAGATAATGAGGGTTATTCAAGGGAGAAAGGTATTGTGGTTGATATAGAATTAGATGAAGAAGAAGCTAAAGTGGATCTTGAGGTAGAGTTGGTTAGTGCCCTATAGGAGTTGAAGTTTAAAATGAAAAATAATCACAAACTAAGATCATTGGTTAAGGATTATGAGGAGTAGATTAGCTTGTTTGAGGAAAGGTTGAGTAACAATTCCAAGGAATATGATGAGATCATCAATCAAATTGAGGCATAGATGGAGGTAGTCAATACAAGATTAAAGGATATAGAGGAATAATGAATTAGGTATTAAACTCAAATAAAATACCTAAAATTTTATTTGGATCAATCATCTAGCAAGGTGAATATATTTATGAAGTTTTAAAAGAGCATTGAGGCTTTATATGATATCTTGAGTATTCAAAATTATGTAAGTGATAAGATAGGTCCTGGTTTCAAATAAGACCAAAAGGTGGCATCTCAAGTAAAAGAGAAGAATATTGAAGATAATAAGGTCAAAATGAAAATACCTATCAAACAACCCAATATTATAAGGTATATCAATTCATTCAATGGTCACTATTTTGTATGAAATTAGTTTGGTCATAGAGAAAGAGAGTATAAAAGACCCTCTATGAATGAGTACTCATCAGAATATTAAACGATTCATAGTTTACATAAATCAAGAGGTATGTCTAATGTGGTTTGTTACAACTGTCATAAGGTAGCACACATTAAAATATTATATCCTAACAAAGTTAGAAGGTCACACAAGTCAAAATATGAAGTTCGAAACTCCTAGAGTGTAAGAAATAAAGAAAATGAATGTATGAAAAACCAAAGATATTAAAGATGAGTCATGATCAATCTACAAGATAAAGTGAACTAATTTTTATTATATATCATTATTTATATGTGAAATCAAGTCAAGAATGACTACTGTTAGCCAAATTGATGATCAAATGGTTGATGAAGAGATCAAGCATATAGTGCCAATCAAACCTAAAAGGATATTAAAGGACATTCAGTCCTATGAGATCATGGATATCTAAGAATATCTTGAACTAGTGTTATTTTAGTGCCCTATGGAAAGGGGTGAGTTTAATAGGCTTAGTGAAGACACTCTTTAGTTAGCAGAAGCATGGTGGATGTTTGGTTTGAGGGGGAGCTATTTAGGTTGTTGACTGAGTTTGATCTATATTAAAAAGTGGTATTATAATCTAAGTTCATTTGAATAAGGTATGCATGGATTAAGGGGGATAATTTTACCTTAATGCTTCATATTTTATGCATTGAGCTCTTGTATTAAGAAGGTATGATTCCATATAATAGTTTATGAAATATCCTTTGTCATTAATGTTAAATGAGGAGAAAGTTAAAGAAGCAAAATGAGAGTGATCAATTTGAAGAATGTTTTGCCATCAATTAAAAAGGTGGATTTTATTGAGAAGTATTGTCATTGATTCAAGTTTGATGTCATTTTATGTCAAAGTTGATGTCATTTATCTCAAGATGCATGGTGAGTGATCCATGAGGCATGAGCTTGTATACCTGCTGTGATAAGGAAGTCATGTGATAAGAGAGAATTTAAAGGCAACCTATTGCCTCTATATTGAGAGATAATTTAAAGGTAACCTAATTATTATATTTAGGTTTATGTCAAGGTAATCATGCTTATGTACTATTTTTTGAATTCAAGGTGTCTAGAGAACCATAGTTGTATCATGATCATGTGCATGATGAGCATGTAGAGGTTTATGTAGATATATGAAATTATTTTAGGAAAATGTAAGGAATGAGAGTAAGGTATAGAAACATTATATAATTTTTCAAGATTATTTGTCAAATTTGTCAGGGTTTTGAAGCTAGTAAGAGACTTAAGAAGGTTTGTGCATAAGATGCCTAGTTTTGTGCATGAAAGAGCATGGTGGTTTGGTGAGATGTATGCATATAAAAATAAGAGGATTTATATAGTTTATTTAGTATTAATATGAGTCATTATATCATTTAGGTGAGTTTTAAGGTGAGTCTATAGGGATAGGACCTACAAACCTAACATGTAACTAGACTAATTCTAGACCCTGCCTGACCTTATGATGTGTCATGAGGTATTTTCAAGGCATATGAATAATATATGGAAATTTTTGAGCATGATGAGATATTTTATGACATGTATATTATGTTTTTGAAACTTGGAAAATGGCTAGAAGGTCAGTTTCAAGACCTAATGTGACTTACAGGTCAAAGGCCTAGAGAGAAAAGAGAGAGATGGTGGCCACATGGGGTATCAAGATTAGTTTACAAGGAAAGTTTGAGTATGTGAGAATTAATAAAGGTATTTAAATTTTTTTAAAGTATTTTTACCAGGTTTTACATCAAAATTTGAAGGTTAAGGAAAGAAAAAAAGTGTTTTAAGGTCTCTTGTGTGCACAAAATAAAGCATTCTCAACTTAAGAAGAACTTTCAAGTACTCATTGGCATGTGTAACCATTTAATGTGAACCTCATATATTAATGGTATATGGGGAGGGATCATAGATAAAATTTACAAGCATTGGTTTATGGAATAAGGGGATAAGATTTATGAACAATCATTAACACTAGAAATAGTGTTAACCCTATCTAAAAGACTAACATTAACCCAATATGAAACAAGTTGCTCTAAAGTGATCATAATGATGTGGTATGTATATAAAATATATTTTATGTTGTATTTAAATCTACCAAAAACCTATAGGCATGAATTTTTTGTCAAGGGAATGAATGAACCCTATAGGAAAAGCCATGTTTCCTGGAGTTTTGTTGTAACATTGAGAGTTGACCAAGTCAAAGTTGTTAAATGGATGAAAGATAAATCTTGATAATTTTATTTTATTTAAATGGTTTTTTTTTAATAATTTTATATCCCTCATGGGTGTTAAAATAGTCTTATAAGTTGACTAGTCACTATCAACCCTAATGGTGCAAATATTGAGAAAACCAAGCATAAATGAGAAGTTGATTAGGGATGTGTTATCATAGATTAGGGATGAATCCAAGTTCATGGAAAGAATTTTCAAGAAATTTAATAAATTTATATATTGGATATAATTTTTGGATATGATTGGAAATGATGAAAATGTTGCTCATAAGTTAACCTGTCTAGTGTAGATGAGACAATGAAGGTGTAAGGTTGTGACATTGGCATGCAAGTCAAATATTACAATGTGATAATGCTATATATCCATTTTATATTGGTATAATTATATTATAATATCATCCATATGCATTTAAATTATACTAAATTGTCTACATATATGTTGAAGGTCATTATCACTATGACTGTGTTTGAAGGTAAACTGATAGTTTTGGGTAAACAAGTTATAATGATGAGTTGGAGGCTCTTTGACCTAAGATGAAGCATCCAATGCATTTATGCTTTTTTTTATCACTTTAATTTACTATAAATTCTTTCTATAATATTGTAAATTAGTTAAAATTATTGATATGGTAAAGCCAAAATGGGTTGACTAGTTCAGGTTTGACTGTGTATATTGAAGATAAAAGATTAGTCTGTAAGACCAATATTTTGCATTATACCTTGTGGTATTTATAATTTAGAGTGATATAAATATGTAAAATAATATATTTAATGTGTCATATATAATATAAATTATTATTTTATATGTTAAAGATCAAGTTTCCATGAATGTTTTTTGAGGCTAGTTAGTAGTTCTGAGTGGGCTACTTGCAGAGAAGGGTTTGAGTAATTTTGTAGTATGTTGGGAAGTATAAATAATATTGTGATGACCATAAGATCATGTATATTATTTATGTACTATTTTTTTTCCATATTTTATTGGAAAATTTGTGTTTATGCTTTAGTTATTTAAGATAGACCTTATGGGTGTGTATAGACCTAATATGAATAGTGTTAATGGTGTGTTCCAAGTAGTGCTTTGAGCTAAAAAGGGTTATAAATATAATATAATATTATTAGAGGTATATTTAGGTGTAATATTATATTTTATTTCATTTTTAAGTGTTTTAATGTTCTCCAATAATATCAAAGAGTGACATGTGCTAAGTTGGCCTAATGGGATTAGGTCTCCATAAGACCTATAGAAGAGATAAGACCTAATTGAAGTAGTTCAAACCTAAAATGAATAAAAATTTATTTTATACATGTATATGAGAATTCATAAGATCCATTTCTTGGCTAAACTAAGAGGTTAAGAGTGTTTGGCTGAATAAGAAGGATATGAACAAGTAACTTGTATAAATACTAGGCAATTTTAGGCCTATGCATGTGTGTATAGAGGAAGCAAATAAGATAACACATCGGTAAGAAAAATAAGATATTATAAACCATAATAAGAGCATATAGGATCAATAATGAATCTCTGATATAGGTTATTCATATGATTATTAGGGTCATATGATGTAATCAAGTCAAGAATAGGGCTTGTTGAGTGAAGAAGGCTAGAGACTAGTTTTGAGAGGTATAAAAGTGTGCAAAGAGATGAGAAAGGAGATAATAATATGTTGTATTATAAAAAAGGTATTATGAAGGTGATCAAGTGTTTTATTTGGTTGATTTAGTGTTGAGTCATCTAGGGGGTTGGTGCTTTCATGTAAGTAGGTGTTTGTTAAAGCCTAACTGAGTTGGTGCTTAGCTAGATGGGGTTGGTGTTTCATGTGAGGTTGGTGATTCACTAAATTTGATGTTTGTATTATAATAATATAGTACATTTTCATATATCAATGGTTTTTCATCCCCTTGATGGCTTGCCACACATATATTTTGTTATATTGTGCTATTATGTTTCATGCTTGTATAATTGATTACTTATGCATTGTTAGATCCACATGATTGAATGAATGTTCATGAATAATTAAGAAGAATTGAAGGAAAGGTTTTTTAAGGCTGATTTAGCCCCCCCCTCCCTTAGTCATTTTTTTTCTAATATAAAATGTTGTCTAGGATATTTTTAGGAATGGTATGGATAGAAAGGGCCTTGAAGAGAATTTAATTGTAGTTTTTATTGTTGCCTTTTCATATCTTAAACCTCTTCTCTAAGATCCTTAATCATATATTCCTCATTTTGATTGATTGGTTGGTTAGGAATAACTTGATTATGTTTGGGTGTATAAATAAGATCAATGGTAGGCATAGGAGCTTTCACATTAGTAAATAAAGGAATGGGAGGTTTAATGACTATCCTACTATCTTGAATAAGGCAATTATCAATCCTTATGGTAGTATCATAAGCATTAAGAAAAGTATCCGCTATCATATATTAAATCATCATAGAGATATCATAATTAAAGACTTTGAGGTATTAAATAGAAAACATGATGGGAAGTAGCCCTTACCAAGAGTGGGATATTATCATAGGTCTTTTCCAACCTTGTGTTAAAGTGTTGAATGGCCTCACGATGTGATATTTGTATCATGGCTAGTTACTCTGTCAAAGACAAGTGGTCAAATTTGTCTTCAAACCTCCTTCTCAAATCATCACCTAACTCATCCAATATATTGATAGAGTTAGGATCCAAATTTATATACCAATCAAGTGACTTTCCCTTGAAAGAGACATCCAACAACTTGATGGAAACATCCTCTTTAGTGATGTTATTAATATTAAAAAAATTGGTAATGTTTCTTGTGTTGGCAATAGGAGTAGTGGTAGCTTATCTTGTGTATGAAGGCACAATTTTTAAGGCTGACATATGGATGTCATTATAGTGTGAAAGTGTAAAATGACTATGGATATTAAAGGAAATAAAGGATAGGTTCTTAGCCATGTTATTAGCCTTAGGAAAACTTGGATAATCTGGGATAAAGAACCTTATTGTAGGTGACTTGGTGTATGGAAGAATATGAATAAATCTCTTTATTTTATATGAATGCAAAGATAATTCAAGAAATTAAAAGGCTCTACCTTTCACTTGTGATATTATACTCACCTTTAGAATGAATTTTTTCTCACTAGTCAACAACCAATAGTTCAAAACCTTTTGGAGTCACCAAAGGCTGCATCATCTAGCCTCCTTCAATTCGATGTAACATGGAAACATATCTCAAGTTGTGGGTGACCTATGAGAGAGATGGGTCTCTAGATTAAAGAGATAACTCCATTGAACCACAACTACAACTAACCACCACCCTAATAAATTTGAAAAAAATATATATAAGGGATTAATAATAATCTAAAAGAGGTGATGCACCAAGCTTAAATCTATAAGACTAACATGAAATTTCATTATGAAAGGTGATTCATAATATTGATCTCAACATTCAAGGTTTCTCTAACAAATGTGTTTCAACATGAAGGTAAGATGAAATGAATTTCTCAAGGTGGATGAATAAGAGGTCTGATTATAGACATTATTAATTTTCCTTACATGTAAATACATATAATAACAACTAAATACACTTTATGTGACCTATTAGAGGGTAGACTACTTGCACAAAACATGAGAGAGTGAGATGAACACAAGGAGAGATGATCACTTACCATTTAACTATGAACTACTTCACACACTTATAAAATAAGTTGAGAACACAAAAACATATTAAATATTTTATTTTAAGATAAAATAAATACTCAAACTAGAAGGGTTTCACTGTACCATATGTGGATAGTGTACAAACCACCAAGTGGTTGCTTATATAGAGAATTATGAAAAGAGAGATGGGTATAGTAGAAGGGGATTAAAATGTGTCCTCATAAGTTCAAAAAATAAAGGAGTTATATAATAGTTCTAAATAGACTTAAAAATCCATGTGTCTCACTCTTGAATATGCCCCACCCCTCCAAGTGGTGTAGGAGTTAAAACTTAGTTTGACAACTTGAATAACTTCTTGAAAATTGCCCTTATTTTCGTAAGAAGAGTGAAAAATAGACTTATAAATCATAAATTATACATGAAATAATTAATAAAAAAATCATTGGACACTTATAATGCCTTAATATACTCCTTTAATCTAACATTTCATCATTCATATGCATAGGTGTCTTGAAACTCCTCATTTCCCATGCGTAGCTTGGTCCAAATGGATCAAAAATCAAGTTCATATTCTCAAAATCACTCTATCTCTATGGATGGTTTTAAAATATCTTATAAAATATACAATAATCAATTTTTCTTATTGGGACAACTCCCAAGACTCCATTTTGCTCCTCAAGCTCTCACTAGGCCTATTTTCCTTATCACCCTAAAAACCTATAAAACTCTTTATGTAGGAGAATTTAAGAAGGTTAATGACAAAAAAAGGATTATATGAGGACCTATTATTTTATTATAACTTCATGTAAATTTTCATGTTCAGATTCTGAGTGGAAGTACATTTTTTCTATCATTCTCTCTCTTCAATTAGGCATCCTTGCCTAAAACTCTATTTTCTTACTCCACACCTCTCCCACACATTTTAAATCACCAAAAATCATGTGAATAAATTTACCTATGATATCACAAACCTATATATAAATTTTTAGGTCTGGAGATTCTATGGAAGTGTGAGAACCATAGAATGGCATGGCTACCTAGTCTCATTTTAGGCCTATTTCAAACTGCTTTGGAAAATGAGATTTTTTTTACCACTTCTAGAATATTGTCTGCATAATTTTTAGATTTAATAGGTGGAAAAAATCACAAATGTCCTTGTAAAATGGTTTTAAAGTTTCCATTTTTTTAAAACACCTTTAAAAAAAGTTATGTAAAATAAGGCATTTATTATAGTCTATATAACTAAAAGTACAAAAAAATTACTTATAGATAACCTAATTGAAGTACTCAAAAACATACAAGAGGATCAATATAAAAATATGTCATTAAAATTGATTTATGAGCTCATTTTCCTTGAGTATTCACTAAGAGGGTTTTAGGCATATTTCATTCTTAAGGATTATTCATAAAGAACATCTCTTCTTTCTCTCTCCTAATGCCACATAATTATATTTATGGGACCCCTCCATCACCTAAAAACACCATTGGGTCCCATTAAAAACTTAATGAAAGTTATGAGTGTGATAAGGTACTCACTGGGTCGTAAGTAAACAATTTGAGAGGGGTATAGGTTCTTAGTCTTTGTTCATGTAGGTCAAAGACTGAATACAACAATTGATGCCCCTATAATATAGTATAGATACCTTGATGCCTCCTTAGAGAACCACCTAGATCCGTTGATTGGGATCATGATCTCACCAAGTAAGAGAAGATTGTTTTTAAAGTATAAGTTTTCTTGAGAGGAACTTAAGAAATGGTTTAAGGCTAAAATTGGCCTTTCCTTACTTTACTCTACCTTTGGATGATCTTGTAGACTTTGCACTATCATATATACTCCTTGACATATTCGAATCATTACCTTAACCTAAAAAAGAATCTTTTTCAAACTCTTACACTTATGAGCTTGTATGTGTCTTAGGATTATTGGGCCTAAACATGGTCTTATCTTGATTCCATTCTTTCTCACTAGAGTCTGGAGTCTTGTAGGGCCATGCCATTATCGATAATTTTGACCTCATAGGTCAAATTATCACCCCAACCATTATAAAATTTTCATATCATGCCAATTTTTATTGTGGGTTAGTAAGTTTGTCTTGAAAAATCCTTAAGTGATCATTAGAAGCCAAGATTAGTAGGTTTTAAGGTTGTTTAGGTGAATTAAGGTCTTGTCTTTCATTTGTCTTATGCTTGTCTAGTCATTTTTGGCCTTTCTAAGCCATTTTTTAGTGGTGATAAGAGTAGATATTGTCTTAATGATTTTTATAACATGTGTTAAGATCATTACATGCCTAACATATGAATTATCATGTTGATCACATTCTGGACTAACTTCATGACTCATTTCTATGCAAATCTAACCATTTTGTGCCCTCAAGAGAAGGTTTTTATGGAATATTATTAGGAATAATATTTATTTAATCTTTATTCACCTCATATAACATGTCAAAGAATTAGGAGAACATTTGAGAGCATTTCAATCAAATCTCCTAGGTGAAAATAGCTTTTTTAGTGCAAAATAGGCCTTTTTGAGGCATTCATTTTGGTTTTTAGAGGATTTTTGTGATGAAATAATAATATAGGATTAATTAGGTCCCAAAATTTTCATATAAGTTATTTATACAAAGTTTTAGGTGAATAAATTAAAAAAACCAACTTTACTCCAATATTGACCTTTTTGGTAGCCCGAGAAGGGCAATTTTCAAATGCTTAGTATAGAATGAGGAGAGAGAGTTAGGATATTAAAATTTGTAAATGTTAGGGGTATTTTTAATATTTAAATTATTATAATTTTTTCATGTATTTTTTTCCCTAATCTTTAAGAACAATCACTAAGAGTGGCAGCAGGTCACTATAGCCTATACATTCGAGAGGGGTCTATTCTTGGACTTGTTTCTCAATCTTAGAAAAAAATGAATATGAATGGTTTTAGGGGATTATTTTATGGGTGATTAGTCTGAATTTTATCTTTTTTTTAATTTTATAAATCCTTCTAATAAGGTATTTATATCATAAAACCATGTTCCCTTCTCTATCTTTTTGAGTGGTCTCTTGGGTTAGTTTTGAAGTAAAATATGAGTTATTTAACAAATGTTTTAATATTAATACATTATAAATTGATGATATAATTCATGACACACCATATTCCTACAATTGAGAGTTCACAATTTTCCATTTTGAGCATGTTTCTTTGAGAGATTTCAAGTTGAGTGTGTCTCTTCAACAAGGTTAAAGTGCATTTATTGAGCTTGATTTTGGTGTTCATATCAAATCACAGTGGATGAGAGATGATTTAATTTTTTTTTAAATAAATAAAAAATATATAATATGAATAATTAACCATGAAAAGGCCTCAAACTTCTTACATCAGGTTGATTTCTACAATAATCTATACATTTAATAATGAGTACCTTCAAGTTATAGAAGGATAGTTGGTGTCATAGTCTCTAGGAGTAATTAAGGTAAAGTGAGTTTTGTTTCAAGATATAATTTGGATTCATTTGTTTCCATGGATCATGATAAGGATCATTACCAAGTTAGTAACATGATCTCAAAGTCACCATATATAGTCAACTCCACTTGCATTCACTTGTCACCATGGTCAATTGAGGTGTGAGATCATAATGAATTCATTGGAGGTCTTAAAGAGTATTGAGAAGTTGAGAAGTTTAATATAATTTACATAATCACTTAGGATATCCCAATGCCATACATTTTTCTATTTGAAATAGCACCCACCTACAGGCCTACAATAGTCTTTAGTACCTATAGGTGCCTCATGAGATCTAGTCACATTTGATTAGAGAAAAGTTCTTAATGGAGTTATTAATCATGGAGGATGATATATTTTAGATTTAAAAGAAGGTCTAAAAATTATGGATAACCCATATAGAAAGGTCATCTACCCATATTCATTTTCACCAACTTGTGTATTGAAATCTCCACCTATAGGTAGCCTCTCAAGATTTCAAGGTATGGCATAATGATTTGAAACATGTTTGGAGTACTTAAATTATTGGAAAATGTAATTAAAACCATGAATGAGTCATGTATAGAGCCAAACACACTCATGTTAGCTTTTCACATATTGGAGATGCAAATAAGGGATAAGTTCCCTAAATTTCCAAAACATAGACCCTGTAACATTTTGGAGATTTTTATAAGAGGTCAAAGGAGGGTCTAGAACAATCTAAATGGTTCTATTTGGTATCCCTAATATATGGGTTAAAACTTGAAATAATGAATAAATATTTGACTAGAAGAACTTGGTATTTTGAGGTCTCCAATTTTGGTGATTAATCACTACTCTTCTTTAATGTTCTCTATAGGATCTTGACTCCAAATGATCTTACACTCAGATGTCTTAACCTACAAATAATTTGTTTAAAATAAATGACCTCATCAAGGTAGGTTGTTATCATAACCTCATAAGGAATACAAAGTTTGGTTAGAGTGCTATGATTTGAAAAATACATAACCACCTATAAGCCCTTTTAGGCCCAAGAAAAGACACCTATAGTTTGTTTGTAGATTGATGGAAATATAACATGAATGCATTAGATCAATGATACCATGAGTTTTCAAGTGATATTAAACATGAAAATGCCATGCAATGACACTGATAGGTGTACTTTCATCCTCATGATTATAATTAGTAAGTATAAATAACCTTCAAGCATGATACATCTAGGGAAGGAGTTTCCATTTTGTTGGGTCTATGAAGTAAGTTATAGTTAGGTGATCTTAAGGTCAAGATGTTGGTGTGAAGGAATGTTATCAAAAGGACCAATGAAGGTTTTAAAATGAGGGATAATTGAAGATATAATCATCTACACTAGTATATTAGACACCTACAATTAGCATACCTTAAGGTAAGACATAAAGCGTTATAATGAGGATAAGAGCATAACATGGATGGTCTCTATAATAATGATGATAAATTAGTTAAAATGGTTAATATATTATTCAATAAGATCAATCACCATGACACCTTAGGGTCACTAACATGTTCCTCCTCTATTTGTATAGATGTGACACATAGTCAGTCAAGTGTCAAGGGTATCTTTCTTGTTGATCGGTCTTGGGAGTTTAAGGGAGTCATTTTTTTTATATATAGTTTGAAGATGTCTGTAAATCAAGGAATATAAGTTAATTATATAAGATATTAACATTTAAATGAAGTATCCATTTCACCTCTCCCTTCATTTAAAACACCTAAAGTTATTATCTCATGAGGTATTAATAGTTATCCAAGGTTTAATGTAATTTTAGAGATGGAAATAATGGCATAAATTTTTCTTAAGAAGATCAAGACCTACTAAAAATCACCTACAACCATAAAGAGAGAGGAACCTATAGCCACCTTAGTATTTTGATGAGGTTTCCTAAAAATGTAGAAGTTCACCAATGCATTCTTAGGATTTAAAAGGATGAATAATGGTTTCCTAAGATGGTATGGCCTTAAAAAACATATATACACCTATCTCAGGTAATAATTTATACCTACAAGTTCTTTTAGGCCCAAAAAATGATTAGCTACAGGTTTTAAATAAGGGAAACATGGTTAGTGATCATAGTTGGTGAATTGGTCTAAGTATTAAACATGGTGTGAGTAGGTTACAATAATAAAATAGGACCAAAGGAATAAAAAAGAGCAAATACATGAGATGAATCATGCATAAAATTTTATATAGGTCCTTTTTGACTCTCAAAACAAACACTTACAACTGGACTATTTGATAGTGCTTGAAGTTTCTTATGATGAAGATGGCATAATATGACATATTGAAATAAGTATAGATATATTGAGAGAAGAGACTATATGGAATAAAATATGTATTATATAAATTAAATTAGGTCTAAAAATGTAGTATATACCTACAAAAGTCACTTTCTAAGGATACAAAAATAAGCACAATTAATTGTCAACTAGGTTATGTGAATAGAAGGCCATGCTTAATGAGAGGTTTGAAAGAGGTTTATATTCCCATTATGATTTAAGGATTTTAAAAATGGTGATTAAAACTCTAATTAATTATAATAATGATGTAAACAAGTAAAATAAGGTTTCTAGAAGGACAATTTGCAATCAAGTTTGTAAACCCTGCACAAAGTCAACAATCTAAAAGTTTGCCTTGACATTTTTGAGGTTTGAAGGTGCTAGAAGGATGACCTAGACATGAAATTTTTTAAATAGGGTAATCATAACCCAATAAATACCTAAATATAAATTTTTTTCATATTAAAATAATTAAAATATCATCTATTTTATCTCAGAGTTAGGTCACTTTTGAGCAAGCATGAATGTAGATGATGGTTAGAAAGTGACCAAATGGAGTGTTGGTTGTCTTGGGAAATTTTTTGAAAACTTGGAGATGTTTTTTTAGGGTGTATTAATATCTTTAAAACATGAAAAAATCTTGGTAATGACGAAAAAACACTCAAAACTGGTGGTGAGTGATTATTTGCAATTAAACCCCAGTATCCTAGATTAGGCCTATTGCCCAAAAGGAAGTTCAATTCCATTTTTGACACTAAATAAGAACTAAAAATATTTTTAACATGAGAAATATGAGTTATTAAGTCTGTTAAATATTTAAATTTGTAGATAACTCCATTAATATGCCATTTCTTGGCTTAAGACCATCACAGGGTGCATGGAATGCAATAATCAACTTGAGAGGCCATGTTTGGATGCTCACACCAACAAAGAGGTTAATCATGGACATAAATGAGTTTAGTTATGTTATATGGGGTTATTATTCATTTATTTTTTTGTAATTTTTTCATATTTTGGATGCGACATCTTTATGAATCATCCTTAAGGGTGAAAACGACTAGAGACCCTCCTAAAACTCCAATTTGAACTAGTTTGTAGAGATGGTGTTGGAAACTTCACCAAATTAAATATTTGAATCCTAAAACCTACCATAATTATTTTTAAACTATCATATGTTCCTATACATAAAATTTTGTTGTACCTTCACTTTATATAATAATACAAAAATTGTACATTTTCTTGTTTTTGAGCTAAAATGGTGGTTATAAGGAGTGTAGAAGAATGTCAATTGATGGAAAAGGTATATTGAGACTTTTTTTATCTTTAAAATCTGAAAAATTCATAATAAATCATCCATAAATTCCCAAACCATTCAATCCTTTTGGGCTAGTTAAAAAATGCCTCAAAAAGGCAAGCCTTCCAAAGGCCTTTTCATGGTTCTAGTACCTACACATTGTTCCACACCACCAAATTTGACATGGAACATGGTTGGAGAATGGTAAAATTTAATAATTTTATTTTTTAGGTTTCACATATGTTTGATCTACCACTGACAAGATTTATCCTTCTAGGGCTAAAAGGGCTAATTAGGCCTAATTTGGCAAGGAAAAAGTGCTAGAAAACATGTATACACTTGGAATTTGGCCACAATTTTTTTTAAAGAGTTGTAAGATAATAATGGGTTCCTGTAAAAAGTCTTATTTTCTCATCATCACTTCAATATTCTCTCAAACAAGGAGATTTGTAGAGAAAAAGGTGAAAAGGAGTTCAAGGAAAAAGCATGGTTTTGGTGTTATTCTATGTCTTCCAGAGTGTTTGCTGCATTGAATTGATTTATAATATATATGGTGTGTTATTTAAAAGTCTTACATTGTGTATATATTAAATATTGAATCAAACATGAGAAAAAATCTACTTCTTCCTTCTATGCCTTAGTGAAAGATGAGAGTTTTATGGAGCTAGGAGACCAAATGAATGAATATAACTTATCATAAGGTCTTAAAAGGTTATTAAATGAAATAATAATCCAAATTAAAGCCTTATAATAAGTCATGAATTTTTTTAAATGAATATTATCAATTTGAAGGAGTCTACAAGCTCAAATAGGACTCTATCTCCTTCCAATGGCTCATTTGAAGACAAAGTCAAAAGGAGTTGATGAAGTCTCATAAAAAAATTGTGCCAAGTGTTAATGAATAATTAATGAACCTAAATAAGGGTTTAAATGAATAATTTAAGGGACTTGAATGCCTACATCCATGTATGGACACTCATTCTTCAAGAAGACACGAAGGCTAAAATCTAGTGGTTGGTGTAAGAATCTAGGAGCTCTCCAAGTGCTCTAAGATTGACCAAAATTATGACAAGTCTCGTAAGACCAAAAACATTGATAAACCTATATTAAATTCCACCTTATTAAGGATTAAAGGTTTAGAATATTTAAAATTCTATGCATCACTTTTGGATAAATATAGACCAAGTTTGAAGTCCCCTATTTTGGGGTTACTTTATCTCCAATATTTTTATTTTCTTGTTAAACAGGCCTATCTACTAAGGTTGGGGGGGTGAATTAGTAGATCTCAAAAATAGTTCCTTAAAACTTTTTAAATGAATCTTAAACAAATTCAAACTTAAATAATAAAATAAATATTCATATGCACAAAATCAAAGCTCATAACACCAGATTCATACATGGAAACCCAAAGGAAAAAACCATGGTGAGAATGTTTCTAGAAGCTACTATTCTAATCTAGCCTAAAAAAAATTGTTACACTGACTAAAACTCATTGGTTATATTCTAGAACACCAATCCTAAGGAGAAACCCATCCCTTGTTCTAAACACCAACTTGTAATGACCTCAATGATCATATATTTAAGGGATACAACCCTAAGGAGACACCAATCCCCTAACTGAGCACCAACTTAGACTCACTAATTGCACCAACCAAATAGTTATGTGAAGATAAAACTCCATCTAATGAAAAATAAATTCAAAATTGAATCTAGGTCTATTCTTTGTTGCAAGTTTGATCTACAATCGCTCATGCTTTGCATAACACTTGTATGTGCATTCTTCTTCGTAGTCTCTATTTTTGTGTCTAGATTCTTCTATTCAACATAATACCTAATTCCCTTTCTGCCCTAATTTTTATATGTCTAAATATACCTAATTAACAATCTACATAACTCCTTTTCATGTCTCAATTTTTCTAATTAATAGACTATATGGATCTCATATTTGATTATCTCTTCAAAAAAAATTAGATGAGTTTCTTTACTTTATAAATTTTGCATTCATCTCTTGTCTCTTCTCATTCTAATCAAATGACTATTTTTCTTCCATTCTCTGAGCCTCTTCCAATTCTATCCTTGTCAGTTCATATACAACATTCACATAATTGGAATGAATCTATGATTAGTCATTTTATTTCATAGTTATTCAAAAAAAATGACTATTGATTTTCTTCAACCGTCATGCCAAATTTTTGTAACTACCTCACTTTTTTTGTTCTTCGAATGTTTTCCCTTACTTAACACATTGGTTAAGTTTTAAGCTCCTTATATAATCTCACTACATCCTAAGTCTTTTGAATTCTTTCACTTAAATAGATCTTGCAAGACATGTTTGGACTTTAAATTTGTCACTGTGCCATTAACCTTTGAGTACCTTTAGAGTTTGGATTCACTCTCTCTATTAGATATTCTCAGTCCTAGGTTTCATGCATCATTAGATCATTAAATATTCATGCTCTTTACATTAACTAGGTAATTCTCCTTTGGTATGTTGACCTCATCTCATTTTCTTCAGCATTCATGTATTGTTTTTTCTCCTTTGATCTCTTTAGACTTGCTCAACCTTTAACTTGCATTGATTCTTTAGTACTTTTGAAAATGCCCTAAGAGACTCCACAGTTATCCTTTGGCAATGTTCTAAGTGAATATATTTATTTTGAAATTTCCTTTAGAAAAATTTTAAGAGTCTATTCCATCTAAAATTATCCTTTGAGAACTTTTTAAGTGTCCTCTCCATTCGAAAGTATCCTTTGAAAACTTTGTAAGTGTCCACCTACCTTAGACAAATTCTTCAAAAGAATTCATCAATTCTATTCTTCCAAAAGTGTCCTTTGGGACTTCTATAATTGACTTATTCATAAATTTTGTTTGGATCTCATGCCCTTCAGAGCTTTAGCAAAGTACCTTTCAAAAATTTTGTTTGGGTCACATGCCCTTTAGAACTTTGGAAAAGTACCCTTCGAGATTTTTGTTTGAGTCACATGTCTTTCAGAACTTTGGCAAAGTAACCTTTAGTATTTTCATTTAGGTCACGTTCCCTTAAAAACTTTGGAAATTTACCCTTTAGAAACTTTGAATGGTTCACTTACCCTTTGGCATTTTTGAAAAGATCCCATCAAAAACTTTGAATGGTTTACTTACCCTTCGACATTTTAGAAAATATCCCTTCATAAATTTTGTAAAGTACCTTCAGAAACTTTGAATGGTTCACTTAACCTTTGGAATTTTTGAAAATATCCCTTCAAAAACTTTGAATGGTTCACTTAACCTTTGACATTTTGAAAAGATCCCTTTAGAACTTTTGTTCGGACAATTTTTTTGACAAAGACTTAGCCATTTTTTCAAAATAATTCACCAAACCACTTTCTCTAAAAGAATTCAAAATTGCACTCATTTCCTTTAGAAACTTTGTTTCAAACATTTTGTCTATCAAAGTCTAAACTATTTTCTTGAAAGAATTTATAGAACCACTTTCTCTAAAAGAATTCCTTGGATAAATGCAAAGGTGAAAAATTGACTAACTATGGAAATTTAGTAGACTTTTAGCTGAGGAACAAACTTATGCATTTTTAACATTTTATCTACTCATAGTTATGACTTAGAACGTATACCACAAAGAGATATATGCAAATTTTTGTTAACATCCACCTGTGTACATAGCCATATATGTCAAGATAACCATGTGAGCAAAGACATTCATATGACTATTCTTGTATTTTCCTAGTCATTCAAAGTACACACACAACTCCATGGAACTCTATAATAAGTCTGTTCAACTCAACACCTTTTTCATTAATTCTTGAAAGTACATTCTTCATTTGACATCAATGGCAAACCTTCATACATCAATGAATATGTCAAATAATCTCCCCCTTTATCATTAATGGCAAAAACATCCTCTATAAAGTAGCACAATCTCTATTTTTCACCTCTACCTTGATCTTTTCTCCACCTTTGACATTAATGACAAAGCATCTCTTCCATAAAGTCAACTAGGTCCCCCTAAAGTGTACTTCTTCAAGTATGACATTGTTCTAATCCTTCGACTTATAAGATAAGAATAATTTATGAGAAGCTCCCCCTTTAGGCCATGAAATAATTTCCTAAACTCTTCTTCTTCTAGGATTTAGTGATGTTCCTTTTATACTCACCCTACAAACATCCCTAATCATTAGGAACTAGTGATGTGGTGTAGGAGTTACCACTTCCAACCACTATCTCAAGTTTTCAAATTGGTCCTTAGGCAAAGGTTTAGTGAATATATCTATAATTTGATCTTTTGTTGGAACATATTCCATTGTGACCTCTTGATCACCAACCTTATCTCTTAGAAAGTGATGCTTGATTGATACGTTCTTTATTTTGGAGTTCATCACTGAATTCTTGGATATATTTATAGAACTTGAATTGTCACACAGAATGGCAATTGGTCATTTAAACTCCACTTAAATATATTTTAGTGACTGCTTCATCCAAAACACTTGAGTATAACATACCACTACTGTAACATATTCTAATTCTACTATAGATAGTGTAACTGATTCTTATTTTCCACTTAGCCATGAAACAAGTTTATTACCAAGGAAGAATGCACCACCACTAGTACTTATTCTATTATCTATGCTTATTTCCAAATCAGCATTTGTGTATGCTATCAAAGTGAAATCATCACTAAAAGTATACCATAAGCCATAGTCTAATATGCTTTTGATATATCTAAAGATTCTCTTTACTTCATTTACATGTGTTTCTTTTGGTGTAGCCTAGAATCTAGCAACATGCATACAACCTACATGATGTCTAGTCTTGATGAAATGAGATTTAGAAAAAAACTAATCATAAACCTATACATTGTATGATTCACTTCAAGAGATTCATCACCTTTGCTCAATTTACATCTAGTTATCATAGGAGTGCTAGCTGGTCTGCTATCCTCCATACCAAATTTCTTGAGCATCTCCTTGGTATACTTGGTCTGGGATATGAATATCCCTTCTTTGGATTGTGCAACCTATAAATCAATAAAAAATTAAATTTATCCTAGAATGGACATTTCAAACTCCTTTTGCATTTGATTTTCAAATTATTTTCACATATTATTACTACTACCACCAAAAATGATGTCATCAACATAGATAACTATGATCAACATATGCCCATTTCTAGACTTAACATACAAGTTATTGTCTATACATCATTTGATAAATCCTTCTTGTTACAAATATTGATTTAACCTTGAATACCATGCTCTAGGTGCACATTTTAGACCATATAGTGTTTTATTTAGTTTGCACACATAGTCTTCTTCATCTGTCAGCTAAAAACCTTTAGGTTGTTTAATATAGACTTCTTCTTCCAAGGTTCTATTCAAGAAAGCTGACTTAACATCCATTTGATAGACTTTAAACTTATTAAAGACTGAGAATGCTAAAAACATTTTGATGGCTTCTAATATTTCCACTAGGGAAAATGTCTCCTTAAAGTCTATTCCTTCTACCTGAGCATATCCTTTGCAAACAAGTCTAGCTTTGTTTCTCATTATAAATCCATCTTCATTCAACTTGTTTTTAAAGACCCATTTTGTGCCTATGAAATTCTTGTCTATGGGTCTTGGAACTAGTTGCTAGGTTTTGTTCTTTTCTATGACTTAGTTCCTCATCCATGGCCTTTTGCCAATTCTTATCTTTGTTAGCCTCAACATAGATTTTGGGCTCAATTTTAGATAGTAAAGCAAAACTTCCCTATTATTTTATCATTACTACCTTTCTCTTAATTTAGACTCCTTCATTCATGTTGCTAATGATATGCTCCTTTGGATGATCCCTATGAACAAGCCTTGAGGATACCTTTTCAATCCTCTTTATCTCTTCTTCATTATCTGATATTTCATCCTCAGATTCTTTAAATTCCTCAATTTTGATCTCCTTTACAGGTTCAATTTATTCTTTGAGGATATCTTCAACTTTAGCATGGATGCTCTCCACTAGCTTATGCAATATTTTGTTATATAAAATGTAGGCTTTTTTATGAGTGGAATAACTAAGGAATATTCCCTCATCACATCTTGACTCAACACTACCTAGCTTTTTATCCTTCCTTTGAATGTAGAATTTGCTTCCAAACACTGTAAAATACTTCAGTGAAGCAAGATTTCCATACCATAGTTCATATGGAGTCTTGTCACTGTTTACTCTCAATTGGACTCTGGTCAAGATGTATACTACTATCTAGACTACCTCTCTCTAATAACCATCTGATAAGTTGGATTTTTTCAACATTGTTCTAGCCATCTCCTTGATGGTCTTGTTTTTCTTTTCAATAACTCTATTTTTCTATGGAGTTATTGTAATAGAGTAGTGTCTCTTAATTCCATTCTTTTCATAGTATTCTATGAATTCATTTGAAGTGAATTCACCACCTTTATCAAATATGAGGCACTTGATCTTTTTACCAATTTCATTTTCAACCATGGCTCTAAAAATCTTGAATATCTCAAAGGCCTGAGACTTGTCCTTTAAGAAGGTTACCCATGTCATTCTAGTGTAGTCATCTATGAACATGAAATAATACACTCCTTGAGAACCTCTTGTCTTGGTTGGTCCACAAATATTAATATGAACTATCTGTAGAGGTTTTGTAGTTGTATACTCTTTAGTTTCAAATGAGACCTTGGTCTGTTTACTGAGCTGACATTTTCTACACATTGTGTCAGTAGGCTTGGTTATCTTAGGCATATGTCTTACACACTTGTTATAACTTACTTTGATTAAATTGTCAAAGTTAACATGACCCATCCTTTTGTGCCATAACTAGTTCTCATTAATTTTTCCCATGAGATAATTTTTACCATTTACCTCAATAAGATTATATATGTTACTCTTAGTTATTTTCCTTGTGAAACAGTTTTTACAAACCTTCTTAGTTCATAACCTTCAACATCAAATATGTATTTATAGCCATTGTCACACATCTGATTGACACTCAAAAAATTATGTTTTAGTCCTTTAACATAAAGGACATCATGTGTAGGGAACTTTCCATCAATATGCAAGGTTCCTTTGCCTATGATTTTGACTCTAGTATTATCTCCCAAACTGATAGTCCCTTCTTTGCATCTTCTCAAATTGATGAACTTGCTCTTGTCACTAGTCATATGTTTTGAGCATCCACTATTTATGACCCATAGATTTTTCTCTTTAGTATGTAGTGTAGTTTGAGAAATCATAGATTAATTCTTTTTTTTTTCACATCTCCTTTGGCTTCTTGATTGTACTTTCCTTTATTAGGTCACTAATTTGTGAGCCTCTATTTACTTTAGGAGTCTCAACCTTTTTAACATTTTTATATTTTTATTTAATAGGCCGTGTTCTACAATACTTTGTTATATGACCAAAATTATGATAGTTGTAACATAAAACATCTATATCTAATAGAGCAACAAATGTGTTTCTACTTAAGAATCTTCTCCTTATTTTAGGTACAACTTTACAATCAATTTCTCTATGGCCAAAATGATTATAGTTATAACAATAACCATAAAATGATGAAGAGTACTTGGTTATAACTCTCCTTTGAGAATATAAATAATTACAGTTATAAGGAGAGCTCTATTTTCTTCACATTCCTTGTTGTTATGTTGTATTTTGTAGCAACAACCTTGGTCTTAATAGGAATAGAGTCATTAATTTTCTTCTTATCTTTAGGAATTAGTTTCTTTCTTTTCTGATTCCTGACTCTACTACTACCTTGAAGTTTTCATATAGATTTCTAGTTGTGATCAACATGGGACTCTTTCCTTTCTCATACCCAAGACCTAGTCTTTCATTAGAGGGATTTTGTGTGCTGATCAATTCATCTAGTATGACAGATCCTCCTTTTAGTTTTAGGCCTTTATCAACCTATTCTTTGGTCTTTTTGAACTTTTCTCTTAGGTTCATGATTTCTTCTTCCATTTTAAAGAATTCTAAGGACTTTACTTATAGGTCAATTTTTACTACATCCTCTATCCTCTTTGCCTCCTCAACTTAGGTATTCAAGTTCACTATCATCCGATCTATTTCCTCTTTTTTTTAGTCAATTTCTAAAACTCCTTTTGACTAAGATTCTTTTGTTTAAAATTTTCTTTTCTAAGCTTGTCAATTTATTTTAAATCATAAATGAGTTTGCATTCTATATTTACTTGTCCTTCATCTTCTTCTAAGTCCTCTTCATCTTGGCATAAAGAAGTTGATTCAAATGTCATGAATAGGACTTCATTTTATTTGGCCAAAAAATAACTATCATGATCATCACTTGAGCTACTAATATCATCCACTAAGTCACTATCTTCTTTTGAATACAACCCCTTTTTTTTTTAAAGAATCTTTTCTTCTTCTTGGGATGATAGGATTTTTTTTTTTTTAATCAGCTAAATTAGGCTCATCCTTCTTTCTATGTGGACATTTAGTAGTGATGTGACCTATCTTTCCATAATTAAAGAATTTAAATGGAAAATTAACTTTGTATTTACCTAAGTCCTTCTTCAATTTTTTTATGAAATTGTCCTCTACATCATCAACCTCCTTAGATTCAAAATTAGGAGTTTCTTCTTTTTCTGCTTGGTTAGAAACCTTGAAGGAAACTTCTCTCTTATATGAGTTTACATCTCCTAGCCTCATCTTATATGCAATGAAGGCTCCATGTAGCTCATCTACTATGACCTTGTTTAGATCTCTTGCCTCTTCACTTTTAAATATTTTAGAATCATACTTTGATGTCAAAGATATCAAAACCTTTTTGATAATGGTTGACTCTTCCATTGTCTCTCTGAGTCCTCTGATTTCATTTAGAATCTCATCTACCCTAAAGAGGTAGTCTGTAATCTTCTCTTCCTCACTCATTTTGAGGCTCCCAAACTATCCATTATGTGTTTGAAGCTTGGCTTATTTTACTCTATCATCTCCTTCACAGATGCTCTTTAATTTGATCCACATCTTTTACATTTTGATAGTGCATGACTTTGACAAACTCATTATTTGATAATCCATAAAGAATAACATTCTTTGATTTGACATTATTTTCACATGCCTTCTTCATTACCTGATCAATAGGACAGATAACAGGGTGTGTATCTATTCTCAATGGACATCTAGACATCAAACCCCAAGCAGGTCAAATATGCTTCCATCCTTATGCTCCAAAAGGAATAGTTAGACCCATCAAACATATGTGACTTATTTGATAAAGTTCCTTCATGACTAGCCATTTTGTGTTCAAAATCCAAGATCAACCTAAGTTGATTAAGATTTTCTTTTAGAACTCTTGGCTCTAATACCAATTACTAAACACACCTATATACTGAGATGGGGGTGAATTAGTAGATCTCAAAACTAGTTCCTTCAATTTTTTAAAATGAATCTTAAACAAATTCAAATTTAAAGAAAAAAATAAAGATTTAGATGCACAAAATCAAAGCTCATAACACTATATTTATACGTGGAAACCCAAAGAGAAAAATCATGGTGAGAATGTTACTAGAAGCTACTATTCTAATCTAGCCTCAAAAAAAATTGTTATGATGTCTAAACCTCACTGGTTACATTCTAGAACACTAATCCTAAGGAGACACCCATCCCTTATTCTAAGCACCAACTCGTAATGACCTTGCTAATCATATATTTAAGGGATACAACCCTAAGGAGGCACCAATCCCCTAACTAAGCACCAACTCAACCTTAATGATGGCACCAACCAAATAGTTATGTGAAGTTACAACTCAATCTAATGAAAAATAGATTTAGAAGAGAATATAGGTTTGTTCCTTATTACAAGTCAAGTTTGCAACCACTCATGCTCTACACAATACTTGTATGTGCATTCTTATTTATAGTCTCTCTTTCTGTGTCTAGATTATTATATTCAACACACTACCTAATTACCTTTCTACCCCACTTTTTCTATGTCTAAAAATACCTAATTGAAACTCTTCATAACTCCTTTTTATGTCTCCATTTTTCTAATTAATACATTATATGGCTCTTATATTCAATTATCTCATTAAAAAAAACTTGGATGAGTCTCTTTACTAAATACATTTTGCATTCATTGCTTGTCTCTTCTCATTCCAAGCAAATGAATATTTTTCTTCCATTATCTTAGCCTCTATGAATTCTACCTTTGTCACTTCATAAACAAAATTCACATAATTGGAATGAATCTATAATTAGTCATTTCATTTCATAGTTATTCAAAAAATTGACTATTGACTTTCTTCAACTTTCACAACATATTTTTGTAACTACCTCGCTTTTTTGGTTTTTGGAATGTTTTTCCTTACTTAAAACATTGGTTAAATGTCAAGCTCCTTATATCATCTCACCACATCCTGATTCTTTGGAATGCTTTCACTTAGTTATATCTTTCAATACATACTTAGAATTTAACTCCACCACTATGCCATTAACCTTCGAGTACCTTTAAAATTTGTATTCACTCACTCTATTGGATCTTCTCAGTCTTGGTTTCCATGCATCATTAGGTCATTAAATATGTATACTCTTTACATTGACTAGGTCATTATCCTTTAGTATGTTGACCTCATCTCATTTTATTTAGCATTCATGTATTTATTTTTCTCCTTTGATCTCTTTAGATTTGCTCAACCTTTAACTCACCTTGATCCTTTATCACTTTTGAAAATTCCCTATGATACTCCACACTTATCCTTCATTAATTTTTCAAGTGGCCTATATTTATTATAAAATATCCTTTGGAAACTTTTTATGAGTCCACTCTGTTCAAAATTATACTTCAAGAACTTTGTAAGTGTCCTCTCCATCAAAAAATATCCTTTGGGAACTTAATAAGTGTCCACCTACCTTAGACAAATTCTCCAAAATAATTCATCAATGCCCTTATTCTAAAAGTGTTCTTCAAGATTTCTATAAGTGACCTATTCAAAAAAAAAAATTGGATCACATTCCCTTTAGAGATTTAGTAAATTACCTTTCAAAATTTGTTTTTGTCTCACATGCCCTTTAGAACTTTGACAAAGTACCCTTCAGGATTTTATTTTGCGTCACATGCCCTTTATAAATTTGGAAAAGTACCCTTCAAGATTTTTTTTGGGTCCCATGCCTTTCATAGATATATTAAATTACCCTTTAAAAACTATGAACAGTTCACTTACCCTTTGGCATTTTTGAAAAGATCCCTTTGAAAATTTTGAATGATTCATTTACCCTTCAGCATTTTGAAAATATCCCTTCTGAACTTTTGTAAATTACCATTCAAATTTTTTTTAATGGTTTACTTTCCCTTAAACATTTTTGAAAATATCCATTCAAAAACTTTTAATGGTTCACTTACCCTTCGACATTTTGAAAATATTCCTTCGAAAATTTTGTTTAAGACAATTTTTTTTACAAAGACTTAGCCACTTTTCCAAAATAATTCACTGAACCACTTTCTCTAAAATAATTCCAAATTTCACTCATTTGCTTCAAAAACTTTACTACAAACATTTTTTTCCAAAAAATTCTAGACCATTCTATCAAAAGAATTCATCGAACCACTTTCTTTAAAAGAATTCCTCGAACAAATGCAAAGGTGAAAAATTGACTATGTATGGAAACTTAGTAGAATTTTAGCTGAGGAACAAACTTATGAATTTGTAACATTTTATCTACTCATCCTTATGACTTATAACATAGACCATAAAGAGATATATGCAAAAAAATTTAACATCCACCTGTGTACTTAGCCATATCTATCAAGATAACCATGTGAGCAAAGACATTCATATGACTATTCTTGTATTTTCATAGTCATTCAAAAGACACACACAACTCCAGGGAGATCTACAACAAGTCTATTTAACTCAACACCTTTGTCATTAATGCTTGAAAGTACATTCTTCATTTGACATCATTGATAAACATTCATATATGAATGAATATGTCCAATTTTCTCTATGTATTATTTTTTCCAAAATTTAATAGGATTGTTTAACTTTTGGATTGTGCCTAAAGGCTTCAAAAATTTGTATTAACCTTTTGAGAGAAATAAAAAGATAAATTCCTCTATTTTTATGTTTTTTCTAGTGAAGTGCATGTTTTTGCCATTGATATATCTTAGTGAAAGACTTTTTTTCCCTTTTTATAGTCTAGTCATTGTACATTCATGAGATATTTTTGATGTTCTACAGGTCATTCTAAGTGTCTAAATCAAGATTAATTTCATGCATTGTATGTGAGTTTAGTCTTTCCTTAAATGAGTTGAATTGGTATACACATAATATTTTTAGACTTTTATCATATACTAATGCTTCACATCTTGCAAGAACCTATCGAGACTCAATCTCTCTAAGTGAATGCCCTAAGGGGTGAACCAGGAAAGGGGTGAACAAGGAAAGGGGTGGGAAGACCTTTGGTTATTTATAGGATTATTTTCCCTCTTTTCCACATTATTACCAATCCAACTAGTTCTTAAAACCTTTCCCTAAGTTATATCTCTTTCCTTGCATAGTCTTCTAGTATTTTTACTCTTTCCATCCTTCATTTCTTTTCTTGGCACCCTTTTGACATGTTCGACATATTAGGTCAACCTAGTTGACCTAATATAATTTAGGGACCCTTTTCTCTCTTTTGGTTTGTTAGCCTCTTGGCTAACCTAGCATAAACCTAATGAGTTATCCCAAAAATATGTTAGGCCAACTAGGTCAACCTAGCATAGTCAACATATACAAATGATTTTAGGGTAAGTTCCACCTATAAATAAAAGGCCATTTAGGTCATTATTAATAAATGAAATCAAGATTTATTATTTTCTCATGCTTCTTCACAATCTACTTTTCCACCATTCTACTTGAAGAGACTTAGCTTAGGTTTATTATTTTGGAGAATCTAGTATTATGGATAGGTATTGGATGCTTTGGCCAAAAAAAGTGATCCTTACAAACCAAAACAACCTCTTGTGAAGCCCCATTATCCAAGGGAAAGATTGAGTCTGGACAAGTTCACATTTAGGTAAGTATATTCTAACTTTGTTCTCCTCTCTTTTAGTAGATAGAAGTAGAATAAGTGTTGGCTCAAATAATATTACTCTTCATATTTTATGTATTAGGGTGTTACTCATACTTACTTTATTTTAGGTTCCTTATGTATGTTTTTATTGATTTTCTTTTCTAACCCCTCACTTTGTGTCACAAAATTTTGTGTGCACTAGATTAGATTTACTTTTCTTATTATTAGATTAGTGAATTATTAAATCATAGGAATCTTTTAGGTTTGTTATGTGATTGTGGTATACTGTAGGATTTGGAACCCTAACTCACATGGTGTGTTTTTATAAGTGATCCCCTAATCAGGTATAGGAAATCCTCACATTGGTCATGCTCCCACTTAATAATTGTATGACTCCAATCGAAAGTGTAAGTGTGCTCTATCCCATCTGATCTAAGATTGATTTATGGACATGATGCATTTTAAATTGCATAAATTATGGTGAAATTGACATGAAACTAACCCTTTTATTATTTATTTCACTTATTTTAGTGTGCTCTATCCCATCTGATCTAGGATTGATTTATGGATATGATGCATTTTTGATTCGATACATTCTAGTGAACCTAACATGAAACTAACCCTTGTAGGATTTATTTCACTTATTTTATTTCTATTTATCATTATTTTTATCATATGTTTACTATGTTAAATTGACCCTCTCAACCTAGTTATTTATCTCTATGTATATTTTTATATGAATAGGCAATTGGATCAACCAACTCAACCCAATATAAGTTTTTAAAATTTATATACTTCTATTTAGTTAACTAGATCAACTAGATCAACCCAGTATAAGTTTTTTAGGTTTCCATATTTCTAGTCTAGCCTACTAGGTTGACTAGGTTGATTGAGTGCATTTTTAGCACATTTTTAACAAGTTCTTGCATAGCTTGTTCAACCAGATTGACCTAATTTGTAAAATTATTTCCATATTTTTTCAAGGTCTAAAATCAATAATATTCTCCTTTTCATCTTTTATCCACCAAAGTCAATTTTTATTTCTCTATATATTTTCTTTTCTATATTTCTTTCAAAATTTGCAGTCTTTAAAACTTTATCTACATAGTCAACTAGGTCGACCCTGTGGACCTAGTTTTGTGTTCTATGTTTCCTGAAATAACTAGGTCGACCTAACCAACCTAGTTAACTTTTAGAATTTACTTCCATATTATTGTCTCAACCTTATTCTATATGATTTTCCATATAGTCTCTTAATCATACCTTGTTTTAATGTTGGAATGAACCATATATGTTAATCACATCTTTCTTTTAAGTTTCTTCCATGCTTAGAATCATTCACATAGTTTAATTAGGGTATTTTCAATCAATCACTTAGTTTTACTATTTATATTCTTTTTTACACATAGCTAGACCATATAAACATCAATAAGGATATTAACAGTTGACTACCTAGGTATACGTACTTGGATTTCATCACCAAGGGGAAAGCTGACTTGATGCTTTGGTCAAGTATAAAGCATTGTTAATGGTATATTTTAGCTAAGTACCCATTACCTTTATTTTTGTGGTGTGTGAAGTGAGGTGTTAGGCCCCAATACCAAGCCTGTATTATTACCCATATAGTCCCTTTCATCCTAAACTTAACTAAAACTATCCATAGATTGATATCTAGTACCTTGCTTATATCCAATCTCCCTTTCCATTTAAAATCATTATTAGTAATCTAATTAACATTCTAGGTTGACCAAGAAGATAACTTTACTTTCAAGTTGTTTGATTTCTCTTTTATCAATTATGTGTGTAAAATCTTGCATTATCTAGTGATAGTGGAATATTTTACTTTGTGTGCATCAATTGGATTGGCCAACATCAACTCGATTGATTGTGTATTTCCTTTCTGCACTTACTTTCTTGGATTAGCTACAAATTATCTTATTTTATTTCTAATATTTTTATTAATCTTTTCCTCTTCCCTATTCACTATACTAGGTTAACCTGTTTGACCTTGTACTTTTTTTACCTTTTATACACTATATTGGATTGACCTGGTTGACCCTATATAGTTAGTAGGCATTTTTACTTACACTAGGTTGATCTGGTTGACCTAGTACTATTTCCTACTTTTCCTATTTTTCAATCTAGATTCCCATTTCTCCAATTTTACATCTTATTCATCTCTCTTCAGTCAGAATGAGGTCTCCTATTAGAATATTTTTGGATAATCTAAATCTATTTAGATACTATATGGGATGTTCATTCCTTCCTCTCTTTTACTCCTAAAAGAACCATCACTCTTGGGGCACTTCTTCTCCTCTTCCATCTATGAACTGTAACATGGTAAAAATAACACCTCAAGATGAAGTTCATGGATCTAATACTTTCCATAATTATCAAGACACTTTTCAAACTCTCCAAACAAATGTGGGAGTGATTAATAAAATCAATTTAACAATTCCACTAATAACCCTCCTAATAATCCTCCCCCCAAGACTAATTTGGGGAGTACTCCAACTAACACTAATTCACCTCTCAATAAAACCCAAATATTATCTCAAGTCATTCAAAAAATGAATATTATGCAAAAATATAATACCAACTAAATGATGAAACTTCAACAACATTTAATCAATGTGAATAATCAACATCTAACTATTCATCCTTAAGCTAATCCTAATTACATTCCTCCACCTCTTAGGGATGCCTTAGGTGATATTATTTCTCAACCCATAATAAATAACAAGATACTTCAAACTATTCAAAATGGGCCTTTAGATCCCTTGGTTGTATCTATTGATATTAGGAACATAAGTCCAACTATCAAATATGATGGGAGTAAAGACCCTACTTCATTCCTCAAAGACTTTGACAACCTTTATAGAGAGTAGATCCACACTAATACATTTTCCATAACTAAACTATTAGCCAAAAATTTTACTGGTGATGTATTAGAATGGTATAATCAACTTCCTCAATATTCTATTTGGCAACTTGAATATTTGGTCAATCCTTTGGTTAAAGAGTTTCAACATAAGGATCTTCTTGAAAATTATCAGAGTCACTTCATAAATACCAGACAATATCCTAATTAATTGACTCGTGATTTTATTAAAAGATGGAAATCTTTAGCTCATAAATCTGATCATAATATGACTGATGATAATTTATTCAATCTATTTATTACTACTTTGACTCCCACTCTTCAATACAAGGTTTTAATTTTTTCTCCTCAAACTCTTAATGAAGATCTTGACCAACCTAAGCATCAAGACATTCCTATGAAGAAATTTGAATCCAATCATAAAAGTCTTAAAGGATCTTTTCAAACATCTAATGCTATCACTAGTAATACTCCCCAAACCAAACTTGGAGTTACCAAATTTGATGTTTCTTTACCATCTCACACACCTCTTTTGGTTCAATAAATGAAACAATGTTTACCACCCTAAAAACTTTTCATTTATCCTAATGTCCCTCCTAAGTGGTATGATCTCAATCTATTCTATTGGTTCCATGCCGACATTAGGAATTCTCATGAATCTTGTAGAGGGATCACTAAGTATGACATTTCTTATATTCTTTGTGACTCATTCAATCATGAAGCTATGATCAAACTTTGTCATCAAGAGTATGCTATCATATCTCAAAAATAACAAACCTTCAAAGCTTTTACTTTTAATAATAAAAAATATTCTTCAAAAAATAGTCAATCAAATGTTAAGTATGTTTGTACCATCGATGCCTATTATGACCTATATTATAAAAAATATCAATATGTCAACACTACTAAGGTTAATTATCATCATAAACTAGGTCACAAAGATCCTATTACTAAGCCTAAGAAACCATATTTATAATAATAATTGCTTAAAGATACCACTACCACTCATGATGATTTAGAATCACTTGAAGAATAACTTCCTCCTTCTGATCCTCTCACCACATCTATACCTCTTAAATATAATTTACCTTCTAAACATCATGCTAGTTCTTCTAAATCACATTGGAA
Source organism: Torreya grandis (assembly GCA_037957365.1). Classification (NCBI taxonomy): domain Eukaryota; kingdom Viridiplantae; phylum Streptophyta; class Pinopsida; order Cupressales; family Taxaceae; genus Torreya; species Torreya grandis. Next base: position 437,792 of record JARHVA010002382.1, on the reverse strand, counting down.
TTTTCTCAAATAACTTAACTCTATGCCTTGTAAGATTCCTATTATGGAGTTGGTTCACATTTTACCCTATCATCATAAATTTCTTACGTAATAACTTCAAGAAATATAAGATCCATCTTCCATAGATGAAGAACCAACTTCTATCTATTATCAACCAACTAATGTCAATACCATTGAAACCTTGTGTCTTTCTTGCAAACCTTCCATTAAATTTATTAAATAAGACATGATCAGTGATGAAATTCTTTTTCATGCTGATGATACACCTCTCTTTATCAAAGTAGCAATTAATACCACCCTTATCTAAAAATTTATATTTAACAAAGGTTATGGTATTAATGTCACATCTTTATGGCTCATTCAACAACTTGGTTATAAAAAATATCATCTTAAAAAAACTCATCTTACTTGTCATGGCTTTGAAAAGACTAATCAAAAGCCACTTGGCTATATTTGGCTTCCATTAACCATTGGAACTAAGACTATTATACCCAAGCTTATGGTCCTTGATCTTCATTTATCTTATAACATTATTCTTGGTCATCCATCAACTCATCAGATGAGGGCCTCTCCTCTTCTGGTAGTCACTGTATTAAATTCTTACACAATGGAAAATCTTACAAACATTAAGCTAATCCCAACTCATGAAGCATCCAGCTTCCCAATCTTAAGCCTCAATATTTAATTCCTATAATTTTTAAAATCAATAGTGTTCATTTACCTGAGTTCATCAACATGAATCCTGATCTTCAGGTTACTCTTATAGATTTTGATGATGATGATCCAAATGAGTTACAACACACTTAAAATACTAAGAATATACCTCCTTATATTTTGGATTGGCTTCCTCCTTCTCTCTTACCCAAAGATTGTATTATTCCTATTGTAGATAAGATTATTTTTTTTCCCTTCTATGCAATTCTCAAGAACCATATTTATCTAAAGATTCATTCACTTAAAATGATATTAGAGTGGCTAAATTATTCCAAGATAATCTCACCATGTCCCCTCATATATTTAGCAACATTGGGCTTTCACCTTCTAAAATCCCAGATTCTCAAGCATTTACAATTTCTCCAACATATGATGACAACTATATCATGGCCCAAGCTCACTCTCAAGACTTGGATGTCCAACACTATGAAAATATTTTATCCAAAATTCATGCCTTCAATTAGGATGTACATACCATATGTACACATCATGACTTATATCCTAAGGGTCATGTACCTCTTACCAATTTTCCACTTATTGATACTCCTTGGGTGGTAGAACAATTTACACTTTTCAAGCCTACAAATTCTCCTACATATTATCTACCTCATATATATGTTATCATTTCTTCATATTATTCTCCCATCATTGAATCTATCAACACTCCCATCTCTTCAAATCCATCCTCTTCATCTACTTCCAAAATTACATTAGATTCTAAGGCAACTGATGTATGTCAAATTCATTCTGAATATGATAGCCATGGAAATCAAATTATGGACCTTGAAGTATATGTTGAATATTATGGTCCTCTTCATACCTTGCTTAGTGATGAAGCTATTCTTGAGTAACTTCATATTGGGGAATGTAGCATCATAAACTTAGAAATTTCAAGAATAAAACTCCTTTCTTTAACAACTTTGTCACTAACATTGATCTTAAAACAAATCCAATTTCAACCTTGCCTAATGAACCTTACTATTTTCAAGATGTAAATGCCATGCTTATCAAAGAAATAACTCATAGAAAATATGGTACCCCATATTTTCCTCAACCAATCATGGTTTGTTGCTAACTCTAACCATCTAATCATGACAACTTTAGCTTATTCTTTGATAAATATCAATAGGTATTCACTTGGTCCTACGAATACATGATTAGCATTGACCCTAGTATTGTGGTTTATAAGATCATCACTTATCTTGATGCTAAGCTAGTGCATCAAAAGAAACAAAAATTCCCACCTAAAGACACTAATCTATATCATAAGGAAATCATTAACTACTTGATGCTAAATTCATCAAACCAATGGATTATTCTGAATGGGTTTCTAACATTGTTCCCATTTGGAAGAAGGTCACTATAGTCATCCACATTTGTATTTATTTTCAAAACCTTAATCTTGATTGTCCTAAGGATAACTTCCCCTTACCTTCAATATATGTTATCACCAATTCCATGGCTAGTTATGAAATGTTGTCTCTTATAGATGGCTTCTTGGGATACAATCATAATCACAACACTCCCAAGGACCAACATAATATTCCTTTTACCATGGAATGGGGCACCTATTATTATGTCAAAATGGCTTTCAAACTTAAAAATGCTAGAACTACCTACTAATGTGCCATGACTCACATGTTTTATGATCTCATCCATACAATTATTAAAACTTATGTGGATGATCTAATTGATAAATCAAAACATCATAAGAGCCATCTTTTTGATCTTGCTATCATCTTTGACTATCTCCCTAAATACAAAGTTAGACTTAATCCTTTCAATTGTGTTTTTGGAGTCACATCCAAAACAATTTTAGGATTATTAGTCTCTCTCAGTGGCATCAATGTTAACCCAACCAAAATTAGTGCTCTTTTTAACATGCCCATTCCTTCATCTATTCCTAATATTTGAACTTATTTAGGAAAAATTAGGGAAATTAGATGATCTGTCCCCAAAATGGCTTATCACATTCACTCCATCAATTCCTTTCTCAAGAAAGGTACAAATTTAGAATGGATAGATCCATGTCAAAAATCCTTTGATAATATTAAAGATTCATTACTTCATCCAACTACACTTCATCCACCTTCCATAATAAACCATTAATTATCTATACTTATTTCACACCTATTTTAGTTGGGGTAATGCTTGCTCAACAAAATGATACAAGAAGAGAGTATATTATTTAATACATTATCTGAGGCCTCATTGATTATGAGACATGTTATACCAAATTTGAGTGTTATTACCTAGCTATTTATTTTACGGTTGAAAATTTTCATCATTATATGTTATACCAAACTACTTATGTCATCATTCACTCTGACCCCCTTAATTATTTATTCTTCAAAGCTTTTCTTCCTGAGATAGAATTAGAAAATGGATGGTCTTCCTCATGGAATTTTATCTCCACATTGTCACACAAAAAGTTGTTAAAGGACAAGTCATAACTAACCAACTTGTTGCAACTCCCATTCTGACCACTTATTCACTTCAAGATGATCATCCCAATGATAATATCCTTTAAATTGAAGGTTTGAATAAAGTTATATCCATTAAAGACTATTTCCATAGATTTACTACTAATCTTGAAGAATATTCCCCTCCCTCTGGTACTACTAAACCAAAGGTAGTTATCAAAGAGCTCCTCAAAATTAATGTTAATTTGCATTAGGATACTTGGACCCTTCAATTTGATGGTGTTAAATGACTTCAAGGAGCTGGGGTAGTTATATTCTCACTAGTCCACTTGGTAAAATCATTCCTTTAGCTTTTTAATTTAAATTTGATGTCACCAACAATATGGCTAAATATGAAGCTCTTATCTTAGGCATGAGAGCTACTCTTGATATTGACATCCAATATCTTCATGATTTAGGAGATTATCAACTCATTTATCATCAAGTTAATGATGATTACCAATGTAAAATTGAGAACTTCATTACTTATCATCAAATTACAACCACTCTTGTTAAGGAATTTATCTCTTTCACATCGAGCCTATTCCTTGAGACCAAAATTCTATTGCTGATTTTCTTGCCTCTTCAGATTCTCTCTTTCATCCTCATCAAGTTCTTTTCAATCCATCATTTATTATTCAAATAAAAAAATCTCCATCATCTATCCAACTACATGATTCACTTATCTATCACATTGAGGCTATGACCATTTGATAAAGCCCATGGTACCAATATATCATTCAATACTTAGAACATCAAACTTATCCTCCTCATCTAGATTCTCATGAAAAGACACACATTCACAAATAAGATTTTAATTATGTATTTTGACATAACATCATTTACTATCATAATATCATAGGTACCTTACTCCATTATGTTTTTCAAGATGAGGTTCTACCTCTACTCGAGCAATCACATTGGTGCATTTGTGGTGGTTACTATAGAGGACATGATATTACATGAAAATTCCTATGTATGGGTTACTTTTGGATTACTCTTGAAAAGGATATAATTGAATATGCTAAAAATTATACTCTTTGTTTACTTCATAATGATCTTATCCATTCACCTCCTATTAAACTTCAAACTATCAAATCTCCTTGGTCATTTTCTACATGAGGATTTCATCTCATTGGTAGACTTCCTCACTCCCAAGATGGGAATGTTTTTATTATCACCACTATCAAAAATTTACCAAGTGGGTAGAAGCCATGCCCTTTATTAATTTTACCAGTCCTACCATATCCAAGTCCATTCTTAACCAAATTATTTACCACTTTAGAATTCCCCATACCATCATTTTAGATAATGGTGGCAATTTCAAAATTAAACATGTTAAACAAATTTGTACTAAATTCAAGATCAATCATAAGTTTTCCATGCTTTATCATCCACATTTCATCGGTCAAGCTGATGCCACCAATAAAATTCTCAAAAAAATATCCAAAATATAATTAGTGAAACCCACACATATTGGCATATCCATATTTACACTAAAATTTGGACCTATTGGACTATAATACATACTGCCACTAGGGCAACTCCATTTTTTTAGTCTACGGTTCTGAGTCAATCCTTCTATTAGAAATTGAGCTTCCCTCTCTTCATATATCTCTTCATGGAATTATTCTTGATTGATAATTACATGAAGCTCACATTTATGCTCTTGATCTTCTTGATGAACATCATATTTATACATTACAACATAACCACCAATACAAGGCTCACATCACCAGACAACATAACAAAGGTGTTAAAATATGTACTTTTAATGTTGGTGATAGTGTCCTTAAACTAGACTACACCCATGATAAAAAGGGTAAATATGCTAAAAAATGGTGGGGTCCATATTTAGTTTAAAACATTCTTGGTTGAAGAACTTACAATCTTCAAACCAATGAAGGCCATGTTTTCAAATATCCCACCAATACTCAATTCCTTAAAAATTAATTTTCATAAACATTGCCTTCTTGTCATGTTTTCTATTTATATCTATCTAACAATTTTTTACAGGTAACTTAAGTAATGAGTCTCTCCCTTTGTAGTAGTTTTCTTCCTTTCACAAACCTTTAGTCCTACCTTTTAGTCTTTGGGTTTCTTGATGTACCATTGTCTTCTTTATCTTCTTGCATTTTCTTTTGTTTTTGTACCCCTTGGGTCTTTATTTTATGATTTGCTTTGTAATACCATGGATAGGACCTGACATCCCTCACAAAAGCATCACATTTTTATCTATATTTATTTCTCTTCTTGCTTATTACCAATGTTATTTTGGCATCCTTTGTGTTTTTATGTATGAGTTTCATTATTAAAAAGGCTCCCTCACTTGATTTTCTCTTACTTATCATCACCCTCATGGGTTTCTATTTTATGAGTTTCTTTATAAGACCATGAATAAGACCTAGCCCTCATCATACATTTACCATTATTTTCATGTTTTTAAATCCTTGTTCTCAAAATTTAGCTTTTGCTTCTTTTGATAGATGAAATTTGCATAATAATATATATTAGCGTGTTTTTCTCCATTTCCCTCTTTCTTATGATAAAAAATCACACATTACTATCATTGTATCCATCTTTTTCCATTGTTACATTTTTTGTGATTTGAAGCAATTCAAATTATTCCATGTGTCATTACTCTATATTTTCCCTTTATTTCACTCATCATTTAATAATACAAGGTTTAAGTTAAGATAGCACTTTTATTTCACCTATATTTACGAGACTCTTAAACCCCATGCTCTTTGAATTTTCTCTCTCTTAGCAACCTTGTCCAGTGTTTTCAAATGAAATTCATCTTTAGAACCCATGTTTGGTTTCCAAATCCATATGGAGGAGGAATCTTAAGAAAGCTACCTACTTTCTCATGCAAGTACCCAATCTTCATAGTAGATTGATGGATCTAAAACAGGTCTTGAAAAATAGGGAACACATTATGGGGAGGTCAGTCCATTTTAATTTTCATGCATTTATCCTTCATGAGATGATATATATACTCCATTTGTGTACCCAAGACTTGTGTCACTAAGAGAAGTTATTCATAGTTCTTAAGGTTGAAAGTCCTCTTGTTTTGATAAACCTAATTTGAGTGTCTTGAATTTGATAAAGAGTTCTCTCTACCTTGGTTTTTAATTCATTATCCCCTCTACCCATTATATTTCCCCCCTTGATATACAAATTGTGATTCCAATTTTTTTTCCCTTTTTATTTAATTTCTTTTTCTTCACCTCTTAAAAACATGCTAGCATTACTTTGTTTTAGTTTTATCTATCCTTAGAGCAAAACCACATATTTAAGAAAATATGTATTACTTTATTTACACCATGATTTACAATTACAAGACCTACTTTACTTTCCTTTTACCATTTATCATAATTTTCCTATCTTGTTGTTATGGACATTTGAGTTTGTGTCCTTTTTCCATTTTTAAGTGTGGTTGGCTTGTTACTTCTCACTCAAAAATGTTGTTTTCAATTTTATGCATCCTTTTCCATTGATGATTGAGATTTGGTTGGTTATTTCTCACTCATCAATGTTGTTTTACCTTTTTATTTTTTGTCTTTTTACCATTTATTTGTTTTTGTTTTCCATTCTATTTGACATGTATCCTTGGTTTAATTTCATGATTTTGCCTTTCTTACTTGAGGATAGCTTGTTTGAGTTTTTTGGTCTTTAGTATCCTTGGATTTTTGATTACCCAATTTAATCTTGTTTTTGAATTGGTCATTTGGTCTAACATAACACCTGTCACCCTAGCTTGCTAGATTTCCCAAGTATGTCCCATCTACATAGCACCAACTATCTTAGCTTTTCTTATGTTTGTTTGTTTTTGATCTTTAGTTTTGTATTCTTGGTTTTGTCAAAAGTAGCCTCTATTCCCTACACAATAAAAAATAAAAACATAATAGATAACCATCCCATAATAAAAGTTAAGTTAAGGTATGCATTGCATTTACTTTTTAGTTATTTAATTTTTAGATTAGTTTCTCTTTCAGTCATTTACTTTCAATTATTTTATGATTTTAAAACACTAAAATTTTCTTAGCATCAACATTGTGTGTGTCCTTATGTATTTTCTCAAAATACCATCCCTTGTTTCACCTTGGTGAAAAAAGATGAGCTTTGAGTGGGGCATATGTATATATAATATTTTTAAAATTTTATCACATACTGATGCTTTACATTTTATAAGAACCCATCAAGACTTAATCTCTCTGAGTACACACCCTATAGGGTGCACTAAGAAAGGGGAGGGAAGACCATTAGTGCTTCATATGCTTATTTTCCCTTTTTCCCCTATTATTACCAATCCAACTAGTTCCTAAAACATTTCCCTATGTTGTTTCTTCTCCCTTGCACAATCTTCTAGTCCTTTTCCTCTTTTCATCCTTCATTTCATTGCTTGGTCCCCTTTTAACATGTTCACCATACTAGGTCAACCTAATTGACCTAGTGCAGTTTAGGGACCCTTTTCTCTCTTTTGGTTTGTTAGCCTCCTGGCTGACCTAATACAGACGTAGTGAGTTAGCCCAAAAATATGCTAGGTTGATTAGGTTGTCCTAGTATAGATGATATGTCTAAATGATTTTAGGGTAAGTTTTACCTACAAATACAAGGTAATTTTAGTCATCATTAACATATATAATTTAGATTTATTATTCACTTATGCTTCTTCACAATCTACTCTTCTACCATTCTAATTGGGGAGACTTAGCTTAGGTTTCTTATTTTGAATAATCTAGTCTTGTGGATAAGTCTTGGATGATTTGGCCTAAAAAATTGATCATTACAAACCAAAACAACCTATTGTCAGTCCCCATTGGCCAAGGGATATATTGAGTCTTCATGGGTTCACATTCAGGGAATTATATTCTAACTTTGTTCTCCTCTCTTTCAGTAGATAGAAGTAGCATAAGTGTTAGCTCAAAAAATATTACTCTTCATATTATATGTATTAGGATTTTACTCATACCTAATTTATTTGAGGTTCCTTATACATGTTTTGATTACTTTGATTTTATAACCCCTCAATTTGTGCCACAAGCTTTGGCTCACACTAGATTAGATTTACTTTTCTTGTTATTAGATTAGTGAAATATTAAATCTTAAGACTCTTTTAGGGTTTTTGTGTGATTGTGTTAGACAGTAGGCTTTGGAACCTAAATTTCATGGTGTGTTGTGATAAATGATCCCATAATTAGGTCTAGTAAATCATCACATTGGTCATTCTCCTATTTAAATATTATATGCCCCTAATCAGAAGTGTAGGTGTGCTCTATCCCATCTGATCCAAGATTAATTTATGGGCATGATGCATTTCTAATTACATATAAAAATTATTAGGTCCTTATTGTGAAACATTATTGTGTAAATATTACCTGATTGTAGTGAATGTGTGTAAATTTTCCCTCTCACATAAGTGTCTTTACAAGCATAAGATCTCATGAAACAATTGGTGCATCACCTTTCATTTCTAATTTTCTTTCAATTTCATTACAAATAATGTCTTTTATACCCTTTTCATTCCTAGAATTAGTAGGTAGTAGTTTAAAAGTAAGTTTTAGTGAGATAACCAAGGGAACCAACCCTCTCTATAGATTCTCTTCATTTTGAATTCACCCACACTTTGGATATATTCCATGTTCCAACATGATTGAGAAATTACATACATTCTCACAAGGGCACACTCCTAGTTGACAATAATTTTTGGAACACCTGATGGGACACATTATCCTTAGTATATCTAAAATTATTAGTTGAGGATAAGTACTTGTTATAGTATAAGACATCCATAATTATCATAAGCTAAATATTCTTCAGGTTGTAGAGTTCATAACATCATTCAGGCAAAACTTTTATGCCAAAGGTTATGACAGGTCAGATAGTAAAGATATTCCTCTTGAATTCATTGAGTTGCCTTCTATTTAATATAAAAGAGTAAGGTTTAGTAGGACAAATATATATATCCTCATAGGAAATATTCATCTATTGGTTATGCTATTATCCTAAGTATTGCAATCCCCACTATCCAGATGGCCATCAAAAACCAAGTGTTTATTCCATTCAATGGAGTTAACCCACTACAATTAGCCTATTTTGATGACATTCATGTATCATCCCTTAAGAGTATCCCATTATTATCAGTAGAGGATCAAATAACTCATATTGATCACATCAAGGATGTTTCCAACCTTTATTTAGTTCATAATATTATATAGGAGAATGTAGCTATTAGATTGCTTATTGATTCCTTAAAGTAAAAGCACTATAGTGGTATAGAAACCTCCCACTAAACTCCATTACTACCTAGGATGAATTAGGTGTAGCCTTAGTCAGACAATTTTAGGATAAATCTAATCACCTATCCTTAGTTGAGTAGATGACTACCACAAAGAGAGCTCCTCATGAGTTTATGATATATTTTAACCTCAAATTCCAAAAAATTTAGACTAAGATACCTATTTTGATTAGAACATCCCTATAATATTCCTTCTTTTACTATCTAAGGACCCTTAATTTTGATATTAGTGTGATGATATAGTCAATGGGTAGAAATACTTTGCCAGATGCTTATGAGGTTATAATAAGGGTAGAGAATAGTTTGATATAAGATGGTAATATTTTTCCAAAGCCTCCAATGCCTATATTTCCATAATTTTAATCTAAACCAGCCACTCAATCTCCTTAAGTTCCATCATTAGCTCCTATTCCACCTCTTAAATATCAAATTTCATCCCTTACTAGTCAAGCTAGTGAGATTGAAGAGTTGAAATTTTTTTATAGTATTTTGGAAACGAAATAGTAAAACTTAAGAGGTAATAATATAAATATAATAGACCTTATCAACAATAAAATTATACCACCTAACATCCCTTCAAAGATCAAAGACCTATTTGTCAAGGTTTTAGAGAGAATAGACCACCCTACCAAGCATAAAGAGCCATAACTCAAAATAAACCATATACAACTCTTGATCATAATTAAATTATACTTCCAAAGCTATTGTTACCAAACCCCCTTAGAATAATTTGATGTAGTACTCTAGTTAGAATCTCTCTATTCTTAATGATGCTCAGAACCAAGCCTTAGTGTCACAAAACATTAGTATGCCACAAATGACAAAAGAAGAATTTAATATTCAAGGAAGTCAATATCAAGAGACAATTTTAGTACCACAAGGAGAGGTTTAACAATTTCAAGGGTATCCTGATGCCATTAATGTGAATTGGTAAATGGATGATCATGTTTATTTTAATCAGGGTGGTGAGACTAACACTCTAAGTGGTCAAGTTGTAACTATAACCAAAGCTAAAATAAGATCCATTGATGAGGTTAAAGATGTGATAAATGATTATGTACTCCTAAAATTTTCTAGAAGAATACCAAAGATAAACTTGTTTCCCCTACAATACAAAAAACTAGAATATAGAGGTTGGAAAAGTTTATCAAGTACCTTTAGTTTGTGAGCAACCAGTGGTTCAAAAGGTATAGTCAAAGGTTAATGGAGTTTAATTTAGTATATTGGATCAAACTAATAATTATAATATAAAAATAATAATTTTGGACTCCCTATCTATTCTAGGACAAAAATGCATGCTCATTCAAAAGATTTCAACACTCAAATTATATCCAAAACTAGTTGAGAAAGAAAGTGTTGTCTTAACTAATTCAAACCAGCCAACTGAAAAATAGGTATATTAGGTAAATAATATTTTAAAGGTAGAAAAAACTGAGGTATAATTAAAAAAATCCTCTTTTATACCTCTCTTTGATAGTGGGAGACACTTTAGTTCATAACTGTATGGTGGATAGTGGAGCTAGTAGCACTGTTATGCCTAAGCAAATTGTAGATAAGTTTGGTCTTGTTTATGAACCAAATATTATAGGAGTATTTAAATTATATGGGTCACCAAAAAACAAAATATTCATCATTAAATATCTAAATTTGACACTACATTCTTGTCTTAATGTTACCATTCAATAGGATGTAGTTATGGTGGATTTGCCTCCCTACGTTGCCATGTGTCTTTCAAGGGAATTTATATCAAAAATTGGAGGATATTTATTAACTGATTGGACATATTTTTTGATCTAAACTAGGTATGGTAATAAAGTAACAATACATTCTAAACCTATTGGATATCTCTATTTGTAGCCATAAATTCCAAGTGTTGTAAACACTAACTCTATCATCTCAAATGAGGTGATAGAAACTAGTGGAGTGAAAAATAAATCACACTTAGATGGAGTTACATATTTATTACTTGATTAGTGGGCCTATAAATTAAATTATCATGATACTTATAAGCTAATTTAATAAGAGTTACTTGATGTTTCTTTCCTCCATGAGAATGATGTAACAATTCTAGCCAAGGTAAAATATGATGAATCTAGCGAAGGTTTATGGTAATTGTGCTTTGACGGATCAAGTAATAAGCATGGCACTTAGGATGGAATTATTTTTATTTTTATATAAATTTAATGTATTTCTCTTCCATTAAGTTTTAGTTTATTTATTAAAATTATGTTGCAAAGTATGAGGCACTAGTTCATGGTTTGTAGTGGGATATGAAGATGAAAATCAACACCTTACAAGGTTTTGGTGATAGTGAAATTATATCTCACCAAGTAAGAGATCTTAATGTATGAAAAAATTTATTGATTATATATTATAAGCATAGAGTGTGGGATTTACTTGAGTATTTTCAATATTTTAACATTCAAGCAATACCAAGAGATGAGAACAAACATGCAAATATGTTGGCTTCAATTTGACATAATTTAGTATCCCAAATAATATAAAAAGTTAATAAAATTAGTAACACATAAAGGTGTTTTTAAGGCCTTCTATTCCATATAACCATGTGAATTGGTAGGTGTTTGAATATGATAACCAAATAATTAGGTTCTTGCAAGAAGAGGTTGAGTTTCCCTCTTTAAACCAATCAAAGTACTTTGAGTAGTATGGCGATCAGATTGTGTAACTAAAAAATAATAATTTTCCCAATTTATTTATCACAATTAAGAATATATTCAGTGGTGATGATGAGTTAAGAAAGGAAAAGTCGTATTTGTCAACAAAAGAAGAAAACTATACCAATGCAGATATTACAGTTGGTAAGAATTTGAAGTTGAGTAAGGTATGCACTCCTTCATAAAATAAATATTACATTGAATTATGTAAAAGTTTTTATGATGTGTTTTCATGGAAATATAGTGATCTCAAGGGGTTTTACCCAAGTCTATCTCAACACACCATTGAGTTAGAGGTTGAAACTAAACTAGTGAGACAAAGACAAAGGTCCATCAATCCAAATCTTGATCCTTTGATGAGATTTGAGCTTTATTATCTCATATAGTTATATATTATATTTTAAATAAATCACTTAACTTGGGTGGAAAACCTTGTTCCAGTATGGAATAAGAATGGTGAGATTATACTATGTGTTAACTTCCAGGATTTGAACATGGCTTATCTTAGAGATAACTATCCACTTCCATCTATGGAATAAATTTTATAGTTGGTTTCAAGTTTAGAGATGTTTTATTTTTTGGATGGATATAGTGGCTACAATTAGATATTGGTTAAGGAGGAGGACCAATTCAATACAACCTTCACTATAAAGTGGGGGACCTTTGCATATAGGAATATGCCATTTAGTTTATCTAATTTTGGAGTAAATTTTTAGAGGGCCATGGATATAGAATTTCAAAGCCTTCTTGATAGGTTTGTAATTATTTATTTGGATGGAATAATATTGTTTTCAAAGAGCACAAGTGATCACATGGTTCACCTCAAGTAAGTGTTTGAAATATGTAGACAATTTGGGGTATCTATTAATCCCAAAAAGTGTGTCTTCTTGATTCATGAAGGTAAGCTCCTTGGGCATATAGTTTCAAAATATGGTTTGAGTATATATTATAAAATAATATATTAAATTCTTATACTTTCATTTCCTAAGCACAAAAAGTTTTTCCAAATATTTGTAGGGAAAATCAATTTTATAAGAAGATACATTTCAGGTTATACCACTGTAGCTAAGCCACTTACAACTATGCTAAAGAAGAATCAAAGTTTCAATTGGTCCAAAGAAGGAGTTAAGAGTTTTGAAAAGATAAATAAAGACATATCTAATGATCCTACACTTATAAATATATATTTCATAAAGGATTTCATTTTATACACCTATGCTAACATGGACACCATTTAATGCATTCTTATACAACATAATCATGAGGCTTTAGAACAGCTAATAGCCTTCTTTAATCAAGGCTTGGAGGAATATAAAACAAGGTACTCTTTTATTGGAAAACATGTAATTTTAGTTATAACATCTATAAATAATTTTAGATACATGTTATCTAATAATAAGATACACCTAATGGTTTCCCATCCAAGTATCAAAGAGTTTCTTTTGAACAAAGACATAAATGAGGAGAGAGCTGGTTAGATAATGAATGTAATGGAGTATGATGTGGAAATCAAAGTAATAAAGTTGATTAGAAGAAAAGGAATTTATGATCATATATCCCAATCCTTGAAAGAGGTAAATGAGGTGGTTTTGATGTAAAATGATGAAGAGATTGCAGTGATTCATACCTCACCTTCTAGCTAGTTTCATGACATGGTAAGATATCTCTAAGGTGTTATTTATCCTTCTCATCTAAGTGCTTCAAAAATAAGATATTTTAGGTTGCAATAAATTACATTTATTCTTGTTGATGGTGTTGTTTTCAAGAAAGATATAAATGGCATGTTGCTAATAATTCCAAGCAAAACACAAATATTGATTGAAGAGGTCCATGATGAACATGGTGGAGGATTTTTTTTTGCAAGGGCTACATACCTTAAGATCATGAGAGGTGGTTATTATTGTTTATTTTCATGCATGGATTAGGAGGTACAAATAATGTTCTCTATTTGTAGGAAAAGTGAAACTTGCAGCCTTACCTCTCCAACCAATTGTGATGGAGTAACTCTTTATCCAATGGGGATTGGACTTTATTGGCCTCATTAATCATTCTTCAATCTTAGGTCATAAATGGATACTAACTACTATAGACTACTTCACAAGGTGGACTAAAGTAGTAGCATTGAAAAAGGAAAATGAATCCAATGTTTTATATTTTTATGAAGGTTTGTTTACTAGATTTGGAGTTACTTCAACCATTATTTCTGATAATACTATGGCTTTTGTGGGAACTAAGATTACCCAATGGGCTATTCAACATGGTGGTTATCTCAGCACTTCATCAAATTACTATCCACATGGAAATGGCCTTTTTGAGTCCACAAATAAGAACCTATTAAAGATTATAAGCATGAATATTGAAGATAATCATAGGTCATATCATCTCAAGTTGAAGTTAGCTTTATGCGCTGATAGGATCGCATATAAAAAATCAATAGCCAACTCTCCCTACAAGTTGGTTTATGGTGAGGAAGCAAGGTTACCCATTTATCTTGAGTTTCCTACTTTAGAACCAATATATAAAATTGAGTTTTTGGATAATGAACCAATGGATATCAGGTATGTTGAGCTTATAGAAATGAAAGAGGTTATAACTCAATCTATGCTACCCATGAAAATTCATCAAGCACAAGTGAAGAGAGCCTTTGATAAAGGAGCTTCTTCATGGAGTTTCAAATAAGGAGGTTTGGTCCTCAAGTGTGATGAGGATAGACATAAATAAGGAAGGAATACAAATTTTGACTCCATTTTTAGTGGTCTATACACAATCTCTAGTTGTAAATACCACAATGCTTTCCATCTTACAAAGATGGATGGTGAGGAGCTTCCAATCCTAGTTAATGGGATAAATCTAAAAAGAAATTATTGAAGAGCTAAGTTCCTTGTACATAATTTTTTTTTTTCATCCAAGTAATATCCTAGAACATTAGTTTGTTTGTGTTTTATCCCAAATAAGTGTTTTGTTTGCACATTTACTTTGATTAGTTAATTTCCTTATTTTGTGCATTTCCTTGTTTATTTTAGAGGAAAAGGCATTCTTATTTCAAATAAAGAGATTTAGTTACAGTAATGAATCAGATTTTTAACTTTTTTATTAGTCTAAAATTCATGTAAATAGTTTGTTTCTCAAGCATAGTAGGCATGCATCCCAGTTGAGTCACCAAAATGTTGACAATTTTGACCTCACAGGTCAAATTATCACCCCCACCATTTGAAAATTTGCATATCATGCCAAATTATATTGTGGATTAGTAAGTTGGTATTTAAAAATCCTTTAGTGATCATTATAATCCATTATTATTATTTCTTAAAGTTACTTAGGTGAATTAAGGTCTTATCCCTCATTTATTTTATGTTTATCTAGTTATTTTTTGCCTTTCTAAGCCATTTTTAAATGGTGAGAAGAGTCTAGAGTTTAATATTAAATTTAATATCATTTTTAAATATCATTACATGCCTAACATATGAATAATCAAGTTGATCACATTCTAGACTAACTTTATGACTCATTTTTATGCAAATCTGACCATTTTGTTCCCTTCAGAGAAAGTTTTGATGGTATATGACCAAGATGAAGATTTATTATATCTTTATTAAACTAATCATACATTTTAAATACTTATGATCAAATTTTAAATCATTTAAAACAAAGCTCCTTGGTGAAAATAGCCTTTTCAATGCAAAAATAGGCCTTTTTGAGGCATTCATTTTGGTTTTTAGAGGTTTTTTATGATAAAATAATCATATAGGATTAATTGGGTCCTTAAAATGTCATATAAGTGTTTTATAGTAATTTTTAGGTGAAAATGTTTCAAATTCCAACTTTGCTCCAGTATTGGCCTTCTTGGTAGCTTTAGAAGAGTAGTTTTCAAATGCTTGGTACAAAATGACGAGAGAGAGTCAGGATATAAAACTTTGGAAATTTTATGGGTATGATTAATATTTAAATTATTTGCATTGATTCATTTATTATTTCAGCCATATTTATGAACAATCACTAAGAGTGATAGTAGGTCACTATAGCCTATACAACTAAGAGGGGTTTGTTATTGGACTTGCTTCTCAAGATTAGAAAATAATAGAGATGATTGGTTTTATGATGTAATTTTAAGGGTAATGAGTCTCTTTTTAATATTTTTTTCATTTAATAACTCATTATAGGAAGGTATTCATATCATAAAACCATGTTCCCTTCTTTATCTTTCTCAGTGGTCTCTTGGATCAATTTTGAAGAAAAATATTAATTTTTAGTAGATGTTTTCATATTCAGAGGTTATAAATGGATGATATAATTCATGATAAACCTTATTACTACAAGTGATATTTCACAATTTTGCATTCTAAGTGTGTCTCTTTGAGAGAGTCTAAGTTGAGTGTGTCTATTCAACAAGGTTCAAGTGCATTTATTGATCTTGATTTTAGTGTTCATATCAAATCAAAATGGATGAGATATGTTTTCAAGTTTCTTAAATAAATAAAAAGATATAATAGACATCATTAACCATGAAAAAACCTTAAAATTCTTATGTCATGCTGATTTCTACAATAGTTTGTGTATTTAAGAATGAGTACGTTCAAGTTATAGAAAGGATAGTTGGTGTCATAGTCTCCAAGAGTAATTAAGGTAAAGTTATTTTTATTTTAGGTTCAAATTTATATGAATTTATTTCCATGGATAATGATAAGGGTCATTACCAAGTTAGTAACATGATCTCAAAGTCACCATACATAGTCAACTTTGCTTGCATTCACTTGTCACCATAGTCAATTGAGGTGTGAGGTCCTAAGGCATTAATTAGAGGTCGTAAAGAGTATTGATAATTTTAGAAGTTTTACCTAATTAACATGAGAAATTAGGCCATCCTAATCCCATACATTTACCTATTTCAGCTAGCACCTACCTACATGCCTACAATAGTCATCAACACCTATAGGTGCCTCATGAGAGATAGTCACATTTTAGTATAGAAAAGGTGTGTGTAGAGTTATTAGTCATGGATTAGAATATATTTGAGATTTAAAATAAGGTATAAAACTTGTATAAAACCCATATATAAATTTCATCTACCCATATTCATTTTCACCAAATTATGTATTGAAATCTCTACCTACAAGTGGCTCTCTTAGGATTCCAAGGTATGGAATATTGAGTTGGAACTTGTTTGGAGTCCTTACATGGTTTCTAATTATTGTATAATGTCATTATAGGAATTAAGGAGTAATGTATAGATCCAAACACACTCATGTTATCTTGTCACATTATTGAAGATGCAAATAAAGGATAAGTTCCCTAAAGTTCCAAAACAAAGACCCTATGATTTTTTGGATATTTCAATAAGAGGTCAAAGGAGGGTCTACACCAATCTAAATGATTCTATTTAGTATCCCTCATATAGGTGTTTAACCTTAAATATGTGACTAGAAGAACTTGGTAGTTTTAGGCCTCTAATTTTGGTGATTAATCACTACTCTTCTTCAATGTTCTTTATATGATCTTAACTCCAAATGATCTTACAGTTAGATGTCTTAACCTAAAAATATTTTTTTCCTGATAAATGACCTCATCAAGATAATTTTTTTTCATAACCTCATAAGGTATAAAAAGTTTGGTTGGAGTGCTAGGCTTTTTCAACTACATAACCACCTACACACCTTTTTAGGTTCAAGAAAGGAAACCTACAGGTTGGCTATAGCTTGATGGCAATATAACATGAATTCAATAGTGAGTGCATTAGATGACATCAATATTATTCATTCATTAAATGATACCAAAATTTTTAAAGGGATCTTAAACATGAAAAGGACATGAAATGACACCTATAGGTGTAATTTAATCCTCATTAATGCACTCAGTCTATAAAAATAGCCTTCAAGCATGTTGTAACTAGGGAAGGAGTTTACATTTGGTTGGGTTAGGAAGTAAGTTATGGTTAGGTGATCTTAATATCAATATGTTTGTGTAAATTAAGCGTATATAAAGTACCAATGAAGGTCTAAAATGTGGTCTAATTGAATGTATAATCACATATAATAGTCTATTAGACACTTACAGTCAACATACCTTAAGGTAAGACATAGAGGGTTGTAATGAGAACAAGAGCTTGGTATGTATGGTCTCTAGAATCATGATGAAAAATGAGGTAAAAGGTTTAAGAGAGGTTTCAATAAGGTCAATCACCATGACACCTTAGGTTCTATAACATAATCCTCCTCTATTTATATAGAGGTGACACATAGTTTTATAGGTGTCAAGGGTATCTTTCTTATTGATGTGTCTTGGGAGTTGAAGGGAGCCATTTTTGTTTTTTTATAGTGTGAATATGTTTTTAAAGTAAGGAATATATGTTCCTTATATAATCTAATAACATTCACATGAAGTATCCATTTCACCTCTTCATTACTTCAAAACACCTAAAGTCATAGTCTCGTGGGGTCTTAATAGTTATCCAAGGTTGACTACAAGTGTATATATGGAAATAATTACATAAAAATTTCAATAAGATCAATACCTAATACAAATCACCTATATCCATAAGGAGAGAAGCACCTATAGCCACATTAGTATTTTGATGAGGTTGCCTAATAAAGTAAAATATCACCAATGCATTCTTAGGATTTCAAATGATTAATAAGGGTTTAATAAGATTGGATGGTTTTTAAAAATTTGGATACACATATATTAAGTAATAATGCATACATATAGGTCCCTTTAGGCCTAGAAATGATAAGCTATAGGTTTTAAGGAAGGGAAACATGGTTAGCGATCATAGTTGGTGCATTGGTCTAAGTATTAAACATGGTATGAGTAGTTTCAACTAATACAATAAGACCAAAGTACTCCAAAATAACCTAGACATGAGATGAATCATGAATATAATTTTATATAGGTTATTTTTTACTCTCAAAACAAACACCTATAACTACACTATGTGACAATGATTCAAGTTGATTATGATGAAGATGGAATAATATGAAATAATGAAATAAGTACTTATTAATTGAGATAGGAGCTTGTAATTACTCAAAGAGGTATTATAGAAATTAAATTATGTCTAAAAATTTATTATATACCTACAAAGGTCACTTTCTAAGTAAAGAAATATAGTCATAATTAACTATCGACTAGGTCATGTCAAGAGAAATCCATGCTTAATAAGAGGTTTGAAAAAGGTTTAGATGCCCAATATGATTGAAGGAGATTAAAAATTATGATTAAAAATATAATTCATGATAATAATAATAATTTAAAAAAGGCAAATAAGGCTTATAAAAGGAAAATTTTCAATCAAGTTTGTAAACCTTGCACATAGTCAACGGTCCAAAAGTCTACATTGAAGTTTTTGAGGTTTGAAGGCGCTAAAAGGATGATCCAAACCTAAAATTTTGTATATAAGGTACTAATTAACCAATAAATACAATAATATAGTTTTTTTTAATTTTATAATAAGTAAAATATCCTCTCTTTTGTCTCGCAGGTAGGTCACTTTAAGGCAAGCATGAATGCATATAATGGTGAGAAAGTGAGCAAAAGGAGTGTTTGTTATCTTGGGAACACTTTTGAAAACTTGGATAGGTTTTGTTAAGGTGTATTGAGATTTAAAAAACTTTAATTAATCCCAATAATGATGAAAAAAAACTCAAAATCGGTGGTGAGTGATCACTTGTAGTCAAACCCCACTAGCCTAAACTAGGCCTATTACCCAAAAGGAGGTTCAATTCTATTTTTGACACTAAATAAGAACTTAAAATAGTTGTAAAATGTTAAATAGGAGTTATTAATTATTTTAAATCTTTTAATTTGTATATAAATATATGACGATGTCATTTCTTGGCTTAAGACCATCATAGGGTGCATAGAATGCAAGAATTAGCTTGAGAGGCCAAGTTTGGATGCTCACACCAATAAGGAGGTTTATAATGAGACATAAAGGAATTTTGGGATGTTATATGGGGTATTATAATTTTATTTTGTGTAATTTTTTCACATATTGAATGTGACATCTTTATAAATCATCCTTAAGGGTAAAAACTACTAGAAGCCCTCCTAAAAACCCAATTTAAACTAGTTTGTAGAGATGGATTTTGAAGCCTAAAAAAATGAGATATTTGAATCATGAAACTTACCATTAATTATTTTATACTCTCATAGGGTCCTATACATAAAATTTTGTTGTACCTTCACTTGTATGGAATAGTACAAAAACTAAACATTTTCTTATTTTTGAGCTAAAATAGGGTTTCAAGGAGTGTCAAAGGATGCCAATTGATGTAAAATGAATATTGAGACTTGAATTAATTTTTAAATCTTAAAAATTCATAATAAATGATCCATAAATTCCCAAACTATTCAATCCTTTTGGGCCATTCAAAAAATGACTTAAAAAGGCAAGACTTCCAAAGGTCACTTCATGGTTATAGAACTTACATGTTCTTTAAAACAATAAAATTTGACATGGATAATTTTTGGAGAATGGTAAAATTTAATAAAATTATTTTTATAGGTTTCACACATGTGTGATTTTCCAGTAGTAATATCTCTCCTTCTAGGGCTAAAAGGGCTAATTATGCCTAATTTGGCAAGGAAAAGGTGCTAGAAACCATGTCGAAACTTAGAGTTTTTCCACCAAACATTGTCAATATATGTAATAAGATAAATGGTACCTATAAAAATTATTATTTTCAAAAAATAATTTCCACATTATCTCATACAAGGTGATTTGAATAAAAAAGGCTATAAAGAGTTGAAGGGAAAAACATGGTTTTATTGTTATTCTAGGTCTTACTAAGTGTTTGATGCATTGAATTAATTTATCCTAGGTCTAGTGTTCTATTTAAAATTATTCCATTATGTATATATTAAATTTTGAATAAAAATTGAGAAAAAATCCACTTCTTCCTTCTACACCTTAGTGAAAGATGAGAGTCTTATGGAGGTAGGAGACAAACAGAATGAATATAACTTATAATAAGGTCTTATAAGGTTATTAAATGAATTAATATGCCAAATTAAATCCTTGGAATAAGTAATGAAGAGGTTTTAAATTAATATTATCATGTTTAAAGATTATACAAGATCAAATAGGACTATTTCTCTTTTCAATGCCTCATTTGTAGACAAAGTCAAAAGGAGTTGAAGAAGTCTGATAAAAGACTTGTTCCAAGTGTTAATGAATCATTAATGAGCCTAAATAATGGTTAAATGGAATAATTTAAGGTACTTTAAGTCTTACATACATGGAGGGAGAATCATTCTTTAAGAAGATGTGAAGGCTAAAATCTAAGGGTTGGTACAATAATCTATGCACTCTCCAAGTGCTTTAAGCTTGACCAAACATTATGACAAGTATCATAATCCAAAAAACATTGGGAAAAATATATTAAATTCCACACTATGAAGTATTAAATTTTTATAAGATGAAAAATGCTACGTAGAACTTTTGGAGGAGCTTAGACCAAGTTTTAAGTCCCCTATTTTGGGGCTACTTTGTCTCCAATATTTTTATTCACTATATGTATTATTTTTTCTAGAGTGTAATAGGAATATTTTTATTTTTGGATTATTATTAAAGGATTCCAAAATTTTATTAAACTTTTGAGATCAATAAGAATCTAAATTCCTCCATTTTTAGGCTTTTTCTAGTGAAGTGTATGTGTTTGCCATTGATATAGCTTAGTGAAATACTTATTTTCCTTCATTATTGTCTAGTTATTATACCTTAATGAGAGATATTTGATGTCATATATGTCATCATAAGTGTTTAAAACAAGATTAATTTCATGTATTGGATGTGAGTTTAGTCATTCCTTGCATGAGTTGAAATTTTCAAGTCCTTATTGTGAAACATTATTTTGGAAATCTTACCTGAGTATAGTGAAATTGTGAAATATTTTAAATCTCACATAAGTGTCTTTTCAAGCATAAGATCTCACAAAAAAAATTGTGTATCACATTTCATTTCCATTTTTATTTTAATTTCATTTAAAAAAGTGTCTTTTATACCCTTTTCATTGCTAGAATCAGTAGGTAGTAGTTTAAAAGTAAGTTTTAGTAAGAGAACCAAGGGAACTAACCCTCTTTGGAGATTATCTCCCTTCTAAAGTCATGCAAACTTTGGAGAGATTCCATATTCCAAAAAAGTGAGCAATTACACAATTTATCAAAAGGTCACACTCCTGATTGATAATAGTCATCACTGTGGGGCTCTTCGTATGCTTCATACCATTCCTTTACTTCCATTATCCATTCCAAACAAGTAGTTTTCTATTGGTAATACAATCAAGCCTATATTTTTCTTATGTTAATTAGGTATAGATATATTTTTAACTTTATAAACCATTGTTATTAAGTTTGAGGGTTAAAATGAGATATTGATTTCACTATGGACCATTCCAAGATGGTATTTTTTTGTTGAGACCTCTCATAAGACTTTAAACCTTTTCAAATGAAGCAAAATCTCCTATAAAGTAGGTAGACCTAAAGGTTATTATTTGATTGTTTATAAAGGTTTTGAAACTATATTTGACTGACCTTATTTTAATTTTTTCATGTTCTCTTATATATTCAAAAAACTCTATGATTTGTATGTCAACCTAATATAGGTTTTAGTGTTTTTGATACACATTTTGTTTCATTATTCTAGCTTGGAACCAACCTGCCCTGACTTGTAACATGTAAGTGACTATGAACTATAGTGTTAAAATTTAGAGATAATTATCTCCATTAAACTTTATTTAATTCCCTTGATCTAAGTGGTTCCATATACTATCCATAACCTCACTCAAACTTTCCCATTTTTGATTGTAGATGACATTTTTTCTGATATCTTACACATAACATATGATGTCCAAATTGGCATTATGTGCTAGTGGGTTGTTTGAGCATTAGTCATGAAGCTTAATACCCTCACTATCATGGTGATTTTAGAAGTCAAATTCATGGATTTTTCTTCACCATATAATAAATTTTAATGGATTGTTGTGACACTTTTAGACCATTATTTCCTTCTCAATTTTGTACACAGTCTTGTAGGTAGTCTTTTAGGACTACGAGCTTAATGTCTTGATCATCCCTTGAATTGAAAGTGGCCTAGTTGATATCCATTTTTTTTCTTATATCTACCTAAAATTTATGGATTTAACTTATTTGTCTTATTCTTGATAGTTTATTTCAATTCAAAATGAGGACCTTCAGGCCTAGGGCCTTTAGGTCATCATTTGCTCACACAAGCTAGCAAGATAAATTTCTGGGCTTTTAGAAACAAAAAAATTTACACTATAAATATTTTCCAACTTATCTATCATTATATAAATGGATTATAGAGCTTATGACCAATAATTTCATCATATTCAACATGTCCATCTGGTTTGCACAGACTACATACACAATCAACTTGTGTGTAGTGTTTATGTATTGAGAATTGGAGTATCTCATAAGGTTCATGTTCCATTTTATGGTAAAATGGAGTGTTTCAAGTGTTAAATATTTGTATAAGTTTTTGTATCACCCTTAAAACTTAATAAATATACTCCTCATAAGACTAAGTCTCCATAGATGTTCACCTAGAGTTCTATAGACTTGTGGGTGACTAGAACACATTTAAATATTGATTGAGACTATAGTTTTATTAGATCCATAAACAAATTGAACTTCCAATCTCTTAAATTAGACCAAAAATTATTTATTTATCACCATTTAGATAAAACATGGCACTCATACCTATGGAAGACCATTGATAAATTGTACCATGATTTTTTAAAGAGCAAGTCATGATACCTCTTGAAGGATTATTTACAAATAGACATGTATCAAAAGAGGATACGTGAATTATGGTGGATTAAGGAATTTTTTCATGAAAAATTGAGTTATATAAACCACTAAAAGTAACTAACATCTCAAATAACCAAAACTTGTAACAAGAGTGAGTGAAACACTCTATACATTAAGACACTTTCCCTCCTATTGAAGACACTTCATGGATATGAGTTATATGATGATACCACCATTAAAATTAGATATTTTACCTATGAAAAAAAATTTAAAATAATTCTTCTCCATCATAATCTGAAGTGGAAAAACATAAAATTGTAACAAGAGTGAGTGAAACACTCTATACATTAAGACATTTTCCCTCCTATTGAAGACACTTCATGGATATGAGTTATATGATGATACCACCATTAAAATTAGATATTTTACCTATGAAAAAAAAGTGAAAATCATTCTTCTCCATCATAATCTGAAGTGGAAAAACATAAAATTGTAACAAGAGTGAGTGAAACACTCTATACATTAAGACACTTTCCCTCCTATCGAAGACACTTCATGGATATGAGTTATATGATGATACCACCATTAAAATTAGATATTTTACCTAAGAAAAAAAAATTCAAAATAATTATTCTCCATCATAATCTTAAGTGGAAAAAAATATTCAAAAATAGACCATGCTTGGATGGACAAATCATAATGACCTACTATCCATCTTAGTAATTTATAAAGTATGATCCATTAATCTAAAAATAAATGCCACTGATTTAAATATTACCATGACCCCTAAAAATGTCAAAATCTCTCTCTCTCTCTCTCTCTCTCTCTCTCTCTCTCTCTCTCTCTCTCTCTCTCTCTCTCTCTCTCTCTCTCTCTCTCTCTCTCTCTCTCTCTCTCTCTCTCTCTCTCTCAGTCATACCATTCACTTCAAATTTGCCTTTCTAAGCTTGTGAAGGTAGTGATGGAGGAGAGATAATGATTGAAGTATTTTTATGACATAAATGTTGGTACAAAGCTTGGTAATGTTCTAAGGGATAAAAAGGGACACTATGAAACCATTTCCAATGGACAAATGATCTTGAAATGTTGTATAAGTTCCAAAAAATGGTTATAAATTATCATTTTTCATAGGTTAGGCATTGAACTATAGATGATGTTAATATCTGACTATCATTAAACATTTTATGACCTTTTTATAACATTTGGTATGTTAGGAGTCTTTTTGAAGCATTTTTACTTGAATATGGTATGTGTAACTCCTCCAAATAAGCCAAAAGGTGGCCAAATTGTCATTTAAGAACCATAGAACATAATAAAAGGTTAATTCATTATATTATAAACTTAATGGCATATTAATAAACTTATGAAATAAATCTAAACCATATCAAACCTTTGACCATTTTTAACAACATCAAGATATTATAAATGACCTTTAGACTAGATAAGTACACATGAGACCAAACCTTGGATAAGGTTAGATAAGGATAGATATGACCAAATGAACTAGTTAATACCATTTAATACCATGAAAATACCATATAAATTTTTTTAAAAACCCTATGAATTTTCAACATAGAGGGGGTGACCAATTTTGACTTAAGGTCAAAATTTGGTCAACAGTAATTTTGATAAGTTTAAGGTTTTGTTCATCATAGTTATGTCCATGTCCAACTGCTCCATGACCTAATTTAATAGTTTAAAGTGATAAAAGGATTATAGGGTGTCCTTATAGGTATAATATCATTTATCAAAGTCAATTCATGATTGACAAATGGTAAAACAGGTTGGTGATATTCTTCATTAACATCATAACCCAGTTGGTTGCATTTTAGATCATTTAATGGCTTCCATAGATGGTTTTTCAAGGTGATGGTAGTATATTATGAGAATAAGGTTATGATAAATCTATTAAAGCATGAAATGGTATTATGAACACCTTTTTTAACATTTCCATCAGGTTCCTTAAGTGAACATAAGAGTTTTAGTGCTAAAAAGGATCTTTTAAGGTTATTTGTAGAAGTTTTCAATGTGAATTTAAATTTCAGACATCTTAAGGACTTAATTTATTCACATAAAGGTAAAATACATGGTTTGGAAGGATTTTTAGATACTGAAATGTAGAAAACCTATTCATATCTCCCATCTTCTTATTTGGCAGCTCAAGGAAGGTCAATGTTTTTTGCATAGTAAGACCACTAGAGAGTAGGTAAAATAAAAATATATTGGGAAATTATAATGACCATAATTACCTTCATATTAGTATAATTGTTTTTTATATTAATATCTCCATATTTATGAACAATTATTAAGAATTTAAGGGGGTCACTATGTCCTAGTCATCTAGACAGGGTCCAAACTTGCCTCTATTTCTCCACTTCAGAACTCAATAAATAAATTTAGTTATGGTGGGATGATTTAAGGTTAAAATATGACCTTTTAAATTTTTGAATAATTAGTTAATTTATTTTTATAATATTCTTATAGAAAGAAACTAGTTGCCTATGTTGATTGTCATATTTGACAACATGAAAGCATGTTTGATCTAGTAACTGATTTTTTTAATCTTTAAATGTTTATCAAGTTTAAATTTAAATCATCTCACACCTATTACCTTAAAGAAAATCATGTATGTATTTTATGAAATATGGATTCCTTGGGTAATGGTAGTGAGATAATATTTTAGCAAAGTGTAGTCATAAATCATGAGTTCCTATTGTAACAAGATCATAGAGAGGAGTCATGAAGGTAAAGTGGTTGGTGTAAGATCATGGGGTAGTTACATATCACTCTCTAGTTATTAAAGGTGTATATTGGAATTTTAGAGACAAAAATTTAATTAAAAATTATGATCTTTAATGACACTTTGAGGCCTATGTATCATGTTCAAAAGAGACTTCAAAAAGACCATGTGCACACTAAGATGAACCATGAAGGTGTCAAATGGATGGTCAAGGTGATATAAAACTTAGAGAGATGAGAATATGCAAATATATTAAAACACTTGAACTCATGGTTTAATATACCACAAATGTACAAATTAAAATCATAAAATAAGACCTTAAGATACACTTAAACATTGTTTAGGGTTTTTTAGCAGCATTTAAGATAGCATCATATTTTATTATCATGCTAATAAAAGATTTGTATACTAAGTTGATGATTCTAAAAGTAATGCAAGGTTAAATATATTAAATGAATGTATTGATATAAATTTTTTGTTTGATTCAACCTTATCATTCCTCCCTCTATCTGTCCAAAGGCCAAAGATACCAAATAACCACCTACAGTCATATGATGAGTAATAATGTTATAGTCAGGCCTATTAGGATCATGGGAGTGAATGTGTGGATTGTTTTGAGATATTGAGTGAGTATAAATTTTATTAACTCATGAATAAACTATCATATATTCTTGAATAATATCAAGGTAAATGGTTAGAGCATGTTCATATTAAGCACTAACACCTACAGTCACTCAGCTCATAAGAAATTAGTTAGGTCTATTTTTGAGGAGCAAGAATAGAAAGATTAAAGGAGAGATGTGAAAATAACATTCATATAATTTATATTATTATAATTTTTCATAAATTATAGGATACATTATAAATTTTATATGTCTTTAAGGTATGTCTTTTAAGACTACACAGGCCTATGGAGTGTGTGAAAATAGGGTACCATGATTACGCATGAAGATTTATGTTTTTGAGTGAGTAAATGGTGTAAAAATTCAAGGAAATAAATGAGATTTTTAATAAATTATAAATTTATATATAAGGAAATATTATATTCATTACATCCAAGAACTTAATTAACATCTATAGGTAGGGTTTGAGAGAGAATATAAAGAATTGAGAACATGAACATTGAGATACAAAGTCATTGAAGGGTTTGAAAGTAGTCAATTAGTATTGAAACATATGATCATTTAATTAAATGTTAATATAGGTTATAAATGTATTATTTAGTTTCCTTAACCCCAAGGTGACAACCAAGAAAGTCTATAATGTTCCTATAGGCCTCGACACTCTCATATAGGCATGTGTGTATAAGCTAGTGGAAATTTTTCTCTTATAAATATATATAAGTATAAGGGTTTTAAAATAAGTTTGGAAACACTTCAATGGTTTTATGAATAAATTTATTAAAAATACCAAGATTTTGGAGATAGTTTATATTCCAAATTGTAGTCAAGATACTTAAGGACTACATAGGCTTGTATAAGCATATGAGGACTTTAGAGAAGGTTAAAGATAATGTACACTTTGTGATGAGGATTAGGTGAATATAAAAGTTAATAGAGTAAATTTAAACCAAAATATAATTTAAAAATGACCTAAGAGGATGGTTAAGACCTTTTAGTTTAACCCCTAGAATCACCTAAAATCAAGACACTCTTAGATCAAAGTTATGTCTACTTGAGTAAATTTTAAGGTTTCATATGAGGATTGAGTTTGAAATAAATAATAGGATGTATAAAATCATGAATATTATTATAAAAATAATATTACAACATCTGGATGAGTAGAAATTCCTTAGCTAAAGCTAAAAGTTTAGAAAACTAAGGAAGATACCTATAACTGGTTAGTGTCTTATGATGATTGATTAAACACAGTCTCTTAGGGTTTTAATGGACTTATCAAACAAGAATAAAGTTTTAAAGTTAAAAAAGGGAGAAATATCCATACTTATAGGGTTTATGGAGTTTTGATAAGGTCTTAGTTAGAGTGGAAAATCCCAAATCCAATAGTTAGGGTCAAAATGACCAATTCGATTACAAACCCTCAATCTCAGATATGATGTTCTAGAAGATCATAAGTACAAATATGGTGATAGGTAGTAATTTAGATTATCAAAATAATTTTTTTTCAAACCTTCTTGAGGTAGTATCACTCAAATTCAAACTCAAAAAGTTACACTTTTATGTAGTTTCTTCCTCAGCCTCATAAAATGCATACTTTGCCCATCGAAGGTCACGTTCTAATGCTTAGATATTTCATGAAAATATACATGGGAAATAAATCCCATAGGTTATTTTATGGGGTTATCCCTAATATAAATTATTTTCATTCAGTTTTTATTTAACCCCTTATGTTTTATTAACCATCGTTAAGATGGTAAACTCCTTAACCCCTCCTAAACCCTCCTATAATACTTGATTAATGAAATTGAGGGTTTAAGTGATTAAAATGGAATATTTTGACCTATATATGAATTTTATCATCTATATAGATCCCATGACCATCTGGATATGGTACTTGATAGTACAATTATAGGTACATGTGTATGGAATAGGCTAAAAAAACATCATTATAGATGGTTTCTTAAAGGAAGAAGGTATGAAATGAACTAAAAAACATTAATATAGGTATATTTAGACTTAATAAATGTTATTTAGCCTTAAAAACATCTTTTAAGAACTCTTAAGGAGTTATACTAGCTTTGCAAGTTGGCCACTTGGTCAAAATGGAAGAAAGCTCAGTTTTGTAATCTAAAGGGAGAGGTTACATGCCTATAAAGTTATTATAAGGGCCTATAATCATGATATTGAATTATTAAAGGGTGTTATATAACTAAAAAAACCTATTTCAAGAATTAAAACCTTAAAATTTCCTAAAAAACACTTCAAATGTCTCTCAAGCATGCATAAGCACCTATTCTAGGGTTTTTGGCCATTTCATGGTTCACCCATCCATATAAGGTCTCAAAACATGAAATTTGACATGGAAAATATAATTTAAATGGGTAAATTGAATCAAATAATTCATATCATTTTCACACATGTGGGAATTTTTTTGATCCAAAACTCAGTTTCTAGGTCAGGAGGCCTAATTAGAGAGAGAAAATGAGATAAAAAGTGTACTTCCACTCATAGTTAGGTCCTGAAACTAAGAATGTAGATGTATGGAGATACTAATTTCTAAAATAAGTCTCTATTTCTCCAATATCCTTCATAATTTATTCTTCACAAGGAGGTTTACCTATTTTGAGGGCTACAAGGAATAATGAGAAAGAAAAGCTAAAGGAGAAAAATCACACCTTTTGGACTATTTTATGGATCTAATAATTTTATTTCAGGTATTATATTATGTTAATAATCCATACATAAAGTAAATTTTCTTTATTTAAGGCAAAAACATGTTTTTTCCTTTCTACACCATGATGCAAGAGGAGGAGTTTAAATAATCAAATTCCAAGTCAATGCATAAAAACTATTCAATAATATTTTCAAGGTATATTATCACATTCTACACCACTTAAAGGGAGACAAAAATTCAAGAATTTTATTTTAATAATCATTCAACCTCTCGAAAGAGTCATTAACTACCCTAGGAGACCTTTCCTCTCTCCTACACCAAACAAGTTGAAAATGTCAAAGATGATTCAAAGAGCCTTATAAAAACACAAATACGGTGGATAGATGTCATAAATGGATGAGGGTAAGTATTAAATGGAGGAATTTATAAAGACTTTTATTTTTATTTTCATGGAAGAGGACTTATTCATCATAAAGGACATACAAACATTGATATAGGGAATGTGAGCAAATATTTAGGCATTTCAAAGGGTCAAGCTTCAATAATAAATTTTTAATACTTATTTTAGTTTCTCAATCAAGTTAAAATATACATTATACAACATTCTTGTAATAAAATAAGAGAGATAATCTAGGATATACTATGTAGGGTTTGAAGGGTGTAAGAACAAATTGATTCATCCTTGTTTTGGGGTTGCTTTGTCTCCCCTCTCCTACTCTTTTATATTTGTATCTTGTTTTACAAAATTATCATATATTTTTTTTTGCTTTGGATATATTGAAAGGATATAAGAATATTTCACTACACCTTTTGAAGAAATAAGAATATATTTTCCTCCATTTTCAGGTTGTTATATGAAGTGTATATATGATTTCCATTGATATAACATTGTGAATTAATATCTTTCTTATGTTAATGTCTAGTTTTTGTACCTTATTACAAAATAATATAGTTTATATAGGTCATACTAAGTGTTTAGGTTCAACCTCAGTCCAAGCTTGAAGTGAATTGAACAATATTTCATTCCTTCCATGCAAAGAGTGAGTGTTGTTAAGTCCTTTATGTGAACATCATCATAGAAGCCATATACCTAAAGGGAAAAGAATGTTTGAAGGATATTTTGCCTCCTAAGAGTGTCAATCGAAATAAATGTGGTTATAAACATTGTTGCATCACCTTTATTTCATTTTTTTTATGTCAATTCCAATACAAGTATGATCTCTTCACCCTTTCCCTTAGTAAAAAATTAGTAGTAGGTAAGATTAGGATCAAATTTAATGAGTGCATCAAGGGAACCAAACCTATATCTAGAAATTATCTCCACCTCAAAGTCACCTAAACTTATGAGATATTCCATTACTTTAGTATGAGTGATAAGTGGAACACATTTTCATAAGGGTAGTACTCTTGATTGATAATAGTTTTGGGTATGCCTAGTGGGACACATATTCTTTGGCATAGCTAAAGTTTTATGTTTTAGAAAAACATTTGTAGTAGAAAAGGAAATTAATCATTATTTAACCAAAATACTCTTTGACATTACATGATTATTAACAGTAGGCCAACACAAGTTTCATGCCAAAGGTTACCATAAGATCTTCAAGCTAAGGTATTCCTATTGAATTTATTGAGTTTCATTTTAATTCATATATAAGAAAAGGATTCATAATAATAAACCCTTATCCTAGGATATTATTTAAATATCCTAATCATCTCATTGTATAAGATAATTCAATCCCCAATATTCAAATGCTTGTCCCTATTGGCCAATTTTGGCCTACATAAAGAACTTTGCCTAGTTGGATAAGTCTCTAAAAGTCACAGTGAAGAGTGAGAAGCTAAGCAGAGTCCCTACTAAGTGGATGATCAAATGGGGGAAGAAGAAGATCAAAAGTCACTAAAAAAATTATTTAAAATTGTAATCATATAAAATTTTAAATTGGATGACTTACGCATGGATAATAGCACCCAACCTATAGGTCCTCTTTCTTGCTCACTCAACCCTTCTCGACTAGACTTTCACTTATTCCTAGTCACTTATAACTTCTTAGACTTAGATTTTTGAGACCCAAGCAACCCTCTTAGACATAAATCCATCCCCCTAGGTCTCATCTTACTATTGTAATATCACCCAAATTAGACAGGCATGTCCTATTTTTGATGTTGTTGTTAAAGTTCACTTTAGCCTCAAATGGTCATATTTTTTCAAATCCTTATCTTTTCCCATATCAACCTAATGTAAGATCATCTAACCCATGATCATTATTTTATAATATAATTCCATTTAATTTCCATTTAAAAGGGTTGACACACATTCATAAGAAAGAAGAAATAATGCAAGCAAGTACACTCAAGCACTCTTCCCAATTCTCTACATATAGCCTTCCAACACCAATTCAAGCCTATTTAAGAAATCATACCAATCCCAAATCATCCAAAGTACATTTGCATCTAGTTGTATACATCACACAATTACACCAATAAATTTAAATGGGAGAACTACATTATCTTGTTTCCTCTTCAGACTATTGATATTTAGGTAGTGTGTCCACACATGAGGTGTGAAGTGCATCTAGTGTATCCTTTACACACTAACCCCTCTTCTCTTTCCCAAGTTTTCTACTCAAGTTCAAGTTCAAAGATATCTTAAGGGTTTTAAATATTAAATTAGACACACAATGAGCTCCATATAGACCCAAGCTTCAATATTTCGCTACCAAGGTGTCACAGGCCTACCAAGTAGAACCCAAAAAATCCAGATCACTAGGACAATAGCACCCAACGTGGACAACAACACCAAAAGTGGAATACAATTCCAAGTAATAGGGTGTCCTAAGTTTGGTGCTCCTATCCAATCTATAAATAGAGCTCTAGCTCCTATTTATGATAGTCTACCATCCTTGCACAATAATTTCCAGACCCTGCATCATCCATTTTAGTCCATAATAAGCTAAGTTTTATTTCTTTACACTTATTACTATTTTTATAAAAGGTAAAATACATATCTATTTAAAAAATTAGTAGGATAATTAAGACACATTAAATTAATTATTTAAATTTACTTATGCCTTTATTTTCTTAGGAATTAAACACCTAATTCCAAAAAATAATAAAACATTTGGTGAACTTGACTTACTTCAAAAAAATTTAAGAAAACCCTAAAAACCCTAAGGTTAATTATTTCTAATTTTTTAAATTTTTTATTGATTTTTTTTTAATTTAAAAATCATAAAATTAAAAATTAATTGAAATATTTTTAATCAATTTACCAAAACCCTAGTTTACACATACTAGGTCCATTTGCATACAAACATTTTCAAACCACTAGGAAAAATATATTGTTAATTTTAGAAATATTTTCAAATTTTTTCTTAAATTTTTCAATCTAAATTAAAAATTTCAAAGAAATTTTTTCAAATTATTTCACTAATTTTGAAAAACATATTTCAAAACCCTAGTTACATCAAATACATTCTCAATTATTTTTTAGTACTTTTCACATCATTTTATAAAAATTTAGTTGCATATAAAACTCAAAAAATCAATTTCAAATTAAAAAATTCATAGTATTTTGCACAAGTATTTTTGAAAAAATATTTAGTTGCATGTATTTACTCCTTTCTTCTTTTTGACATATCACCTTACATTTATAACCAAATTGCAAAAATGATGCTCATTTATTTACAAACATTTCTTACATTTCTTGAAAATAACAAGGAAACCATAATGGGCCCTATCATGTATATGAATGATAAAGTCTATGATATGTTAGTACAAAGCTTCATCCTTTGCATTTCATGATTATGTTTCTTAATAAGGGATGATATTACAAAATTCATTGCTAAACTTGCACAAGATTTCAATATTTCTTCTTCATACTATCTATCTCTCATAGGTTAAAATATATAAGTTTATCACGTTAAACACATTAGAAATGTCATAGCACATGTCACAATTTCTTATGCATACATGCACAAATTCACAATTTTTATCCCTTGTTTTCTATCTTTCATGTGGATTTTTCTCTATAAACATATTTTTATACAATTTATAATTCCACTTACATGAATTTTAGCCTATATGCATAGTTTATACCCAGATGTATATGCCTCTTTGGGTATCTTTTTTCAATGTCATATTTTATGCAAAAGAAAGAAATCCCTTCTCCTCCTCTCCCTCAAGAGGGTGATAGTTTATTTCCCTCTAACTAGGTTCATGTTATCACCCCTCCAAAAGGTGAGGCAACCTATACTATTATTCATAATGCATACATTCAACCTAGATATTTTTCAAAACCTCTTCAGCATATGTGCTTACATGTCCAATCAGAAGGAACTAAGGTTTGCACTTGTAAGACTCTCAAGAATCAAATCACCAACATGAGCAAGTTATTTTCATATTTACACATGTAGAATCAACTATTACATGAAAATATCACAATATTGGAAAATTAGATTACAATACAAAAGCTTAAAGGGTACCCTTGTGCCAATCATGTATATTAACCTTCACCTACTTAATTGGTTGAAAGCAATGTTACATATCAAAACAATAAATTACAACAAAGTAACTCTACAACTAGTGATTCAAAAAGCATTCAAAGATCAAATAAGATTTCAAGTGAGATACTAAAGGAAATGATTAAATATAACTTGATCAAACTACCTCCTCTACATCCAGTGAGAATATCTAGATATTAATGTGCATATCATAGAATGCATGAGAATCAAACAGATACATGTTTGGCATTGACAAAGCATATACAACAAATCATTGTTAATGAGGACCTTATATAAGGTAAATCAGTCAAGTAATCCATAACAACATAGGAACAAATTCACAAAGGGTTAAATTTAGAAACAATACAAAAGTGGTTACCAAAGTAGAACTCATAACAAAAAACATATCAAAAAGTAAAATAATATTAAAAAATAGTACCAAAAGCATAGGTCAAGCATGAAAAATATGCAAATCTACCTCTCCAAAATGAGGATCAACTTTCAAAGCAGTATGGGTTTGGTCAAAAATATCTACAATAGTTTGATTATCAAGGTAAGGGTTGGGCAAGCATGCTCAAGTAATTACCACTCCTATTCTAGTGAATGATAATGTTTGTCATTAGGGTTTGGGATTTATTGAATATCCTAAGACAAATAATTGATAGATATAATGTATCAAAGTAAAAGATGTAGATACAACAAAAATTAACACTAGCATTCCATTGGTTCAAAATCAAGATGATAATGATGAGTGGAACAATACATGTTATTATAATTTTCAAGATACCAATGATGAATCCAAATATATAAAGTCATATTATCGGCCTTTCAATCATTCTTCACAATCATGCATGATTCCATTATTTGATATAGGACACCATGATAGGGAGTCTCACCTGAGAATAATTGGTTAGTATCATTTATTCTTAGTTATTCTTATAAATAGCTCAAATATTTTCAAAAAAATACAAAAAAAATTCAAAAAAATTCAACAATGCCAAAAATATTTGATTGTATGCATCATCCATGCTTTACATCACTATAATCATGATAGGACTTACATTTTTCTATTTCATGCTATTGTATGTCAATTTTATACATTAGAATTCTTCACTTGATCTTATTTGAGTGTGTGAAATGACGTCCAACTACTTGATTGCTTCATTCTACCCATAGAGGGGACATTCCTACTTCTACATTTGAGACATACATTGTTATACACACCCATTGGGGGCATCTTCTACATGACTACACCATCTAGGTTATGTCATTTCTACACCACACACTCTGAGTTATCACGATGATATACATTACTTTATAGCTTACATAGAATACTATATCAACATCTCACTAGTATCTAGCACTTATGTATTTCTTAGCATATACCTAGTCTTGTACTACACATGGTTTGCATACTATCACATTTGCTTTGATCGATTAGATGTGTTTGTCTCTTTCCAATTATTACATGATTTCTCTTCTTATTTAGTGAAGATTGTGTGATTGCATTTTTAATTCCATATTATGTCTTTAGACATTTTCCAATGTTCTTTGCTTCTCTTTCATGCGTGTTCCTTAGGAAATTTCAATGTCCTTATTTGTAATCCTCTATGTGCCTATGGTCTGTGTGACAACTTTTCTTATTTCTCTTATATGTGTATGTGGCATTTGAACATGCCTTACATTATTTTTTCTAGTTTTAAGTGACATGTGCCCATGTCCCTTGTTTACATGTCCCCTTGGACCATCTATTATGATTATTGCTTGTTGCTTATTTCTTGTTTGCTTGTTGCTTTTCAAATGTGTGTAATGCCATGATCCATATCATGCATTTTATTTTATTTCTTGGATTCCATGATGGGCATCATGCTCTATTTCTCTAGCTAAAAATTAATAATTAACATTTCTAGTTCCAATTTAGTACTTTTAATATGCTTTCACATTGTTATATATATATATATATATATATATTTAGGCATAGCCTTATTGATATAAAAATATCTCAGTATAAAAAATTTCTATATCTTGAAACATATTATAAAATATCAAATGCTATATCATATATATTTAGATTAACACACTTTTAGGAATATTTTATTCTGAGCGTAGTCATTGTATGTTTATCATTCCTACCCTCGGAAGAGGGGGCATCAAATGGGGGATTTGTCATAGAGATAAAACCTCCTATCAATGGAAATAAAAACATTCAAAATATTCAACATATAATCTAGAGGTCAAACCAATCAAATCAAAGCAAAAAAAATGAATAATCTCAAATCAACAATTAGTTTTCAAATTAAACAACAATGCTAGAAATGGATAGTAGCACTGGAAATGGATAGTAGCACCAAACATAGGGGTGTCCAAATTTTTTCACTTCTATTTGGGTAGAAAAACACTCAAGGCTTCTAGAAATGAGCAAAAAGTTTAGTTTAGGGATAGTTTTTGCACTTTTAGATCCTTCAGATTTAGTAATTTCAACACAATTTTCTCAGATATAGGGGGGTATCATGCATGGCATGATGGTTCTCACTTTTAGTTTAGATTGAGCAGTTGGAATAACTTCTAGATCAAAATCCATGTTCCATATATTAGTGATTGGGGGCAATTTGCATGGAACATTGATTTTCTTGTGTCTTCAAGTTTAGTTTATTCAAGGCATTCTTAGTAGTTACATGCCTTACTCCATCTATAGGTGGTTGGCATCACATTAAATTTAAATTTTCATATAATTTTAGATTTTCAATTACTCGATTTCCTAATTTGGAATTCATATAAGCCTAGTACATCAATTTCAAAGTGGATTTCATACAAGCTTAATATCCATCTTGCAAAGTGGCCAAGAGTGGCCTAATTTATAGCACACCTTTGACTATCCACACCATAGTGTTAGATTTATAACACATTCATGTGTTCCATGATCCATCTCATATGACATCTATTATATACCAGTATCACTTCATAGTTTCACTTCACAGAGTAATGATGGATCCAAAGGGCTAATGTTTGTATTCTTGAGCCACCTATTCAAAGGGATTGGACATATAGTCTAAACATTGATTAACACACACATAATTTGTTAACTTCACTTAGTTGGTGATGATGGATCCATAGGTACATAATTTAAATTCTTGAGCCATATTCTAAGGAATTGAGCACTCAACTCAATTCATGATATTAATCTTGATTCAACACATACTCAACACAATCTAGCATCATAATAAGTTTTGTATTAGTTCACATACCTTATGAGGTGTACTCATTCTTCTCTCTTATTTTCCTCAACTTTTATACATTATTATTTTAGATATAGCATATCTAGTAAGAACTGATCTACTTCATGTTTTTATTTATAGATTCACACATCATAACATTCTCTCTATGCACATCCAACATCACATAACTTCATGATCTTTTCCCTTACAAGTAAGTTCAGGTATGCTTTCTATTTTTCTTTTATCTTGGTATTCTGATTTTTTTCATAACTATAATAAAGGGAGGGAAAAAATAATCATATAAAATGTGAAATTGGATGACTTATGAATGGATAATAACACCCAAACTATAGGTCCTCTTTTTTCTCACTCAACCCTTCTTAGCTAGAATTTCACTAATTCTCAATCACCCATAGCTTCTCAAACTTAGCTTTTTGAGACCCAGGTAACCCTCTCAGACCTAAATCCATCCCCTAGGTATCATCATCCTAAGACAATAGTTCCTAACTTGTATAGGGGAACTAGAACTCAAGGGTGTCTTATTTCTCACATTGTTATTCAAATTCACTTTAGACTCAAATGGTTAGATTTTACTGAATCCTTATCTCTTCCCTTATAAGCCAAATATAATCTAATCTAACCCACAATCATCAATTTACATATATAAGTCCATTCAGTGTCAATTTATAAGGGTTGATACTCATTCAAAGGAAAGAATAAAGAATACAAGCAAGTACACTCAAGTAATCTTCCGTATTCTTTGTATATAACCTTTCAAGACCAATTCAAGCCTATTAAAACACTCATACAAGTTCATAATCATCTGAAGTACATTCTAGTTTTGCATCTAGTTGTATGCATCATACAATTACACAAATCACTTCAAATGAGAGAACTACATTAGCTTGATTCCTCTTCAGAGTATTGGTATGTAGGCAACATACCCACACATGAGGTGTGAAGTGTATCCAACGTATCCTTTACACACTAACCTATCCTCTCTTTCCCAAGTTAACTACTCGAGTTTAAGTATAAGGAGATCCTAAGGGTTTTAAACATTGAATCAAACACACAGTGAGATCTGCATAGACCTATGATTTAATAGTTCACTACCATGGTGTCACAAGCCTATCAAGCAAAATCAAAAAAAGCTAGACCACCAAGAAAATAATGTCAAAAGTGGATAATAGTTCTATAAGTGGACTATAGTGCTAAGTAATAGGGTGTCTTGAGTTTGTCACTCCTATCTAATTAATAAATAGAGTTTTGGGTCCTATTTATGATACTCTACCATCCCTACACAATAATTTCTAGACCCTACATCATTTGTTTCAGCCCAAATTAAGCTAAGCTTTATTTCTTTACACTTCTTACTATTTTTAGAAAAGGTAAAATACATATCTATTTACATAAATTAGTAGGCTAATTGGAACACATTAAATTACTAATTTACATTTACTCAGACCTTTATTTTCTTAGGAAATTAAACACATAATTCCCAAAAAGAATAAAATAGAAACACTTTAAGAAATATTAAAGTGTTAATCTAATAATTTTAAAGGAGATAAACCATTATGGTACATCATGCAAGAATAAATAGGTCAGTTTGGTTACACATTCTATAAATTTACTTGAAGGGCCTATCAAGGTTGAATAATTATATGAACATGATGTTATTTGTGCCATAAATGGCCTCTGTAAGCTTTGTATATTGATGAGTGTTTATCTCAAGATATAAGCATTCAAAGTGAAACTAGAAAATTGGGGAATGCATGGGAATGTTAATTTAAATCCAAAAAAATTAGCCATTTGAATTCAAAATATTTAAAGGATCCCAAGAATGAATGTGGGACTGACAAGTGACAAGATCTCAAGTACCCAAATCAAAGATCAATAACACATAGATAAAAGCTCAAGTTAGTAGGACCATCAAGATTAAAAACATGATTTGAATCATATACATTAAGATCAGTGGTGAGATCAAGGTAAATGATTCAAAGGATCCATATATTTAACTTAGGGTCAACAAGTGACAAGATCATGGTGAATCAAAGGATCAATGGTGTGCGTTTGATCAAGCTGAGTAAGATTGATGATGTATGGTCACCATTGCAAGAAATATTGATGGTATGTGTGAGGTCAAAAGTCAATAAGCTTAGATTGGAGGTGAGGCTACCAAATGGCACAAAAGTGGTGACTAGATCATAATTAGCACTAGGATCCATATATTGGATTCAAAGTTACCAAATGTCATAATTTGGGAAGTTTCAATCAAAGATCAATAGAGAAAATTAAATCAAGAACCAAGAGGCACAAGATGGTGACACATGTCAATAGTAGTAGTAGTCCCATTTTTAAATATTATAAACACTATGGTGAGGATACCACAT
The DNA here is from genome assembly GCA_037957365.1 of Torreya grandis. Lineage (NCBI taxonomy): Eukaryota > Viridiplantae > Streptophyta > Pinopsida > Cupressales > Taxaceae > Torreya > Torreya grandis. The sequence continues at coordinate 397,736 of JARHVA010002382.1, read as the reverse complement.
AGGTAGACACATTATATCAAGAGGATCTCATGAACCCTAATAAGTGAATACATAAAACCGAGATCTAGATATAATCTAGGTTAATCTAGAACAAGTATTCCAAAGGTCACCATTAAAGCTCAGTCAGGGCCTCTTGTCAAATATTTATAACATAGGTCTTTTTTTGGGGGTTGTACTATTATTTCACAACTGTGTTCATTATTATTTAAAGAAGATCTATGCATATAATTAGTTATCAACTTCCACAAAGTTTAGAGGTAGAACAGGTTTTTTTAAACCTAATATATTTCAACAATGAGGATATGGATCTTGATAGGTTTTTCATTAGCATGATAATGATAGGAAAAATAATAAATGGATTGGTTTTCAATATAAAGTAAACCTATGTTCAATATTGGAGTAGGGATAAATATAAACAAGATATGGAATAATGTTTTATTTTCCAACATAGTCATATCCTTGATGAATAGGTACCTACAATTGCTTTAAATAGATATAGTCATGGCTCTATTAGGTCCAAAGATATGAAGATTTTGTCCTTATAAATACAAAGTGGAAGGTGGTGTATAGTTCAAAAATAAATATCTGGTGGTTGGAGATTGCAGCTAGAGAATTTACTATATTTTCAAATGCCTTCCATTCATAGTAGGAGTATGACTCATCATCCTCAAATTGATTCTTGTCTTCTAGTATGTTCTCAACCAATGAGAAATCTAAAATGTTATTGGGACAAATAAATGTTATTGTTTGATGAAGGATTAGTCCTTATTAGATCAAAATATGATTGGGAATTCATTGAAAAGGTGGTGGTGAATCATTAATTGACCTTTAATAGTCTACTCCCTCTCCATCTTCCCCTCTTCTCTTATATCACCCATTATTTCCCATTGTATCTCTCTCTCTCTCTCTCTCTCTCTGATAAGGCTAGACCTTGTCAAAATTTGTATGAAATACCTCTTTAATAAAGACCTTTTGTACCTATCTCTTTCCTATGAACTATGTTTAGTAAGCTTGTGCATGATGGCATTGTGAAGGAGAATATTCCATGTCTATTGTCCTTCTTTCTTGCCTATTACAAGGTGTTTTCAAGTTGATTTCAGGTTTAAACATGTGTTCTTTTTACCATTAATGTAATATCATTGTGGATCTTATAATCTCTCTTTGTTTTATTCATTGCTTGGTGAACCTAGTTCATGAAATACTTGTGCAATTAGATATATTGTGAGATTTTCTGAGCTAGCATTATCTTATGATTCTTTAATGTTTATTTCATGTTTATGAAAGTTCTCATTTATATTTTTGTGCATCACATTTTTAGCTTCCTTATTAACCCTATTCCTCCTTTCTAACCCTTTTCTAAGCTAAAATATTAGTCTAGGTTATCCATCAAGTGGAAGTCAACCTTATTTGCAGGTTCAACCCCATCATAGATACCAAAAGCCTAGGGTTATTTACATTATGTAGCTTAGTTCAAAAGATCCTAAATAACTCTCCCCAAGGGTGAAAAATTTACCTACAATAGTTTCTATCATACCTAGTGCGACCCACTTTCAAAGAAGATTGGTCAAGTTTGATGCTAGCTTGATCAATTTGTAGTATTTATAGCTTTCATGCAATATTATCTAGTGACTCTAAGTAACACTCAACATTTTGGTATAGATCAGTAGCTATCTTTAATGCCAAAGAGGTGACAAAAAGATCAAATTCTAGAGATATTCCTTTGGAATTTATTGAATTACCTTTGAACTTAGTATAAATGTTAAGGTTTGATAATACACATCCATATAAAATAATCTTTTATCCTAAACCAATTTCAAGGTCTACTTTAGCTAGAGTTATTTGTTAGCTCCCTTTATTGTCATGGTAGCCCCTAGAGATTTCCCTTTTGTGGATTTTAATAGTTAAAGTCCTCTATACCTGCAATAATATGATCCTATTCCAATAATAAATCTTAAAAGTGTGCCTTATTTCATAGGAGACCAATCTATAACCCCCTCTAAGCACCTATGAGATATAGCCAACTTATGCAATATTCATGACATAACTAAAGAAAATGTGGCTATTAGGATATTGGCCATCTCTTTCAAGGGAAAAGACTTATAATGGTATATAAACTTTACTTAAAAATCTATAAAATAATGGGATCAGTTAGGTGATGCATTATGTAAAATATTTGATGATAAAAGTGACCATTTGTCACTTGCAGAGTAGATAACCATAATGAAAAGGGACCCTCATGAGGTTATGCAAGACTTCAAAAATAGATTTCAAAAGACATAGGATAAGATCCCAATATCTATTAGGCCTACTCTTAGCTTTGCTTTCCTTTAATACCTAAAGATTCTAAATAGTGATATTGAAGTAATGATTCAGTCTATGAGAGGGAGCACACTGCCAAATGCTTATGAGGTGGCTACCACAGTAGAGAATTGTCTAGTACAAGCTAGTAAGCTTACACCTAGACCATGAATGACTTTGTTTCCTAAGATTCAACCACTCCCTATCATCAATCCTCCCATTTCTAACATTCTTACTATACCAACAATGACTACCATAACTACACCAAAGCAATAAAAGGATTTAACTAGTCAATCTAGTGACTCCCAAGAAAATAAGAATTTCCAAGAACTTAAGAGTATGTTTCAATAATTTGAAAATTAATTGGTGAATGTAAAAAGGTAGTAATCCCAATTCAATAGACCTTATCAAGCTACATATCAGCCTCAATAACAATCTTATCAAGCAAATAGGGCACCCTACAAAGGACATATCCAACAACAAAGCTAGGGCCAAGGTTAGCCTAGATATGTTAGGAAAAATCATTATAATCCAAATGTTGAAATCACCTCTACTACCTTGGTCCCCACTAAGAAAAACATTTATCAATAAAGTGAGGTTATCATGTCTTGGAATTAGTCTTTTGGTCAATCTATTATCCCAAACATTGACTTATATCAAGCTTTCAATGATCAATGGTAGCACGCTGCTAACTATGGGTACAATCAAGCTATTATTGCTCAAAGTGAAAAGTACCCATGATGACAAAACTAGAAGAGCCTCAATAGGTTTAAGGGTATAATGAAGGGCCAAAATATTTGGATTCTAAAATGGTATATTATGAGCAAGAAAATTATTATTCACTCAATCAATAGGTTAGTTCTAGCCAAGCATACATTATAGTGGAAACTAACACAAGATTAAAAATAAGGAATATGGATGGTAATAAAGGGATAGACAAAGAGCTTCCTAACCTTACTCCTTTACTATCAAAAATAAATGAGCCTACTATTGCTCCAAAGTCTCTAATGGATCCAAAAGTTCTATTGAGGGAAACATACCCCCATTGCTAAAAAATGGGGACCCTTGTGTTAAAATTGTGAAAATTAGTAATTCAAAGATGAAATTTAATTAATCGAAGTGTCATTTGAGAGGTTTACACATTATTTATATTTGAATATCATCCACACTATGTTCTATAATTTGTTTATGGTTCTACTTCAACTTGGCCTAATGTGGCTAATAGTGAATCTTCATGTTTCAAATTATAGGTGTAATGGATCTCTCTTTGAATATATTATGTTGGGATTTTGCAAATCAATCCATATTCAGGATTTTAATATCCTTTAGTCTATAGAAATATAAGTCCAATCCATTTTTAAATCTCTAGGAAGTCCTTCAAAAACCCTAGCATAAGTTTTTGGACCAAATTCAAAATTGGTAGTAATAAAATTAGTAGGAGCACTTTAAAATGTTGTGGACTCAAGCTTAATTTTTATACCATAGCTTAGTCATTTTTTTCAACATGACCAAACCATAGCCTAAAAATTATATTCTCAGTCCCCTTTATATATTTCCACCTTTGTTCCATTTTTTGTGCATGGTCTAAATTTAATGTTTACAGGGTCCTTTTATTACATTCTTAGTTTGGTCTAACCTTTGTTATTACCATAGTTTCTCTTATTAAAACATAGAATAATGTCTTAGTCCTAAGTCCCCATTCATATTTATTAACATAAATGGGACCTTAGGATTAAGACTTTAACCTGAGTCTTATATGCCCCTAAGTCTTAACTAAACTCTGTGCTTATTTATAGGATCAACAACCCATGTTTAATCAGGCAACATTGATCGAACAGAGCAAGGTAGACCTAATTAATCAAATACTTTGATTCATGGAGCCAATATTTCTCAATCACATGGATCATAATCAATGATCCACATCTTATCATGTAAAATTGATCCAATAGGGTGAACATAGTGTTGGAATGCCAAGAACTAATCATGACTATCTACCCAGACATTGATCGATGGTTTCTATTTACTCATGAGATATGATCAAAGAAAGCATATTGAAGAAAGATTTTATGGGACCTACTAGCATGTCAAAGGATTTAAATTTGATATGCTCACACTTGTCACTTGATGCTTAGGAGGCCATCATTGATGTCTGTGAGACCATCAAATTTTAGCCCTTATGGTTAACTGTGAGAGCTTAATTTTGACATTCGTGCACCCATCACTTAACACCCATGAGGTCATCATTGATGTATATAAGACCATTAAATTTTAGACCCTATGGTTAATTGTCTGAGCTTGATATTGACATTTGCATGAATATCAATGATGGCCATGTAGCCTTTATTGACATTTGTGAGACCATCAAAATTTGACCCCATAAACCCATCTCACTTAGATGAATGAACACGTTAAATATTGTTAAGGATCATTATTTGTGTTGTAATATCAATGAAGACTCATTTGGATAAAAAACATGTTTAGATTTTTGTGCTTTAATGATAAAATTGTCCTTTCATTTAGCCTTTAGCCCATCATAGACCAAATTCAAATTTTCATGGGATTGATTATAAACATCATGAACCTATCTCAAATTTTATCCTAATGTGTGGTCATGTTTCTAAACATTTGACTAAAATTTGGTCTAAAATATCATGCTTAGTCCTTATATGTCCCATGATCTTATTTGGGTCTATTTTATCAACTTAACTTAACAAATGGAAGGTCCCATTATTAAAAAGTTAGCTTATAACTTTTTACCCTAAAGTTTTATCATATTTATTAATATGGTAAACCCTTAGGTTAAAAAACATGTTACTTAATCATTTTATTATTAAAGGTTCTCTTTTATCATGATCTAGACTTAACTTAAATACTTTAACCTAAATTTTATATCATTTTTATTAACATGAAATAAACCATAGTCTAAAGTCTTTAACCTAAGTTCTTATATGTCCTGATGATAACTTAAACATCATGCACCTTTACAAGATCTATGTATCACATGTGATAAGAAGAACATAATCAAACAAAGTGAGATCTCTATGGACTATTCAATAGAACCTTCAAGGACCCATGGGACTACCACATAGAGAATGTAAGCCAACTAATGGATCTAACAAGGTGTAGAGTTCAAGAAGCCCCATAGGATTGCTAAGTGGCATAACCACATTGCCTAATACAAATAGTGGCCAATGGCATGCAACACACATGATCAAGATCAATGACTCTCATTGATATGTGTAAGATGATCCAAAAAAGAAAAACCAAGAAGGATTTTCAAAGGGTAATGATTAGGATTTAAACATTAATGAACAAAGTGAATCAAAAGTGCCAACTAGATGGCACATAGATGCCACCTAAGTAGAAAATGACAAAACCAAAGATTTTTTGGTCATAAAAAAACAAAGGTATAAAGGAAGAGGTCCAAATCAAATCCAAGGCACCAAATTCATTTAAGTCCAAAAAGCCATCACCATTAAAGCCCAAAAAAGAATTATAGATAAACCCTAGCATCCATGAAGCCCTAATTTGATCTCAAATTGACCATAATCAAACCAGAGAGATATCAATTATCATCTGAGCAAGTGAAGATTAATATAGAGGTAATTTTTAGACCAATAATGAGAAATTTATAAATCTCATAGTTATGGCATCATGAAATCAACATAGAGAGGATGCAAAGCTCTACTTAAGCATAGATTCAGAAAGAAGTCTTTATGAACACATTATTTGATGATATGGTGTTGAATACCAAAGATAATAATTGGTCCAATCTCTTTTGAGCAATTGAAGAGATGTAGCCCATAACAAAGGAGGATGAGAAAATTGCATCCTTCAAGACAAGATATTATGACCTGGTTATAGCACATATGATGAGCCTTCACTACACAACAACAAAACTAGAAGTACTTCATTATATAAATGTCCTCCTCCCTATTTTTAAAGAATGTAAAATTGAAAAAGGTGTGTTGATCAATGAATGTAGTCATAAATACATTTCTTATGTATCTCACAAAAATTTTGAGAACTATTATAAGTTACCCAGTCCTTGAGTAGACATACCCACACTTAATAAATAGGCTAATAAAAATGACCTCCAAACCATCTTGGCCCCATAGTTGTATTCTAGAAACCATGTGATTTTTTGCGCTAGGTAGAAACATTCCCATCAACCATTTATAACCTATAATTAAGATGATAATGACCTTGATGAATAGGCTATGTGGAAACCCCACTAACACTTATGTTGATAGCATTTGGGTACCCATGGTATAATTTATGATTGAGAAGGAGTTCACCCTCCCATTGGTGAAGTTATCAACACATGTTTATGTAGGAAAATATCCACAATGAAGAAAGGGTTTAGGTAAAAATTTTATATGATTTATTATTTCTTAGATGCCCTACTTGCCATAATTGAGATCCCTAAATTTAGGGGATGGTCACTTGATAAGAGATAGATAATGTATTAGTTCTATTCAAAGTTGCATATCTTTAAGTATAGGGACCATATTCAGTTTATCTATGATTGCATATATCCTACCTTGATTAAGCCTATAACAAGAAACCCAATTCCAAGAGTTATCCCATTGCTAAAAAAGTCGATTGAGTCCATTGGAGACATCTAGTTTTATCTAGATTACAAAATCATCATGATTGAAGGAACACAATGCACTCCACTTAGACTACTAGTCCATGTTCCAAAAAAATTAATTGAGTAGGAAGTTGAATTCCAAGTATGCAATATTATTAATGGTGTTTGTAAAGGTAAAATGAAAGGACTACTGTATACTGTACACTTGGCTATTGGTAGAACCATATTCTAGTATTGGGACAACATTGAAGATGCTATTAGACATAGAGCCTCTTTCAAGTTACAAAATGATGAATTGAGATAGTGGAACCCCAATGATAGAATTATGAAAAATTTGAAGGCCAAACATATAAGTTTGACCTATGAACATTAGCCAAGAGTCTATGACTCAATATACACCAAGGCTTCATACTTCATAGTGGTATTGGAAAGGTTGAAGAAACATGGCATCAACCTACAAGATAGATTGATGAGGGACTAAAAAAGAAGTGATGACATTTATAAACTTGGTTTGATGTAATACCACTTGTTAGGAGGTCAATCCTCTAGACCTCCCCCCATATATACATAATCACAAGAATAAGTCCCAAACCTTAAATAAAAATTGGAACAAATGTCTAAAAAAAGGAGACATGGAGAGGGGAAATCATCTTCAACCCAACCCAATGAACCAAGATCTCCAAATGAGTACATTGATGTGGTGTAATTAGACTTAGGTGAGATAGTGGAAGATGAACTATAGATGTTTTACTCTACTTATCAATATGATGAAGAAAAATGTCCCAGGCCCCAAATTTAATATGTAGAGATAGAAAAAGGGAAGGAATTAAATGAGTCTAGTTCTAACTATTCACCCATAAAAGATAAAGGTTGAGCTTACACTAGTTCCAATAGGACCCAAGAGGCCTAGACTAACTTTCACTCACCCTTTGAGTGAGGTCAATGTCTTTAGTGAATAAAATGTGATACAAGGACCAACCATCCCTAAATGGTTCATCTATAGTAATTTTCAAAATTTTCATACTTTACAACACTCTTAGGCCATGACCATGTCAGTAAACATAATTGTTCATGATCAGATTAAGCCATGGATAATTTCCTTGATGAAAGAGGAGAAATAAAGATGGGTGATTTCCCTTAGGGATTCAAGTGGCACATAGATGGCTAATCTTGCGAATTCAAGTGAGACACAAGTGGAGATTCCAAATCCTCCTCAAATTACTCAATCATCAGTCAAAGTCTAGTTTAATCCAAAAACTATAGGTTTGGAAAGGGTGACAGAAAAGAGAGCCATGGTTGTTGGTGAAGAATTAATTTTTCAAAAGGTGGAACCATTTCTTGGTTTAACTCTAGTGGAAGGTTAGAATCTAGGTGAATACCCCATCCTTAAAGAATGTATACCTGGATTGGATTAGCCTAATATTAATCATCCCAACTAAAAATTGGCACCAAGGGCATAAACTAACAAATAGAGAACTTGAAGAAGCAAAGGAAAAATATAGAGAGGTAGGATGTTTTATCTATCCTAGATCCTATGATAGAGATGTTTGAGGCATCATTTCATGACATGTTAAATTCTCTAAAGATAACAAAATCAAGACAAGGTATGTTAGGCCAACAAGATGCAGTAGCTAGGGGTTTAATTACTCAACAGTAGAGTTTAAAAGATAATATGAAGAATTTAATTAGAATCTTAATAGGGGATAAAATCCCAAGTTTCAAGACCATTAGCCTAGCCCATCTCAACACATTCATGGGACTGATTATAGAAAAAAATTAGGGATTGAGCATATGGTCTAAGAGCTTAAAAATACTCCTTAAATATGATAAAGAGTTACTAGATAAGATAGAATAGTTCCTTAAGACCATGTTTTCTAAACCTATAACATTCAAATCTATAGGCATCATCACAGGTGATAAATTAAAGCATATGACCACTTTGGTCATGTAAGAGGTAAAGAACAAGATCCCAGGTAGGTCTAGGATTAACAATAATAGGGTCATAGATATGATCCTAATCAAAGAATAAAATATTACTGAGCTGAGTATCATTAAAGAAGCCTTGGAGAGAAATAATAAGGGCCTTGAAGACTTAGCTAAATAAGAGCATGAAATATTCCTTGAACCTATAGTTAATTTGAGACTTATTAATGAGCAACATCAAAAAACATTAAGGCTACTTTAGCAGAACCAAGGAACTTCATTTCAAAGGGTCTACCAGTTAGTTGGGAATATTCTCTCTTATTGAAACATTTTAAATATTGAACATGAGATATTATTTTGTAAAGGCATGTGAATTTTTTTAGCACATTTGCCTATAGTTCATTTCATTTTGGAAATTCTAGTATATTCTAGAAACTTTATAGAAAATACATTTATCCTTTACATTTAAAGGTTAATGAAACTAACCAACATACTTAATTTTTTATATAAAATTTGTATTGTATATTGTAAAAATGGAGGGAGTTTTTGAGCTACAAAAACTAGTGTAAAATTTGAGCAATGAATGCAAGTAGAGAATTCTAAAAGGATTGTCTCATTTTATTTGCATGAATTGTTACATGGATTTTCTCTCAATTGTCTATTATGAATTTTAGATTTAAATTGTTCTTGTGAATTATTAGTGTGTACCTTTGAATTAATAATTGTTATCTTGTGCTTATGCTAGGATAACTCAAGTTTCTCTATTTTACATCATTTTATTTTCTTTGTATTTATAGATGTGCAATAGCTATCTGTTTAAAGGAGTAAATATTTAAATTAGGCTTAGTTCTTATTTGCATTATTTATTATCTTCCTTAGAAGTTCACTTGTTATATGTTGTGATTTGATCTTGAGATATTTTATTTCATATATTTGTTTTATGTGGATACCTGGGAAACATTTGAACTCTATCATGATATCTAAGATAAAGATCAGACATATTTTTATTTTCTACCTTACCTTATCTTTTTACTTCTTTTTGACCAGATCACTTTAGTTTAGAAATCATTATATATTTCCATATTAGTTTAAATTTAGACTTAGAGTTGAGAATAATTCACCTTAATGAGCATAAATCATCTCCTTATTTAATAATATTTATAGGACATGGTGGCTCCCAACCACCAACTAATATAAATATTGTGAAATAATCATTTGTTTTGCCTCTATTCTACTAGAGATAATAATATTATCACAAAATACAACTCATGATTTTAATTCTTGGAATTATAAAATGAGAAATGCTTATTAAATATTATAAGCACCTGTGACACACATTTAAGCATCAACAGTTGAAGCTTCATTGGCTCTAGAAGGAGGGCCCAATTCTTTGTAGATTTGTAATATCTTTGCTATTTTTTTCTGAATTCTATTTAAAGATAACTTTAATCTTTTCATATTTATGTTTATTTTAGAATAATAATGTAAATTTTGGTTATATTCATGGTTTATAACTAATCTTTGTGCTCATTTATACATAGATTGACATTCTTTGAAAACATACTCTAGATTTTGGTAAAGATAGCTTTAGATTAGTGAACCAAAGAGATTTGAGGTTAGTAATAGTTGTTTTGATCAAATATTATTAGATAATTTTATCAATTGAGTTAGTTTTAGATTAGAAAATGTAAATATTTGTCTTAATTATGTAATTGGATACATCTTTCATATGAATTGATCAAATATTGTTATCCTTTATTGTTTTTATATGAATCTTTGCAAAATTTGCTTAATGTGCATTCCATATCAGTGTTTTCTAAAAAGATAGAATTGATACATCATATTTTAAATAGTATTAAAATTTCTCAAGATGGAATTACCAAATATCATAACAAGATTACATTCAAAGACTAGGGAACCTCTGCTCAAGCTAGAAGTCCATAGAAGAGCTAGGCAGGACAAAGCTAAGGGCAGGATTTCAAAGTCTTTTCCAATTTTCCCAATTTAGGGTGCTCACATATTCAACCCAAATTAATGCATGGATTAGATGTGTGGTTCTTATATCAACATTCCAAGTGTGGTATATGACCTTCCCCATAACCCTAATAAATATTTTCCAACATTTATCCCTACTAATATTGTAACTGTAGAGGAACATATTAAGTCATTCAAAGATGCATTAAGATTTCTAAATATAGTCCATGAGGATGTATCACATAAGATATTACCTTTTAATTTTAAATATGTTACATATGAATGGTTTTTAAATTTACCTAAAAATTACATTAATATTTGGGACCAATTTAATAATGTTTTGGTTGGCTAGTTAGTAAAATTATTAGTCCATGTGTATTATACCAATAATTCACTACAATAAATAGGGATGGAAATGAAACTATAAGATAATTTTATGCTAGGTTTCAAAATATGTATATCTAGACTATATAGCCTTACAAACTAGATGATTCCTTAGCTCTAAAAATCTACAAAGATACTTTGGATCCCATGACCTCTATTTTCATAAAGAGAGTTTTTGGACCAATGAATACTCTAGCCTTAGCCTATTTGGAAGTAGTGATCATCAATGATAAAATGCAACCCTATGGTCAGATGGATTACTCTATTCCTAATGTCAACCCACATTTGCCCACCTTGACTATTTTCCCAAACAATAATCATAACATACTTGCCTTGAATCAAATCCTAACTTTGAACCAATTACCCTTAAGTCATGCTTATCCTACTTAAAAATTAGGATTATTGAGCACTGATGTAAATGGATTTAATCCAATTGATCAAAAGGATTTGGTACCAACTATTGGTACCAATAAAAATTAGGTTCATAACTCTAAGGCTCCCAAAAATGAAAATGACTCTATCTTAAATATGGTCCAAAAGTTAAGCACTAATTTTATTTAGTTGTAAAAAAAAGTTGGTAATACTAGAGGGAGCTCGGGTAGGAAATTTTCTTTCCAAAGGTTTAATAGGCCCAATAACAAGTTCCATAATGATAGTTATAATAATAATAATAAGAAAAATGAATCTTCTGATAAGAAAATAATGGATATAAATCTTATTGATATTACTTTACATGATTATTGTAGAGTACATTACACTTTTAGACATGTTGAGATAGACTGCATTGAATTCTATAACGCTTTTGAAGCATTTCAAGAGGATTTAGATACATTTAAAGTAGTTCCTAACAAAGATAATGGTGTAGGTACATTAAGATATAAATATATTAATTAAGCCTTCATGGTGGAGATGTTTGACTCCCCTTTCCAAGAAGACAATAAACTTGATATTCCTAAAGAGGTCCATGATTTTCAACAGTTCCTAAAGACAACCTACCCTTTTAGGAATAAAGAGTAGAACTAGTCCCTAACTAATTAACACCTCCAAACAACTTTGACACTCTTCCAAATAATACCTCAGATAATAACCCAAATCCTCTAAAAGGAATTAATTATAAACATAGTACTGATGCATTTAATTTTTCTAATAAAATTGGGTATAATATTGTGGAAGACATGAAGAAAATAAAGGGTAATATTACATTACATGAATTAACATAGATCACTGAGAAAAGAGACCTGTTATTGGAATCCTTATCAAAGAAGCCTGGTAGACCACCTAAAATGACAACACCAATGTTGCTATGTATAGAGGTAAAATAGAATCCCCACCTTTTTTGCTTACTATCAAAATGTTTGGTAGGAATTTACGTAGCTATTTATTATATTTTTGTGCATCCATAAACATTATGCCAATAGGTATTTGTAAATATCTTTGTTTAAATCCTACTAAATCTAATAGATTTATTACTCAGTTAGATAATTATAGGGTCAAATTAATTGGTTAATTATCAAATGTTCATATGAAACTTACCTCTAAGCCAAGGGTCCAATAATTTATTAACATCTAGGTGGTAGACATTCCTGATGCTTATGGCTTACTATGAATCAGAGGGTGGACAATACCACTAGTTATTCTCATTTATGGATGCCATGGAAAGGAGTCCTAAATCAGATCATAGTGGAAAGAGAGCCTTATATGAAGCACATGATCATAGAATATAATATTGTGAATGAAAGGGTTAACATGTTAGACTATGATGAGATAACATGATGGATTTTTAATTAGGAGTGTATACAATTGAGGCCTCTATGGTACGTAGTCCTAAGACTTCTCATTCTTTGTCAAGAATTTGGAAATTACATTTTGATGGTGCTAGGTATAAGTCTAGATCTGGAGTAGGGATTGTTTTAACCAGTCTTATTGGGAAAGAACTAAATTCTACTTATAAACTTCAGTTTCCTTATACCAATAATCTTGTAGAGTATGAATCTTTGATTCTAGGATTACAATTTTCCATTAGGCATAAGGTTAAATAACTCTTGGTTCATGGTGACTTAGAAATTATAGTCAATCAAGTGAGGAGTAGGTACCAATGTAAATTATCATATCTCGAGAGATATAAGTTTAGAGTCTGGGATTTTCTAGAATTTTCTAATGCATTCAACATGTTTTCATGCTTGGGGAGGAGAACAAGGATAATGATAATATTTCCTCAATTTTACCTAATCTTATGTCAAACCATGACTCTTAAAACTTTAGCATTTAGTTAGTTTCATGCCCTTCAGTCCTAGATAATGTAAGTCATATGAAATTTTTTAATGATGACCAACTTAGGAGTATTTGAGGTCCTTGTCGTAAATGAGGCCAATGAGAATACTCTTGAATAATATGGCACATTTGATAACATATTAATTCAACTATAGACAACAAAATTCTAAAGGGCATGATTGGCTTAAAGAGGTTATTTGACTAAGATAAGCTAGCTAAGAATACTAGGATTCTGAAAGTGAGTGGAAAGGATTATGAGGTAGTTAATCTTGGACCTCAAGATCAACCTCAACTAGTTAATGTTGGAATATCATGTACAAACATTGAAGATAAAAAATATAAAGACTTGTAGAAAAATTATAAGGACATAATAAAATGGTCCTATGATGAATTAAAGATTTTTGATCCAAGCATCATCACCCATATCATACCCTTGAAGAAAGAATGCAAACCTTTTAGACAAAATTAGAGGCCTTCCAACCCTTTTTTAGAATCAATGATTTTCAAAGAAATCAAAAAGTTGTTAGATACCAAGATTGTATTTCCCATTAGGCACTCTACCTGGGTCACCAATTTAGTGCCAGTTAGGAAAAATAATGGTGAAATAAGATTGTACATTGATTTCAGTAATATAAACAAGTCATGTGAAAAAGACAACTATAATTTACTTTATTTGGAAAAATATATATAAATTTATTCTAGTTATACTATGATGTTATTTCTTGAAGAATTTTTTGGGTATAATTAGGTATTGGTGAATTAAGAAGAAAGGATGAAGACTACTTTTACTACCAAGTGAGGCATGTTTACATACATGAGGATGCCATTCAGATTGATCAATGTAGGAGAAACATTATAAATGGCCATGGATAATGCTTTCCAAGGTTTGGTAGGTAAATGAATTATTATATACATGGATGATTTAACTATTTTTTCTAAAAATAAGGAGGACCATGTATGCAATCAAAAATGCATCTTGTCTATAAATCAATCCTAGCTCAAAGAAGATATAGCATACCTATACTTTAGATTGGGGATACATTTGTTAAGTGGGGGCATGACCAATATGGGGATCTACTAGACTTGATTAGGAGATCTCTTATCGTAATGCACCATGCTAGGAAGTGTTCCAAAGCCTACAGTATAACACAATCAAACAATAACCTTAAAAGAGTCTTATGGTTTGATGTTCACTCTATATCTAATAAACAAGAAATCAAATCTAATATAATGTATACCAAATATTGTGGCACAATATGAGAGTTTAGTAAAGTAATAAAAACATGTATAGGAGAATCTCAATTAAGTATGAGTAAGACCCTAATACATGTAATATGAAGAGTAATATTATTCGAGCCAATACTTATGTTACTTCTATCTATTAAAGAGAGGAGAATAAAGTTATAATATACTTACCTAGATGTGAACCCATCGAAACTCAATCTCTTCCTTGACCAAAGGGGATTTTTAAGAGGTTTTTTTATTTTTTAAGGATAACTAAGAAAGGCCAAAGCATCCAAGACTTATCCAAAAGACTAGAGTCTCCAAGTAGAAACCCTAAGATAAGACTCCTTAAGTAGAATGGTGGATGAAAATATTGTAAATAAACACAAATGAATAATAAATCTTAATTGCATATCTAAAACAATGAAAAAATGATCTTGTATATATAGGAAGATCTTTCCCTAAATCCCCCCAAAAACATCAGTTATATAGGGTTGACCTAGTCAACCATGTATGTTTTCAAGGATAATTTACTAGGTCTAAACTAGGTTGGTTGAAGGGGTAACAAACTTAAAGAGTGAAAAATACCCCTAGACTATATAGGGTCAACCTAGCTGACTGAGTATAACCAATTGTACAAAAGGGAATTAAGGGAAGAAAAGGAGGATAAAGCATGGAAAAAGACTGGAGGAGTGTGCAAGGGAGGAGTAATAGCTTAGGTAATGGCTTTAATATCTAGTTGGATTAGTAATAATGTGGTATTAATGGATAATAAAGGACCTCAGCTCTATGTGATCCCAACTCTAGAGTTTGAGTTTTGATTAGAGATAGAAGATGTGCCTGTAATCACATATTTTGGTGTGAATTTGAATTTGAATTTGAAAATTGGCAAAGTATGTTCTCAGCTCAATAGGTAGGATTTTATTTAATTGTGAAAATATTTTCATGACATCTTTACTTGAGAGTATAAATAATTTAAAGGGTTTTATCCAAGTCCATCTCATCATACCATTGACTTATAACCTAGAGCTAAACTAGTCAAGCAAAATTAAAGGCCTGTTAATACCAAGATAAAAGAACTCATGAAGAAAGAGGTAACCAAGTTGATTGAGTCTAGGATTATCTTTCCTATCAAACACTCAACTTGGGTGGCTAATATTGCACTTGTCTAAGTGAAGAATGGATATACTATACTTTGTGTGGATTTTTTAGATCTTAATAAAGTGTCTCTCAAAGATCATTATCCACTACCCTCCATGGAGAAAATTATGTAGGTTATTTTAGGTTCCCAAAACTTCTCTCTTCTTGAAAACTATTAAGGCTATAAGCAAATATTGGTAAATGAGGAGGATTAGTTCAAGATAGGATTCACTACAAAGTGGGTAAAATTTGATTATAAGAAGATGTATTTTGGTTTTTCCAATGCTAGATCCACTTTTTAAAGAGTAATGGACATGGATTTTAAAGGTTTTATCAATAAGTTTCTATTTGTGGACCTCAAGATCAACCTCAACTAGTTAATGTTGGAATATCATGTACAAACATTGAAGATAAAAAATATAAAGACTTGTAGAAAAATTATAAGGACATAATAAAATGGTCCTATGATGAATTAAAGATTTTTGATCCAAGCATCATCACCCATATCATACCCTTGAAGAAAGAATGCAAACCTTTTAGACAAAAGTAGAGGCCTTCCAACCCTTTTTTAGAATCAATGATTTTCAAAGAAATCAAAAAGTTGTTAGATACCAAGATTGTTTTTCCCATTAGGCACTCTACCTGGGTCACCAATTTAGTGCCAGTTAGGAAAAATAATGGTGAAATAAGATTGTACATTGATTTCAGTAATATAAACAAGTCATGTGAAAAAGACAACTATAATTTACCTTATTTGGAAATATATATATAAATTTCTTCTAGTTATACTATGATGTTCTTTCTTGAAGATTTTTTTGGGTATAATTAGGTATTGGTGAATTAAGAAGAAAGGATGAAGACTACTTTTACTACCAAGTGAGGCATGTTTACATACATGAGGATGCCATTCAGATTGATCAATGTAGGAGAAACATTATAAATGGCCATGGATAATGCTTTCCAAGGTTTGGTAGGTAAATTAATTATTATATACATGGATGATTTAACTATTTTTTCTAAAAATAAGGAGGACCATGTATGCAATCAAAAATGCATCTTGTCTATAAATCAATCCTAGCTCAAAGAAGATATAGCATACCTATACTTTAGATTGGGGATACATTTGTTAAGTGGGGGTATGACCAATATGGGGATCTACTAGACTTGATTAGGAGATCTCTTATCATAATGCACCATGCTAGGAAGTGTTCCAAAGCCTACAGTATAACACAATCAAACAATAACCTTAAAAGAGTCTTATGGTTTGATGTTCACTCTATATCTAATAAACAAGAAATTAAATCTAATATAATGTATACCAAATATTGTGGCACAATATGAGAGTTTAGTAAAGTAATAAAAACATGTATAGGAGAATCTCAATTAAGTATGTGTAAGACCCTAATACATGTAATATGAAGAGTAATATTATTCGAGCCAATACTTATGTTACTTCTATCTATTAAAGAGAGGAGAATAAATTTATAATATACTTACCTAGATGTGAACCCATCGAGACTCAATCTCTTCCTTGACCAAAGGGGATTTTTAAGAGGTTTTTTTATTTTTTAGGGATAACTAAGAAAGGCCAAAGCATCCAAGACTTATCCAAAAGACTAGAGTCTCCAAGTAGAAACCCTAAGATAAGACTCCTTAAGTAGAATGGTGGATGAAAATATTGTAAATAAACACAAATGAATAATAAATCTTAATTGCATATCTAAAACAATGAAAAAATGATCTTGTATATATAGGAAGATCTTTCCCTAAATCCCCCCAAAAACATCAGTTATATAGGGTTGACCCAGTCAACCATGTATGTTTTCAAGGATAATTTACTAGGTCTAAACTAGGTTGGTTGAAGGGGTAACAAACTTAAAGAGTGAAAAATACCCCTAGACTATATAGGGTCAACCTAGCTGACTGAGTATAACCAATTGTACAAAAGGGAATTAAGGGAAGAAAAGGAGGATAAAGCATGGAAAAAGACTGGAGGAGTGTGCAAGGGAGGATTAATAGCTTAGGTAATGGCTTTAATATCTAGTTGGATTAGTAATAATGTGGTATTAATGGTAATAAAGGACCTCAGCTCTATGTGATCCCAACTCTAGAGTTTGAGTTTTGATTAGAGATAGAAGATGTGCTTGTAATCACATATTTTGGTGTGAATTTGAATTTTGAGATTTTTATATTGCCTTATAGATATCGTTTCTTTTTTATTAAAATGACCTACTTACATGAGAAAGTAGGTAGCACCATAAAGTTTTTTGAATTTTCATATTCCAATGTACTAGCCTACCACACCCTAAAGGACATTGACTCTATGTTAAGCCAACTCTAGAGTTTGATATTTGATTAGAGATAAGAGATGTGCTTGTAATCACATCTTTTGGTGTGAATTTAATTTTTAAGATTTGTATATTGCCTTTTAGATATAATTTCTTTTTTATTCAAATGATTTGGCTTTTAACTTTCTTGATCATTTTTTCTATTCCTCCTCCATATAGATTTAGAAATCCAAACATGGGTTTAAAGATGACTTTAATTTGAGTACTTGGGACGTGGTTGCTAAGAGAGAGAACTTTAGAGAGCATGGGGTCTAAGAGTCTCCTAAATCTAGGTAAAATAAAAGTGTTATCTTGAAATTGACCTTGTTTTATCCAATGTGGAGTGAAATAAAGGATAAATATAGAGGAGTGACACATGGAACAATTTGAATTACTTCAAATTGAAAAAAATGTTAAAAAGGGTAAAAAGGGATACAATTATAGAAAAGTGTGATTCCTTATCATAATAATGAGGAAATGGAGGGAAACATGCTAACATAGATTGTTTACACAAATTATATCTATCAAAAAAATTGAAAGATAAATATTAAGAACAAGGATCATAAAAAGATAAAAAGATGGTAATTTTATGAGGAGATCCAGGTCTTATCCATGATTTTACGCTACAACTTCATAAAAGACAAACCCAAGGAGTTTTAACAAGTAAGTGAAATATCAAATGAGATAAGCAAAAAGATGGTAGTTTTGTGAGAAATGTTAGATCCTATACATGGTCTTAAAAATAAACTCACAAAATAAAGACCCAAGGGGTATCAAAATAAGAGAAAGCATAAGAAGATAAAGAACAATATGGTACATCAATAAACCAAAAGACCAAAAGGGAGGACTAAAGGTTTATGAAAGGAAGGAACTTGCTACAAAGGGAGATACCCATGTAAGTAACCTACAAAAAGTTTTAGATAGATGTAGATAGAAATCATGAAAATAAGGAAATGTTTAAGCAAAGTACTTTTTGAGGAATTATGCATTGGTGGGCTCTTTGAAAACATGGCCTTCATTGGTTTGAATATGGTAGGTGCTTAGACCAGGAATATCTTTGAATAAATATGGGCCCTACCATTTTTATGGATATTTACCTTACTTATCATGGGCGTAGTCTAATTTAAGGATAAGATCACCAACATTAAATGTGTAAAACTTAACACATTTGTTATGTTTTCTACCAATGTGAGCCTTGTATTGGAAATTATGTTTTAAGGTAGAAAGATGATATTCATCAAGTAAATCAAGGGAATGAAGATGAGATTCACATAATTCTTCATTGAGATTAATACAATGAATAAACATACAAATAGAGGGAAGCTCAATTTATAAAGGAATAACTGACTTGGAACCATGGACTAGTGAGAATGGCGTTGCCCCAGTGGTAGTATGTATGTTAATCTAATAGGCCCAAAGTGTAGGGTAAAGATGAAGATGTCAATCCATGTGGGTGTGATGAATTATATTTTAGATAATTTTATTAGTGGCCTTATCTTGGCCATTGTATTGTGGATGATAAGGCATGGCAAATTTGTGATTGATCTTGAATTTATTGTAAAGTTGTTTAACATGTTTATTTTTAAAATTACCACCATTGTCTAAAATGATGGTATGGGGAACACCAAAGAGGCAAATTATTTGATTAAGAATAAATTTATAAATGGTAGGACTAGTGATGTTAACAATAGGCATGGATTTTACCCACTTGGTAAAATATTAGGTAATGATGATGATAAAGACATGCCCATCTTGGGAATGATGTGATCTATTAATGAGATCAAATCCCCATGTAGAAAATGGCCAAAGAGATTCAATTGTTTAAAGTTTATCTAGAGGTGAATGGATTAGATCATCATGAAGTTGATAAGGATTACACTTTTTAGCATATTTTATTGTATCATTTTTAAGAGTAGGAAAAAAGTAACCCACACATAGGCATTTATAGGCTATAACATGTATGCTATAGTGGCCACCATAAATGCCCCTATGTGCTTGTTCATGAAGAGGAGGGACCTCATCTTACATAACACAATGGAGTAAGGTAACTTCCACATTGTGATAATAAATAATGTTATGTTGAAACACATATTTGAAAGTTTATTTATGAATACATGTCTTTTCATGAGAGTCTAAGTTAGGTGGATAAGTTTTATGTTCTAAGAATTGAATGATAATTGTATACCAAGGGATTTGTCAAATGGTAATATCCTCAATATGGTAGATAAATAGATCTAGTGGTTGAGTTAAAGATGAAAATTTTCTTATTTAGGTAATAAAATTAGGATCATAAAGGACTTGGTGTGGATGAAAGAGATATGGTGAAGAGGAAAGAGAATCAACATTGGAATTTTGATCTCTAGGGATAGGCTTAATAGTGAAAGAGATGAAATCCTTAGCAAGAGTCATTTCAATTTAATGATACGTGATGAGGTTCTCACTTTTATAATTATAATCACCACTAAATTGATGGTAAATCAGCTAAGAATAACCTAAATCATAAAGGTATTGAATGTCTAAATCAAGAGCAGCTCTTATGCCTAAGATAAGAGGTTTGTACTTAGCCATATTTTTAGTGACATCTAAGGTAAAGTGAAAATCTAAAGGAATGATCTTACCAAGAGGACTTGTGAGAATGAAACCTACCCTAGTTCCTTGAAGGTATTTATCACCATCAAAGTGAAGGGTCCAAATATCCTCATACAAGTTGACATTAATTTTAGGAAGCTCCTCAATAACTACTTTTAGTTTAGTAATATTGTAGGGAGTAGTGGATTTAGCAAAATTATTGGCTTCAAGATCAGTGGTAAAGCTATAAAAATAATCTTTGAGATAAATATATTGATAATGACCTTTGATTTAAAGGATATTATCATCTAGAATATTATCTTGAAGAGAAGAAGTGGCTGGAATGGGAGCTGTGGTAAGTTGATTAACTATGATTTTCCCTTTGATAACTTTTTGAGTGATGATGTGGAGATCAAATTCCATAAGGAGGACCATATATTTACCAATTATATCTCAAGGAAAAAATTCTTTGGAGAATAAATGATGAATGGGGTTGGAATAAATAATGACATAAGTAATTTGGTAAAGCATGTAGTGGCAAAGCTTTTCAACTATAAAATAGATAGTAAGGCAATCACGCTTTGGTATAATGTGTTTCATAATTGATGAGGCCTTGGCTAATGTAATGAATAAAATACTCTCTTTCCATATCATCTTGTTGGGGAAGCATTTCCCCACCTAAAATAGGTGTAGAATAAATATATAGAATCAAAAGTCTATCATTGGAAGGAGGATGAAGTGTAGGTGGATGAATAGTGACTCATTTATGTTAACAAATTATTTTTAACATGGATTCATCCATTCTAAATTAGTACCATTCTTGAGAAGTGAATTGACAGAGTAAATTAAATATGCCATTTTAGGGATGAATCACCTAATTGTTGTAAGTTTTCCTAAATAAGTGTGAATATCAAGAATAGAAAGAGGAGTGGGCATGTTTATGATAGAACAAAATTTTATAGGGTTAACATAAACTCCATAAAAAGAGACTAAGAATCCTAAAATTTTTCCATATGTTACTCCAAAGGCACATTTGTAAGGATTAATCATAGCTTTATATTTAAGGAGATGGTTAAAGATGACAACAAGATCAAATAGATGATTTTTACAGTGTTTGGATTTAACAATGAGATCATCCACATAGGTTTAAATGATTTTGTGAATGATATCATGAAAGATGTGAGTCATTTTTCATTGGTGAGTGGATCTATCATTTTTTATGCTAAATGGAATTTTGAAATAGCAATAGGTGCTCCATTTCATGTTGAAATTAATCTTATGTTGGTCCTTGGGGGAAATATGAATCTAATTATATCCCAAGAAGCCATACATAAGAGACATCATTTCATAACTAGTCATGGAATAGATAATGGAATCTATTAAAGGTAAAGGGAAATTTTCCTTGGGATAAGAAAGATTAAGATTGAAAAAATAAATACAAATACAAATGACCATAGTGACTTTCTTCTAAATAGGAACAATGTTAGAAACCTATTTAGAGTAATCCACTAGTTTGATAAATTTAGCATCAAGTAATTTTATGATTTCCTTATGAAATAAATTAGAGACTATTTTATATAAATATTACACCCTAGAGGGTGTGTTCAATCCTCTTACAGATTTGGGTAATGTTGGAACACTTTCAGGCATGTGGGTATACCTATAATCAAAATGGACCTCTAGATTGAAAGGGTTAGCTCCCTAAATTTGTCTTTGTAAAACAATATTTGTCTAAACCAGCTTGATTGGAAGGAAAAGGGTTAAAAATAGCATGAGGGAAACCTATTTTAAGAATGGTGATGCACCAAGGTTTTTTTTTCACGTGAATGTCATATCTTATTGCAAAATACAATAACATTTAAAGACCTTTTTCCAGGTTATAGAGATTATAACATGAATATTTTGGTAAAGAGGTGAGATGCATGAAACAACAAAAGGAGAATGAACTGAAAGTCACATTGCACATTTAATAATATTTAAAATTATTACATTATTTCTATACACTTAAACACAATCTAAATAACCTGTTAGATAAAGAACTTTACTCAGACATGATGGACAAAGGACATAAGCATGAAACCATCACTTGTTGTCAATATATGTCACTTGCACACTAAGATAATGTTCATAAATTAAAAGGGAAAAATATTGTACTAATGTTAAAAGGGAGGATATCATTCCATCAGGGCTTCACCATACTCTATGTGGATATATTTTCAATATCCAAGGGGATGCATATATAACAAGAAGGAAGATAGAGAGGAAAGCCTTTAGAGCCAAGGAGAGGAATCAATTTGTTTCAAGTCACCATCTTCAACTAAAACCATCTTCACAACGGATGATTACTTAGGCCATTTGGTTGATCCATGTCATCACAAGTTATTATACCTTTAGTCCTGCTCTCTCAAAAATGATTTTCCAACATTTGCATTAATAAAATAATGATATTCTTGGTTGAGTCATGGCATCAACATAGTTATTACAAGGGATTCAAACTATTGCATATTTATCTCTTTCATTATATTTATCTTTGTCCTTATTATTTGATTGGTCCTCAAGGAACAACTTAGATCTTGGTTGATCAATGGTGATATGGGCTCTCTTACTATATAGACAGATGAAGGATGTGAGCCCTTAGATCTACATAAATCCTCTTATGTTTGAATACCAATAGTTAGATCACTATTTTTATGTTGACATTCATTCAACCATCATTCCACTTGGACATTTATTTTGGGCACCCTTCTTGAACAATTCACATGAGTACTTTCCCCAAAAGAATTATTGTGGGAATGCTCACCCCTTTGAATGGTCCATGTCTTTTTGGGCCTTTAGACTATGGCTCATCGGAAGGATTGTTGCAGATAAAAAGTCTAAAATAATTTCTTCAAACTTATTGTAAAGGTCACTTCCTTTTATAATGATCCATGCAGTCTTGGAAAGTGTCTCTTTAGAAAATTTTTGAAGGCCACTTGGAAGGGAAAGTGTCCCTTCAGAACTTTTTGAAGGGAACTTGGAAGGGAAAGTGTCCCTTTAAAACTATTTTAAACGGCACTTTGGAAGCAAAGTGACCCTTCAAAGAAGTTTTAAAGGGCACTTTGGAAGAAAAGTGACCCTTCAAAAAAAATTCAAATGGCACTTTGCAAAGAAAAGGGGAGATAATTCTTTCAAATTTTTTGTCCAAGACAAAAATGCTAAAAGAAATCCTTTAAGGGAGACAAGGATTGAATTCTTTCAGACTTGTTGTCTAAGACAAAAAGGCTAAAAGAATTCAAACTTAGGTAAGAGACTGAAAAGACACTTGGAAAGGACAAATAAAAGCTCAGAAGAAAAGAAAAGAAAATAACTAGTCTTTACAAGGGAGTTAAAATAAACAAGTGAATGCTGAGCTTAGCCAAAGGGATCTACAAAACAAGGTATGCTATTTGGCTAAAATTCTTGGTGATTTAGAGGGGAGGCATGCCTACTATTCCAAAGACTAGTCACCCAAATTCTTCCATTGGGCATTGAGTCATTCATAATGAATTCAAAAGAACTTGAAAAAGATTCTTGGATAAAAACACAAGCTAGATGATCAAACACACAAAGGTAAAGATGCACACCAATACAAAGAAGGAAACACACTTATGATAAAAATCACTTAGGGAACATGGCTTTCTAGGACTAATATCAAGACTTCAGATGTATCCCATTCATAGGGATATGCAACTCTTCTCCATTCATCTTGGACAACTAAAAGGACTTTCTTCACTTGCAATTGTTGATGATCTAAGGACCACTCCACAAAGTGTTAAACTTTGTATGTCTACTTGTATTTGCTCTATCTTCATCCCATTTTAAGACCCATTCACCCTCTTTGAACACTCTTTCACTTGTTCTTTTGTCAAAGGACTTTTTCATGAGTCTTTGATGGTGTTGCATAGCCTTATGTACATCATCTTTTACCTCTTGTAGCTACATTAGTTATGTCAACCTAAATTACATTAGAGTGTTTTCAAGTAATTGTAGCTATTGTGTAGGTTTTATGGTAGGGATTTCTTAGGATATGGACAACTTGTCTTCTCTCCCATAAATAATTACAAAGGGAGAGTTACCAATTGATTTCTTAAGAGTAATCTTATCTACCCATAAATCTATTTTTAACTTACTATGCCAAGCTCTCTGATTGTTCTCCAATGTTATGTTAATGATCTTGATGAGGTTCTTGTTGGTAGACTCAACCAATCCATTACCTTGAGGGTAATATTTGGATGAGTTACTCAAGTGAACTCCATTCCTACCTCCCCAATCAAAAGTTTTGACACTAAATAAAGCAAGTGGATTATCAAAAATGATGACATGAGGAACTCCAAACCCTTTTATAATGCTCTCATATAACTCCAAGATAGCATTTTCATTTTCCTCCTTCAATGCAACAAATTCTACCCACCTTGTGAAGTAGTTAGTAGTATAGAATATCCATTTGTGTCCAATACTTGATGGAGGGTTAATCATACCAATAAAACTAAGGCCCCATTACATGAAAGGCTAATCCACTCGGATAGGATTCAATGGAAGGGATGCAGTCTTATATTTTCCTACAAACAAGGCACATTGAGTACGCACCTTAGCCCAATGATAATAATCCTTAAAAAGACTAGGCCAATAGTAACTAGCCCTCATTATCTTTGTAGCTATAGTTCTAGGAGAAATATGACCTCCATTTGTACCATTATGAAAACTTTCTAGCAGCATGTCAAATTGACCACTATCAACACACCTCAATAGCACACCATTTGTGTCCTTTATAAAAATAACATTATAAAAAATGCAATAGGGAATGGTCTACAATCTAAAGTATCTCCTTTGAGGCTTTCTCAAACCATTGGGACACTCACCATTTTAAAGAAAATTGATGATGTCTTGTGTCTAGCTCTAAACCAGTATGTGATTAGTTGGTTGGGGGTGAACTTGGTTGATCAAGACCTTTTATTTTAGATCTTGTAGATCTGAAGCTAAATACCCACATAATCCTTGTCCTCTCACCACATTTGTCACCTTGATGCCCACATCATACTCCATCACCTTTGTGATCTAGCTAACTCTCTTTTCATTGAGGTCCTTAGGAGAAAATCTTTGGTGATGGGATGAGAAACCAAGTCATGTATCTTATTGTTTGAGACCATGTGCCTAATTTTTTTCAATCCCCTTATCACTATCAAATATTTCTTCTCAAAAAATGTATATTTTACCTCATAATCTTATAATCCTTGACTGAAGAATGCAATTGGTTCTTCTACCTCTTCATCATTATTTTACATGAGCATAGATGAGATTGTATCAAGGTTATAAAATGTATAGAGTATGAAGTCCTTGGAAAATTTTGGGTTCAAGAGAGTAGGATATTTCACAATTTCTTGCTTGATTGTATCAAAAATTCTCTTTCCCTCCTTTGTCCAAGTAAAAACTTGATTCTGTTTTAGCATGGTTATGATAGGCTTTACCATAAATGCAAAGTCTGGAATTAACCTTCTAACAAATATTATTTTCCCAAAGAATCTTTGCATTCCATTCTTGTGTTGAGGCAAGGACAAGCCTAGGATAGCTTCAATCCTTTTGAGGTCAATAGACAAACCTCCCTCTGAAATAATGTGCCCCATAAGTTTACCTTCATGAACAACAAATATACACTTTTTTGGACTAAGGGATATGACATACTCCCTATATTTATCAAACACCTACCTTAGATGTTTCATATGATCAACAAAATCTTTTGAAAAAATAGTTATATCATCTAGGTACACAAATAGAAACTTATTGATAAAACCTTTAAAATCCATGTCCATTACTCTTTAAAAAGTGGATCTAGCATTGGACAAACCAAAATACATCTTCTTATAATCAAATTTTACCCACTTTGTAGTGAATCCTATCTTGAACTAATCCTCCTCATTTACCAATATTTTCTTATAGCCTTAATAGTTGTCAAGAAGAGAGAAGTTTTGGGAACCTAAAATAACCTACATAATTTTCTCCATGGAGGGTAGTGGATAATGATCTTTGAGAGACACTTTATTAAGATCTAAAAAATCCACACAAAGTATAATATATCCATTCTTCACTTAGACAAGTGCAATATTAACCACCCAAGTTGAGTGTTTGATAGGAAAGATAATCCTAGACTCAATCAACTTGGTTACCTCTTTCTTCATGAGTTCTTTTATCTTGGTATTAACAGGCCTTTAATTTTGCTTGACTAGTTTAGCTCTAGGTTATAACTCAATGGTATGATGAGATGGACTTGGATAAAACCCTTTAAATTATTTATACTCTCAAGTAAAGATGTCATGAAAATATTTCCACAATTCAATAAAATCCTACCTATTGAGCTGAGAACATACTTTGCCAATTTTCAAAAGTCTATCCTTAAAAATCAAGACTCTTACATAGTTATCTTCCTTTATTGACATGCTCACTCTTTCTTTCTTCTTTTGATCATCCTTATTGAAAGCACTCTCTAAGGTAATCAACCCCTTAGGTATCTTTTTTTTCTTCAGGTACATGATTTTCTCTTCATATTGATCATGTAGTCTCCTTTGGTTTCTTGAGGAGAAACCTACCTCATTTTACAAAAGTGTGTAATGTGTTCATCACTTTCAAACACTTTCCATGGAACTCCATTATCTAGAATAGATGGTATTACAATGATATTTATATGTGATTTATATTTTTCTTGTCCCACATTAGCAGATATATCAAACTATGCCCATATGATAGCCAATCTATCAACATCCTTATTGGAATCCCTTGGTATGGGTTGTATGTTGAAGACATCAAAGTCTTCAAATAAGTCCCATACAATATGCTTGTAGGATTTAATCAAGGGATTCTTGGTTGTATCTTGATTTCTTACTTAGTGGATGGCCAACTCACTATCTTCATAAACCTTTAAACTCTTGAGTCCTCTCTTCTTTTCCCACTGGAGACCATGGACTAGGCGTTCATATTCTACCAAATTGAAAGTGCAACTAAAGTGGAATTTGTATGAGTAGTATTGATTCTTTGATGGATAAACTAACATAATTCTAGCTCTTGCACCTACTTTCCTTCTTGAGACATCAAATAACATTTCCCATATCCCATCAAGTTCATGGTATTCATTAGTGAGTGAAAGGATTGGAACATCCCCTTCATACATACAATAAACTCCCAAATCAGTCTATTCAATGAAATTATATGGATCATGTCCATGTGTTTCAATGTTGTATTTATCAAAGAAGATATCAAAAATATCTTTAAGGGGGGAGGATGCTTCACCATCCATAACACTTTAGATTCTTTGCTAATTAAACCATTCTAATTTGAATTTATCTCCATGTATGGCTCAATTTGAAATCCTTCTAAGGGTTGATTCCTTATAGTCACCTTGGTTCCATATCTTGTTTTAAAATCTAAAAAAGACCAATCAACACAAAGGTACCCTCCTATCTTAGCCATGAATTTCCTTGACAAGCAGATAGTAAAATGGGCTAGAAGGTCTACCACCACAACATCTTGAAAATTTAGAAAACTTGGGTAATCATGTAGAAATAACTTCAGACCTTTGACCAATCCCATTATATTAGTTTTAGTCCCATCAAACTGAAATTTACCCTTACTATGTGGCTCATATTGTAATCCTAGCTTATCATCCACCACTTTAGGCATAATAGTGGTACTAGCTCCACTATCCACAATACAATTATGGACTAGCATGTCTCCCACAATGAAGGTGAGATAGAAGGGTGGAGGCTTTTCAGACTTGGTAGAGGGCTCTAAGACATCGATTTGATCATTGTTAAGGGCTACACCATTATGTTTTGAAGTTTGATGGGCTACATGAATGTTTGCAATCTATTCTTGTAATAGCTCCTTCTGACCAGGCATATGCAAAACTTCCTAACTAGATATGATTGTCTTAACATTCTTCAAAGAATAAATAATTTTTAGAGAGGGATCATTAACCTTTTATTGGACCCTTGAAGGTAGAGAAGGATTTTAAACCTATTTTTCTATGTGTTTAACAATCTTACTTGCATTCAAATTTTGCTAAGGAGCATGACTTATAGTATGAACTATATTAGGAGTCATACCTTATGGCCTTGGAGAGGCATCACTTGGAGTTACATTCACTCCTTCATATTCTCCCAAAAATCTATTATTATCTCTTATGTTGGCTATAACTAGTGTGTTTTGATTTAACACATAATCATCTCTTACTTAGAATTTCATCATACCTACACTTTGGTTGTTGCCTTCTCCACATTTATCCCTTTGCGTAAGGTCTGCTTCTTCTGACATTACATAAGGAGTAGATTATTATTGTGCCACTAAAGCTTGGATGTCTTCTCCACCATCATGCATAAACTAACCTTGAGGTTATCCCCATTGGTCTAAATGATTATCTCCTTGGACCAAATTAACATGTATTGGAATAAAAAAATATTTGGAAGGAGTGGGATTAGGATTATAGGCAATAAGATGCCTATTGAAACCTTATTGATCCTATCCTCTTCCTTGGTAGTTGTATTTTGGTGGATCTCTATAGCCTTATTGAGGATAATATTGATGGTTAAATGGAACACTTATCTAGAAATGAGCTTGCTTGAGTTGAGCTTGTAATGACTAAATTTCTTCCTCTTTATCCATAACACTATCCACTTTATTGGGTAAGGCTCTTGGCTTGACATTGGAATTATGAATTTGAACTATGCTTGGATCTTCAACTAAACCATGATATATCAATGGCATGGAAACTCTTTAAGGGAGTCTTCTAACTTGTATAAATATATTTTCATCTTCAATAGCTATTTCATAAGCATCAGGTAGAGTGAATCCTCCCATAGATTGTAAAATCACTAATACATTAGTACCAATACCTTTGAGATAGGTAGGGAACACAAAGCCTAGAGGAGGTCTCATGATAGGTGGTAACATATGCCATGTCCTTTAAAATCTTTCATTGAAATTCCCCATAGATTTGTTAGGACCTCTCTTTATCACATTTAGGTGATGGATTAGTGAAGTGTAGTCACTCTTATTCTCAAATATAGTCACCAAAAATTCCACAAATCCATCTTAACTTGTAATTCAAACACATTCCAAAGTCTTATATCAGTCAAGGGCTTTACCTTTTAGAGACATAGAAAAAAATCTAATGGATATGTTGGCTTGGGTGACATTATGGAAGTTACAAATATTCAAAATGTCTCTCATATGCTTAGATGGGCTAATAGGACCCTCTCCATTGAAACCAAGGAGACTCTTTGTAGCATTGGGATGAATAAGGTCGTATGCAAGAAGGTCAATTGGATTTTGCATGTTAATGTTTGGGAAAGGTTGTTGTCCTCCATTTCTCTTCTTTCCTCTTGATATCATATTTATCCAACCTCCTCAACTTTTTCTTCTTCTTCTCCAAAACCTCTTTTCCAAGGATCTCTAAGCACTAGGAATGGTTCAGGGTGTTGTTATTCAATAAGAGCTTTAATTAGAGGGGCTTGATCAGAAGTCCTAGATGACCTAGTGAGGACCATGAAGTATAATGTGGGAAAATTGATCTAAAACTAGAGATTCTCACCTTTTAGAGTCACCAAATGCTATATTAAGAGTAAAAACTTATACTTTTCAAGACTATCATTCACCTTAACATGTAAATAACCAAGAAGTAGGGTCCCATCATCTGTGCTCAAACTATTGTCTCTAAATATTGCACCCTAGAGGGGGGTGTTTAATCCTCTTCCATATTTACGCAATGTTGGAACACTTTCAGGCATGTGGGTTTACCTATAAAGTAAATGTAACTCTAAAATGAAAGGGATATCTCCCTAAATTTGTCTCTATAAAATAATTTCTATCTACACCAGCTTGATTGGAAGGGAAAGGTTTATAAATTACATGAGGGAAATTTGTTTTAAAAATGGTGATGCACCAAGGTTTTTTTTCACATGAATGTCATATCTTAGTGCACAATACATCAAAATGTAAATACCTTTTTCCAATTTTTATAGATTCTAACATGAATATTTTAGTAAAGAGGTGAGATGCATGAAACAATAGAAGGAGAATGAATTGAAAGGCACATTTCACATTCAAGACTAGTTAAAATTCTTACAGTAGTTATATACACTTAAACACACTCTAAGTGACCTATTAGATCAATAACTTTTCTTAGACATAAAATACAAAGGATAGAAGCATTAAACCATCACTTGTTGTCAATATATGTCACTTGTACACTCAAACAATGTTCAAAACTTAAAAAGGAAAAAGACTATACTAACGCTAAAAGTCAAGATATCACTCCAGTAGGGCTTCACCATACTATGTGTGGATGTGTTTTAACTAGCCAAGGGGTTTTATATATAGTAATAAAGAAGAAAGAGAAGAAAACATGTGGTGCCAAGGAGAGGAATAAATTTATTTCAAGTCACCATCTTTAGCTGTAACTATCTTTACAAAAGATGCTTGTTCAAGCCATTTGGTTTATCTATGTCATCATAAGTTGTTACACCTTTGGTCTTACTCTTTCAAAGATGCTTTTCCAATGTTTTCATTAATAGAATAATTATATTCTTGGTTGAGTCATGGCATCAAAATAGTTGTTGCAAGGGAGTCCACTTATTATAGATTTGTCTCTTTCATTTTGTTTGGATTTATCTTTCTTTTTTGATTGGTCCTCAAGGAATGACTTAGATCCTAGTTGATCAATAGTGATATGGTATCTCTTACTATTTCAATAGATGAAAGACATGAGCCCTTATATTTGTCTGAATCCTCTTATGTTTGAAGACCAATGGTTAGCTCATTATTTTGAAGTTGATGTTTATTCAACTGTCATTCCACTTAGACATTTCCTTTAGGCACCCTTCTTGAACAATTCATGTGGGTACTTTCCCTAAAAGAATTCCCATGGGTATGCTCTCCACTTTGAATCATTTGCAACAATTCCTTCAGAGTTCTTGAAAAGGTCACTTCCTTTTAAAATGATCCCTTTAGGCTTGGAATGTGTCCCTTGAAAAAAGCTTTGAATGTAACTTGGAAGGGGAAGTGTCCCCTCAAAACTTTTTGAAGGGCTCTTGGAAGGGAAATTGTCCCTTTAAAACTATTCTGAAGGGCACTTTGGAAGAAAAGTGACCCTTCAAAAAAGTTCTAAATGGCACTTTGGATGAAAATTGACCCTTAAAAAATTTTGACGGGAACTTTGGAAAGAAACGGGGAGAGAATTATTTCAAACCTTTTGTCTAAGGCAAAGAGTCCAAGATAAAAAGGCTAAAATAATTCCTTTGGGGGAGACAAGGAGAGAATTCTTTCAAACTTTTTATTTAAGACAAAAAGGTTGAAAGAATTCAAACCTTGAGCAAAAGACTAAAAAGACAATTGAAAATGCCATACAAAATCTCCAAAGAAAATAAAAGAAAATAATTGGTCTTTCTAAGGGATTTAAAATAGACAATTGAATGTTGAACTTAGTCAAAGGGAGCTACAAAACAAGGTATGAAATTTCGCTAATAGAGACTTCAGGTGGAATTTTTCTTTGTTTTTGATGTACAAGCTTGGTATCAGGATATGTAATGATGTTATGTGACATAATTCAAGGGTCAATGCTAGGCATGTCCTTCTACGACCACATGAAATATTTGAAATATTTATCAAAGAATAAGGTAAAATTATCATGTGTAGGTGAAAGCTCACTAGAGATAGTAATTGGTTGAGGACAAGATGGAGTACCATATTTGATGTGAGTGGTTTATTCAATAAGCATGGCGTTAACATCTTGAAATTGGTATGGTTTATTGGGTAAGGTAGAAATTGGATTTGTCTTAAGATCAATGTTAGCAATGAAGGTGTTGAAGCAAGGAGTTTTAGCTCTTAAATTTCTATGTTTATGATGTTGTTGAGGAAGTTATAGTTGTCAAGCATAAAGTAACTTAAGGATAGCTTCATCACTAGGAATGGTCATAAGTGGATCATAATACTTGACATCTATTTCAAGATATCGATTACCATGGTGATCATACTTAGAATGTATCTAATGAACTTCAGTTGCCTTGACATCTAGTGTGATTTCATGAGTAGAAGTAGATGGAGAAGAAGGGGTTGGAATATCAGTGGTTCAATGATGGGAGAAGGATTGGATGTAATGATTATATATATAGGTGGTAAAGGAGATGTATCAATTTTTAGAGGTTTGGAAGGTATAATTTACTCTATTACCCAAAGATTATCAATAAGAGGAGAATTGGTAGGAGGCACAGGACCCTCAAGATCTAAGGTGTGATCTATAGAAATTGTATGAACATCCTAATTAAAAGTATGAATTTAGGTTAAGGTTTTTTGATAATACTAGACATTTAGGTCTATGGATTGAGCTTGAGCCATTATATAGTAATCATCATATGTTGGAGAAATTGTACATACTTGAGAATTAGGGGGAATTTCAGAAGGTAAAATCCTGATATTACTAAATGTACAAGGAAACAAGATGAGATGATTTTGAAATAATTTGGCCACTCCAAAATCATTTAAAGTGAAGGCATATTTAGGTAAATAAGGCTCTTAAGCATTACATGGAGGGGAAACTCAGTAATCTCATCATTAAGAGGAATAATACAATCCCTGGGTAAGAGAGGATGAAGCCATTGTGAAATATAGTGAGGTAACTTGGTAGTATTTAAAGTATATTGAAAATCATTGGGATCATCATCATTGGAATCCTCAAGAGTAACTTGTAAATCAGGATTCATGTTGATGAACTCAGGTAAAAGAGCACTATTGATATTAAAAATTATAGGAATACAATATTGTGATTTAGGATTGGGAAGTTGAATGCTCCATGGGTTAGGATCATCTTCATGCTTATACCATTTTCCATTATGTAATAATTTAATACATTAAATACCAAAATAATCAATGGCCCTCATTCGATGAGTCCATGGATGACCAAGGAGTATGTTATAAGAGAAAGGAAGATCAAGGACCATAAGCTTGGTTTGAATAGTTTTAGGTTCAATGGTTAATGGAATCCAAATACAACCAAGTGGTTTTTTATTAGTATTATCAAAACCATGACAAGTAATATGGTTTTGCTTGAGATGATCCTTTTTATAACCAAGTTATTAGATGAGCCATCAAGATGTTACATTAATATTGGAACCTTCATCGACTAGAACTCTATGAATAAGAGTGATATTAATGGCTACTTTTATGAAGAGTGGTGGATCATTAGCATGAAAGATAATTGCATCATTGATCATTCCTTCTTCAAGGAATTCAATAGAAGGTTTAAAAGAAGGACACATAGTTTCAATGGTATTTACATTGGTAGGTTGAGATTCAATAGAATGTGGTTGTTCATATATATAGAATGGATATTTAATTTATTGAAGTTGGTGCATAAGGAATTTATGATGATAAGGTTAAGTGAGAACTAATTCCATAAGTGAAATATTATAAGTCCTAGAGTTGAGTTCTTCAAGAAAGTTCCAATGATATTTAGAATAATCATCATAAGGTTTAGGAGGTAAATTAGAATTTGGAGGAAGAGATGTGGTTGGAGGATTGAAAGGAGGATATGGTTCCTCTTGAGATTTTGAAGAAACATTAGTAATGGTAGTATCTTTAAGAAGTTGTTCCTTAAAAGATGGATTATTAAGCTTGGTAATGGGATCTTTGTGAGCTAGTTTATGATGATAATTAACCTTAGTAGTGTTGACATATTGAGAATTGTTGAAATATTGGTCATAATCAACACCAATGGCACAAACATCCTTGGAATTTGATTGATTATTAAAATAATATTTTTTGGTTATTTGAAGTAGAAGCTTTATAAGTTTGTCATTTTTGAAAAGCATTAGTGTATTCTTGATGATGAAGATTGACCATAGCTTCATGATTGAATGAATAACCAAACATATAAGAGAAAAAAAAATTTAGTGATCCCTCTATAAGATTTATGAGAATTCCTAATGTTTGTATGGAACCAAAAAAATAGATTATAGTCATACCACTTAGGAGGAGCATTGAGATATATGAAAAGTTTTGAGGGTGGTAAATATTATTTCATTTGCTAAATCAAAAGAGGTGCCCCAAGAGTGATGGTGATCTTGGGAGGAAAAGAGAGGAAGAAATGAACATCCCATATAGTACCTAAATGGATTCAAGTTATCCAAAAAGATTCTAATAGTAAATTTAATTATGACTTAAGAGAGATGAACAATATGCAAAGAAGGAAAGATAGAGAACTAGATTGATAAATAGGGAAGGTAGAAAGCATTACAAGGTTGACTTAACACAAAAATAGGGACTAAAAATAGTATATGGATAATTAGGTCAATCTAGTACAATGAAAATAGATTAAAAAAGGAAAAATAAGGGTATGTAAATAGTATAGGGTCAATTAGGTCGATCTAGTATAGTGAATAGAGGTTGAAAAAGATATAGGATCGATTGGGTCGACCCAATATAGTAGAAAGGGAATTTTATAAAATTGATGATAGATTTATGAAATGAAATAAGAAATTTTTTTCAAGTAAAATTGAAAATAAATATATAAAATGAAGAAAATAGTCAATTGGATTAATGCTAGCCAATCCAATTGAAGCACATAGCACAAAACCTTGTATCAACACTAGCTAATGCAAGTTTTTTCAATACAAAATATAATTGAGTAAAGAGAAAGTAATCAAATTGGAAATTAAAGATATAACTAATTAGTCAACCTAAATGTTTATTATATTATTAAAATATGATTTTAAATGTGAAAGAAATTTGGTTGTAAGAAAGAAATTAAAATGGTAACCTAAAGATGGTTTTAGGTAGTTTGGATTAAAAGGGACTGGAGTGGCAATGATACATGTTTGGTATTAGGGACTAACCCCTCATTTCACACACCATAGTAATAAGGTTTTTTGATGCTTAACTGGAATATAACATTAACCATGATTTATACTTAACCAGAGTATCAAGTTAGCTTCCCCCTTGGCGATGAAATCCAAGTAGGTTGGCCTTGGGTAGACAAGTGTTAGAATGTTTGTTTAGATTATGTGATTTGTCCATGTGTGCATAAAAAAAATAGTGAACTAAATGGTTAATTAGAAACCACCTAATTAAACCATGTAATCTATTTAAAGCATATAAGTAATAAGAAAAGAAAGTGTGAACTAATTACTAGCATATAAGGTTAATTCCAACTTTAAAACAAGGTATAATGTTGATATAGTCAATAATATATGCACAAATTATAAAATAGGGTCAACAGGGTTGAACCTGTATTGTAAAATCAAAATCTAAAAATGAATAGGGTTGATAGAGTCGACCTAGTTATTTAAATAGTAAAAAATGTAGAACTAGGTTGGCAATGTTGATGTAGTTGACTTTGAAAGGGTAGTTTTGAAGACTACAAACTATAAAAGGAAAGATAGTAAAGAAAGAGATAGAGATATAGAAAGGAACCTTGGTGGATTAGAGATATAGAGAATGAAGATTTTTTTTCAAAAACCTTGATATATGCTTACAAATTTTACTAACTAGGTTGACTGGGTCGATCAAGCTTTGAAAAAACTTATTGTTGAGTGTCTAGAATATACAGGGTCCACTAGGTCAACCTAGTATGCTAAACTGGATGTCTAGAAATATACAAGATTGACTAGGTTGACCCAGTAGTCTAGATTAGATGTCTAAAAATCTAAAAAACTATACTAGGTTTATAGGATCGATCTAATAGCTTGTACTCAAAAATATATGCATAAAAGTTAGATATTGGGTCGATAGAGTTGATCTAGTATGGAAAATATATGATAAAAGTAATGACAAAATAATGAAAGAAAATGAAATAAGGTAAACAAATCCTACAAGGGTTAGTTCACATTAAGTTCACCAAAATGTATGCAATTAGAAATGCATCATGTCTATAAATCAATCCTAGCTCAGAGAAGATAGAGCATACTTACACTTCTAATTGGGGATATATTTGTTAAGTGGGGGTGTGACCAATATGGGGATCCATTAGACTTGATTATGGGATCACTTGTCACAATACACCATGTTATAAAGGGTTTTGAAGCTTACATTCTAACAAAATCACATAACCCTAAAAGAGTCATATGGTTTGATGTTCACTCTATATCTAATAAACAATAAATTAAATATAATCTAGTATACACTAAAGCTTGTGGCACAATATGAGAGTTTAGTAAATCAATCAAAACATGTATAAGAGAGTCTTAATTAAGCTAAGTATGAATAATACCCTAATACATGGAATATGAAGAGTAATATTATTTGAGCCAATACTTATGCTACTTCTATCTACTAAAGAGAGGAGAATAAAGTTATAATATACTTACCTAAAGGTGAACCCATTGAGAGTCAATATCTTCCTTGGCCAAAGGGGATTCACAAGAGGTTGTTATGGTTTTTAAGGATAACTAAGAAAGACCAAACCATCCAAGACTTATCTACAAGATTAAATTCTCCAAGTAGAAACCCTAAGCTAAGACTCCTCAAGTAGAATGGTGGAAGAGCAGATTGTAAATAAACATAAGTGAATAATAACTATTGATTTCAAATCTAAAATAATTATGAAATGATCTTGTATATATAGGTATATCTTACCCTAAATCCTCTCAAAAATTTTAGATGTACAAGGTTGACCCAGTCGACCCTATATGTTTTTAGGGATAATTCACTAGGTCTAAACTAGGTCGATCAAAGGGATAATAAACTCAAAGAGTGAAAAATACCCCTAGACTATACAGGGTCAACCTAGTTGACCTAGTATAGCCAACTATAGAAAAATGAAAATCCAACAATGAGCACAAGGTTAACAAGTTAGAGGATCACTTAGTAACTTAGAAACTCAAGATTTTAAAATGGCGCTCACTCAAAATTTAAAATCGGCTGTCGAGGTTTAGGTGGCCGGTGTGGTTGTGGTTACCATTATAGATGGGGATCCTTCTGCTAGCAAGGGGAGGGATTAGTATGCCCCTCAAGCAATTTGTTATATGGGGGGAGGAGATAATACAGCTGTGCATACTGCCTTTGCTTCCGGTTCAGGGTATGAACCTGGGGGAAGAACTTTTGTAGATGTGGTGGTCTTTAAAGTGGATATACATGGTGCTTTGCCTCATGCATCATTTGGACCTACCAGAGTGTCACCGGTAAGTGCTATGAAACCTATCAGGGTATCTCTAGACCCTGATTTAGAGGAAAAAATCTTCCAACTAGAAGAACGGTTTTCCTCTTGTGCTACAATTTTTCATTTTCGTGGTGTCTAGCCCCCTCTTTCAGATCTAAAGAACTAGATTTCCAAGAATTGGATGCATATTAAAGATGGTCAAATCCTTCCCTGTGATAAGGGATTTTTTATAATAATATTTCAAAGCCTTGAAGATAGGAAGTCTATTTTGTGTCACAATAATTTTTCTTGGTAGGGCAAATTTCCTCTAATGGCCAAACCTTGGCATAAGGATTTTAATCCTATCTCAGAATCCTTTAACAAGTTCCTGATTTGGGTGTGACTACCTTATCTTCCATTACACCTGAGGTAAGAGGAGGTTTGTAAAAGTATTGGAAATCCTATAGGAGATTTTTTATATAAAAAAGATAGTATGATTCCTCTCCACTCGACTTGTGGAATATTTCTGGTAGATCTAGATGTTTCTAAGGGCCTTCCTGAGGTGATTTGTATTGAATCCCAAAGGGTAACCTAGACACAAATTTTGGACTATGAGGGGATCCCTTTTTGGTGCAAGAAATGCCACCAGATGGGACATATTGATGCACGTTGTGTTACT
Organism: Torreya grandis; assembly: GCA_037957365.1. Taxonomy (NCBI): domain Eukaryota; kingdom Viridiplantae; phylum Streptophyta; class Pinopsida; order Cupressales; family Taxaceae; genus Torreya; species Torreya grandis. The sequence goes on along the minus strand of JARHVA010002382.1, from coordinate 359,223 downwards.
AGGAATTCTAATCCCAGACGTTCACCTTCGTGGTGGCCTAAAGTCTCATCTGAACAAAACTTAGACAAACAACCTCTGGAAGCAACAACTGATTCTGAGTCAGAGAATGAGGAAAGTTCACAATCTAAATTGGAAGATGAAGAGGAATCAGTGGTGAAACATTCTAAGGAAACTCCTAAAGAGGCTATGGTTAGTGATATAGCTGAGCCAGAGGAGGAGGTGGTGGCCTCATCCCCTATTTTGGAGGATCCTTCTAAGAGCCAGACTGTGTTTGATTCTCACAAGGATTTTATGCCTACAGGAATCCAAATATCATTATCTTCTGAGGCATGGGATGTTGAGGCAGCTAAGGTAGAGGATGGATGGACAACAGTTAGGAAAAAGAAGTCTAAGCCTTTGGTCCCCCTCTAGTTATGAATCTTCGGTCATGAAAAAAAAACAACTTAGAAGATTCATCTAAAGGTCCCTGATGCTGACCAATCTTTAGGGGTCAGCAAACTGGCCGCTTTTTAGGTTTTCTGGTTATTGGTCTGGGAGGTTGTTTAGCCTATTAATCTAGTTGGCTAACTCTCAGCTCAATGTTTTGTTGCTATTTTTTTGGTCTTATTTGTTGGTTACAGGTCCCTGTAAAACCTGGTTTTGGTACTTTTTTGTAAGCAAGTTCTTTTGTTAACCTGGAAGTGCTTTAAGGTTTATCTTCATTCCTGTTGTGTAGGGTTTCGGGGTCCCTTCAAAACCTGTTTTTACCTTAATCTAAAACTATAGAAAAATGAAATAAGGAAAGAAAAGGAGGATAAAGCATGGTAAAAGATTAGAGGAGTGTGCAAGGGAGGAGTAGGGAATGGTTTTAAGAGCTAGTTGGATTGGTAATAATGTGGCAATAAGGGACAACAATCCTATAAAGCATCAAAGCTCATCCCACCCCTTTCCCAATACACCATTTAAGACATGTACTTAAATATATTGAGTCTTAATGAGTTCCTACAAGATGTAAATCATCAGTTTTTAATACAAGGTTGAAAATATTATGTGTATATATACCACATCATACATTTACAATAGGTATTTGAAAGATGTTGAAGGTATGGGATTTCCCTCATTCCAAAAAAAATTATTTTCTACGTTATTAAGGGAAAGTTGTTAAGCCATGTCATTACTAAGGAGGGAATCTCTATAGATCCTGAAAGAGTAGAAGTTATATCAAACATAGAGCCTCCTAACATTAGGAAAGAATTGAAATCATTTTTTGACAAAATTAACTTTTTAAGAAATTTTATTTCTAGTTTTATAGAAATTGTCAAACCATTGAATGACATGTTGAAAAAGGATGCCAAAATCACATGGAATGAGGAAACTAAGAAGGATTTTAAGGACATCAAGGATTTAATTAGCCAAGCTCTAGCCTTGATAAGTCTAAAATTCTCCAAGGACTTTTACCTCTATTCCTTTGCTTCTAACAACACTATTATTGTGGTCTTAACTCAAAAAATTCATGGTTTTGACCATCCAATTTATTTTATGAGCACAAAATTTAAAAATGTTGAGTTAAATTATTCTTTAATTGATATGCAATCATGTGTATTAATTAAGTTAATAAATAAATTTAGTCATTACATTCTTAGGAACAAGGTGCATGCCATCTTACTAGACCCTACCACCAAACTCATGTTATGTCAGAAAGAATTGGGATAAAGGAGAGGTAAGAGGGTGTATTCTATTTAGGAATATGACAATGATATGAAGACTAAAAAATTGGCAAGGTGCCAATGGTTGATTCAATTGATTTCCAATGCTAACCCCAAGCTTAATTTCATATAGGTTAAATAAGAAAGTTTTCATTCCAATGATTGCTATGATCCAATTGTTCATCTACTAATCAATGGAACTTGTCTTCTAGGGTTAACCAGGGATAAAAAATGAGCCCTAAGACTCAAGGTAGCCCACTACCTGATCAATAATGGAGTGCTATACAAAAATAACTTTGAAGGTGTCTACCTAAGATGCATTTCAAAAGAAGAAGATACTGAGATAATGAGCACTTTTTATGAGATTATGTGAAGTAAACATCCGTCTAGAAGGACAATAGCTCACAAAATCCTTAGAGCTAGTTATTATTATCTCACCATCTTTAGGGATGCCCATAATAATGTATGTTAATGCCATTCATGTCAAATATTTAGCACAAAGAAGCCCAAGTCAGCCATGCCACTACTAGTGATGATTAACAAGCCATTCACCTAATGGGGTATATATTTTGTGGGGTTAGTCAAACCCAATTCATCAGAAGGTCACAAGTATGTTTTGATAGTTACTAATTATTGTACTAGGTGGACTGACGTATTGGCCACTAAGCAATGCATAACTATAAAAGTGATCACCTTTTTAGAAGAAAACATATGCATCAGATTTGAAACTCTAGTTTCTCTAGTATGTGACAATGGATCTTCTTTCATATCCATTAAAATGACATACTAGGAATATGATAATAGTATTATTCTCATGTTTTTGTCTAACCATTACCTTCAAGGTAATGGAGTATCTGAATCAACTAATAATAACTTGATGAAAGCAATAAAGAAGTCTACTACAGATAAGCCTATAATGTGGTACAAGCTTCTCAAATATGACTTTTGGGTAGACAGGATAATAATCAAGTAGGACCTAAAGGTATCACCATTCTTATTGGTGTATGGCTAAGAACCCATCTTCCCTATCACCCTTAAGTTACCTACATACAAGCTTATGAAGGGATATATGGAGGAAGATCAAGAACTTGAATATTCAAGTCTGTTGGATGTTGTTCAGTTGGAATTTGCACAAGAAGAGGCTTTGACCAAATTTATTAGGAATGAAACCATAGTGAAAAGGTGGTTTGACACATGATCAAAGATAAAGGTGTTGAGGCAAGGAAACTTAGTTCTTCTTTGAGATAAAACATATAGACCTAAGGGTAACAAGGGAAGTTCACACCTTTGTGGATAGGTCCCTATCAGACTACTAAGACAATTAGAAAATACACCTTCAAATTGAAAGAACTACAAGGAGAAAAATTCACATTGTCCACCAATGGGTAGTACCTCAAGCATTATTTATTTTCTACTACACTAAGAGTCTTCATGGAGTAAATTGTAAGACTAGTTAGGGTTAGTGTAGGTGGGCTAGTTTAGTTTATTTCTGCTCTTTTCTTCTTGTCCCTTCTTTTTACATATGCTTGTGTATATTTGTTTACTTTTCTTTGATTTATGTTTTCTGTGTTTACTTGTTTTAATAATTCCCTAATTTTACACAACTTCCAGCTCAGACTTTATTCTAATTGCTTAGGAACTCCACATTTCAAGTATACAGCGATGAATCTTAAGAGAATGTTGATCATGGATCTAAAATATGAGCTTAATGATATAATTTAGAGAAACTAGTAAGGAATAATAGATAAGTTAACTATTCCATAAGATATTAAACATTGTTTTGATCTAAAATTGATTTTAATAAAAATTTCACATATAGGATAAAAGCTTAAATTATTAGAACATAGTCATGTTTGCACTTAACAAACATCCTTACCTAGGATAAGGTTGAAACCATAGGTTATTGTCTAAAGACCAAATATTTGACCAAATCCTTAAAACCAACTAACTTGGTTCCCAAAATTTGCTAAAAATCCAAAATGGTCTAAAAATACAAAATTAAGAGCTTATTGCAAAATCAAAAGCTTTCCAAGTAAAGGTGATTCTGGTAATCTCCACCAGGGCTATAGACGCTTGGCTAGTAGTAGAACAAGGCCTTGAGAGGATCCAAAGGTATCTTTGTTAAGGATATGGACCCCTAGCTAGAAGTAAAGTAATGACCAAACCTTCCTTGAATGAAATCATGGTTATAAATGAATATCCAAACATGTTACAAGTCAATGTTACTTTTTAAAGACATGAAACTAGGAAGTTGTTCTCTGAATCCCATCACAAATAGTAAGTGGAATCAAAGCACACACACAACATGACTAGGTTTTGATGTTTAATCCTAATTATATAGGTGAAATATTTATTTTAACTATAAAATAATCTTGATAAGGTTAAGTAGGAGGTATTTTACATAGTGAGTCAAATTATGATATTTCTATTAGGATTCAACTATGTAGTTTTTTGAGTCAAATTCCTTGACCCATGTTTTTTGAGTAGTGGTTCACAAGATCATGAGAATGAATTTTAAACTTATCACTCATTACATCTAGGTGATGCTCAAAAAGGTGAATCATTGGGCCTTCCTAGAAGGTCACCCATCCTCGTACTACTCCAAATCAAGTACGCTTAACCATGGAGTTCCCTCCAAGGTTAAGCCAATTTAAACTCAAGAATGCTTAACCATGGAGTTGGATTAACCTTAGAAGGAACTCCATGGTTAAACATGATTGAGTTGGAGTAGTACTAAGATGGTTGGCCTCTTAGGAAGGCCCAATGCTTCACCCTTGTGAGCATCACCTAAATTCAATGAGTGGCTTAACCTTGGAGGGAAATCTATGGTTAAGTGTGATTGAGTTAGATTAGTACTAAGATGGGTGACCTCATAGGAAGGAAAAATGCTTCACCCTTGTGAGCATCACCTAAATTTAATAAGAGATAAGTGGACCATTCATTCTCATAGTCCTATGAACCACTACTCATGAAACATGGCTCAAGGAATTTAATTTGAAAAAATATACAATTTAATCTTGATAGCAATACCATAATTTGATAAGAATGTTGATCAATTGGAATAGGTAATTTAGTTACTTGTATAAATTAGATTCTCTAAATTCTAAAAATATTTCTATGTTTCACCCTAAAAGTTGCCATTTTTTTAGGGCAACATATCCCCATTCTTGAAAAATGGGGACCCTTGTGTTAAAATTATGCAAATTTGTACTTCAAAGTTGAAATTTAGTTGATCAAAGTGTCATTTGAGAGGTTCGCACATTATTTTTATTTTAATATCATCCACACCATATTTTATTTAATATTTTGTTCATGGTCTAGTTTAACTTGGCCTAATGTGGCTAAGAATCAATCTTCATGTTTCAAGTTGTAGGTATAATGGAGCTCTCTTTGAATAGATAATGCTAGGATTTTGTAACTCAATCCATATTCAATATTTTAATACCTTTTGGTTTGAAAAAATGCAAGTCCAATCCATGTTTAAAGCTCCTAGAAGTCCTTCAAAAACCCTGACATAAGTTTTTGGACCAAATTTAGAATTGGCAAGAATAATATCAATGGGAGCACTTTAAAATGTTGTGGACTCAAACTTATTTTTTATACCATAGCTTAGTCATGTTTCTCAACATGACCAAACCATAGCCTAAAAATTATATACTTGGTCCCCTTTATATATATCCCCTTTTGTTCCCTTTTTTGGTGTATGGTCTGACTTTAATGTTTATAGGGTCCTTTTATTATGTTCTTATCCTGGTCTGACCTTTGTTATTACCATAGTCACTCTTGCTACAACTTAGGATAATATCTTAGTCCTAAGGCCCCATTCATGTTTATTAACATAAACATGACCTTAATCTTAAGACTTTAACCTATATCTTATATGCCACTAAGCCCTAACTTAAACTATGTTTTTTTTATAGGTTCGACATCCTACATTTAATCAGGGAATTTGATCGAACAACGCAAGGTGGACCTGATGAATCAAAGAATTTTATCCATAGAGCCAATATCACTTGATCACATTGATAATAATCAATGATCTATGGTTTCTCATACAAAATTGATCCAATAGGGTGAATGCAACATTGGAATACCAAGGACCAATCACAGATATCTACCTGGATCATGATCAACAGTTTACATTTACTTGTAAGAGATGATTAGATGGAGCATATTAAAGCAAGTTTATATGGCACATATGGCATGTCAAAGTAATTAAATTAGATATTATCTCAACCATCACTTGATGCCCATGAGGCCATCACTGATGTCTATGAGATCATTAAATTTTAGCCCTTATAGTTAACTATGAGAGCTTAATTTTGGCATTCTTATACCCATTGCCTAACACCCTCAATGTGGTCATTAACATCTATGAGAATATCAAATTTTAGCCCCTATGGTTAATTTCTAAATATTAATTATTATGTTTATGTGAATTTCAATGATGTCCACATGACCATCATTGACATCCACAAGACTATTAAAATTTGATACCATGAACCCATCTCACTTAGATGAATAAATGTGTTAATGTTGTGTTGTGGGATCAATGGAGACCCATTTGTAAAATAATAATGTTTATATTTTTATGATTTAATAATAAAATTATCCTTTCATTTAATATTTATCCCATCATAAAGCAAGTTCAAATTTTCATGGGATTGATTATAAAAACCATGAACCTAGCTCAAATTTTATCCTAAAGTATGGTAATTCTTCTAAACATTTGACTAAAATTTGGCCTAAAATATCATTCATAGTCACCATATGTCCCATAATATTATTTGGGTCTATTATATTGAATTAACCTAGAAAATTCAAGGTCTCATTATTAAAAATTTGGCTTAGAACTTCTTACCCTAAACTTTTATCATATTTATTAATACTGTAAAACCTTAGGTTAAAAAATATTTTACTCGATCCTTTTATTATTAAAGGTCCCATTTTATCATGATGAAAACATAGATTAAATAATTTAACCTAAATTTTATATCATGTTTATTAACATGAAATAATCCATAGTCTAAAGTCTTTAACCTAAGTTCTCATATGTCTCGATGTTAACTTAAACATCATGCGCCTTTGCAGCATCTACAGATCACATGTGACCAGAATAAAATGATTAAATGGAGTGATATCTATGTATAATATTCAATATAACCTTAAAGGACCTATGGAAATACCACATGGTGAATGCATACCAATTTAAATAGTTGATAAGGTGTAAAACCTTGGAAGCCCCATGGGACTACCAAGTGGTATAATTGTGTGGCCTAGTACAAGCAATGGCTAATGGCATGCAACTCACATGATTAAGAACAATGACTCACATTGATCTATGAAATATGATCTAACTAATCAAGACCAAACAATATTTTCAAATGGCAATGGTTGGTTTTTGTACATTAATGAACAAAGTGCTATGAAAGTGCCAACTAGATGCCACGTAGACACCACCTAAGCATAAAATGACAAAACCAAAGATGTTGTGGTCACAAAAAATAAAACTTATAAAGGAAGAGGTCCAAATAAAATCCAAGGTACCAAATTCACTTAAGTCTAAAAGACCATCACCATTAAAGCCTAGAAAAGACTTACAAAGAAACCTTAACATCTATAAAGCCCTAATTTGATCTCAAATTGACCATAGTTAAACCAGATAGAGCTCAGTTATCATATGAGAAAGTGTATATTAATCCATAGGAAATTTTTAGACCAATAGTGAGTAATTTATAAAACTCGTAGCATGAAAGAAACATAGAGAGGACATAAAACTCTACTTAACCATAGATTTGGAAGGAAGTGTCTTTAAGGACAAAGTATTTGATGCTATGGTGTTGAACACTAGAGATAATAATTGGTCCAATATATTTTGGTTAATTAAAGAGATATAACCCATAACAAAAGAGGATGATAAAATTGCATCCTTTAAGACAAGATATTATGACCTAACATAGATGACAACCCTTCACCAGGTAGTAGCAAAACCAGAGGTACATCATTGTATATAAGTAAGAATATAAAATAAAAAAGTTATGTTAATCAATGAATGTAATCATAAATGCATTACCTATGTGTCTCCCATTTCTTTTAAGAAATATTATAAGTTACCCAAGCCCTGAGTATATTTTTCCACACTTAATGAATGGGCTAAGAAAAATGACCTCAAAACCATCCTAGCCCCATGGTTGTATTCTATAAAACATGGGATTTATAACCTTAGTGGAAACATTCACCTCAACCAATTTCAACTTGAAATTAGGGTGATAATTACCTTGATGAACAAGTTGTGTGGAAACCCCACTACCACTTATGTTGATAGTGTTTGGCTACCTTCTATATACTTTATGATTGAGAAGGAGTTCACCCCTACCATTGGTGAAGTTATTAGCACATGTTTATGTAGGAAGATCTCCATAGTGAAGAAATGGTATATGAAATTTTTTTGTATGATGTCTTATCTCTTGGATGCCCTTTTTTCCATAATTGAGATCACCAACTTTAGGGTATGGTCACTTGAATATACACATATAGTGTCTCAATTCTCTTCAAAGTTGCATATCTTCAAGTATAGGGACCATTTTAATTTTATATATGATTACATCTATCCTAACTTGACTAAGGCTAATGCAAGAAACCTAATGCCAATAGTCAACCCATTGGTAAATAAGTCCATTGGGTACATCTATTATTTTTTGGACTACACAATCATCAAGATTGAGGGAACATAGTGCACTCCACTTAGACTGTCAGTCCATGTTAAAAATGAATTAGTTGAGCAAGACTTTGCATTCCAAGTATGCAATGATATTGATGGTGTTTGTAGAGGTAAAAGTAAATTATTACTACATACTCCACCCTTGGCTATTAGTATAACCATCTTCTAGCATTGGGACAACATTAAAGATGTTTTTAGACATAGAGCCTCTTTCAATTTATAACATGATGATTTGAGACAGTGGGACCGCAATGTTAGAATTATGAAATGTTTGAAAGCCTAACCTATAATTTTGACCTATGAACATCATCTAGGATTCTATTAATCAATATAAACCAAGGTTTCATCCTTTAGAGTGGTATTGTAAAGGTTAAGTAAATATGACTTCAACCCATAAGACATATTGATGAATGGCCAAAAAGGAAATGATGACATTTGGCAACATGGTCTAAGGCAATGCCACTTGTTAAGAGGTCAATCCTCTAGACCTACCCCTATGTAGCCACAATCACAAGTAAAATTCCCAAATCCTAAAGAATTAATCTAAATAGAGGCCTGAATAGAGGAAACTTGGGGAGGGGACATCATATTCAATGCAGCCCGATGAACCAAGATTTCCAAATGAGTAAACTGATATGTTGGCATTAGACTCAGGTGAGATAGTGGAAGATGAATTACAGATGTTGTCTACTTATTATAAATTTGATGAAGAAGAAATGTAGATGGGGGAACCCCAGTCCTAAAATAAAGAGGTAGAGACATAAAAAGGGAAGGAATTAACTTTGCATTTAGTTCCAATTACTCCCCCACAAAAGAGAAAGGATGAGATTTCAATAGTTCTATCATGAACAAAGAGGCCTAAATTGACCTTCACTCACCCTTTGAGTGAGTTTAGTGTCTTTAGCAAATAAAATATGCTAAAAATACCAACCATCCCTGAATGGTTCATCTACGACAAGTTTTAAAATCTTCCTACTTTACAACACTCTTGGGACATGACAAAGTCAGTAAACATAATTGTTCATGATGAGCTTAATCCATGGATAATCACTCTAATTAAAGATGATAAATAAAGATAGGTAATTACCCTTAGGGATTTAAGTGGCATGTTGATGGATGTTACTAGGAATTTAAGTGAGACACATGTAATGACTCTAAAGCCTCCTCAAATAACTCAATCATTAGTTAGAATCTAGTTTAATCTAATTTAAGTTAGACACATGTAAAGACTTTAAATCCTCCTCAAATAACTCAATCATTAGTTAGAATCCAAGTGAACACTCCATATTTGTAGAAGATATACTTGGATTATCCCAATCTCAATTATCCCAACTACAAACTGGTATCAAGGGCATGAAATTAAAAATAGAGAACCTAAAGAATCAAATGGAAAATATACAGAGGTAGTCTATTTTATCTATCCTTGATCTTATGATATAGATGTTTGAGGCATCCTTTTATGACATGTTTAATTATATGAAGATAATAAAAGCAAGACAAGTTGTATTATGCTAGTAAGATGCAATAGCCAGGGGTTTAATTACTCAATGGTAGAGTTTAAAAGATAAGATGAAGGATTTAATTAGCATCTTAATAGGGGATAAAATCCAAGGCTTCAGTATCATTAGCCTAGCCCATCTCAACATAGTCATCGGATTGATCATAGTTAAAATTTAGGGATTGAGCATGTGGTCCAAGAGTTTATAAATACTCCTCAGGTATTATAAAGAGTTATTAGATAGGATAGAAAAGTTCCTAAAGACCATGATTACTAAACCAAAAACACTCAGATCCATAGGCATCATCATATATGATGAATTAAATCATAATACCACTTTGCTCATGTAAGAGGTAAAGAGCAAGAGCCAAGACATGTTTTAGATTGATAAAAAAGGGTCATGAATATGATCCCAATGGTAGAAGAAAATATTTTCAAGGTAAGGAGCATTAAAGAAGCATTGGAAAGAAATAACAGGGACCTTGAAGAATTAGTTGAGCAAGAGGATGAACTCTTCCTTAAACCCATAGTTAATTTGAGACTTATTGATGAGAAACATCAAAAGGCAATAAGGCTACTTTAGTAGAACCAAGGGACTTCATCAGTATAGGGTCCACCAGTTAGGAATATTCTCTCTTATTGAAGCATTGTAAATTTTGAAAATGGGATATTTTTTTGTAAAGGCATGTGCATTTTGTTAGCACATTTGCCTATAGGTTAATTCATTTTGGAAAGTCTAGTGTATTCTAGAAACTTAATATAAATGATAGATGTCCTTCAAATTTGTACACTTGTAGGCTAATGAAACTAACCTACATAATTCCTTTTTTATATAAAAGGACTACTATCTTTTTAAAAAGGGAGGGAGTTTTTGAGCTACAAAAACTAGTGTAAACTTTAAGAAATGAAAGCAAGAAGATAATTCTGAAACGTAACTCTCATTTTGTTTGTATGAATTCTTGCATGGCTTCTCTCTAAATTGTCTATTATAAATTTTAGATATGAATTATTCTTGTGAATTTTTGGTGTATACCTTTGAATGAAAAATTGTTAGATTGTGCTTATGCTAGGATAAATCAAGGTTCTCTAGTTTACTTTGTTTTATTTGCTCTACATTTGTAGATGTGCAATAGCTATTTTCTTAAAGGAGTAAATATATAAAGTAATCTTAGTTCTTATTTGCATTATTTCTTATTTTCCTTAGAAGTTTGCTTGATCTATTTTATGATTTGATCTTGATATATTTTATTTCATATATTAGTTAAGTGCATATATGGGAAACATTTGAACTCTATCATGATATCTAAGATAAAGATCAGTCATATTTTTATTTTCTACCTTACCCTATCTATTTACTTCTTTTTAACCAGATCACTTTAGTTTAAACTTCATTATATATGTATCAGTTTAGCTTTAGACATAGAGTTGAACATAATTAACCATAATTAGCTTAGATAATTCACTTATTTACAAAGATTTGTAGGCCATAGTGAGTCCCAACCACCAACTAATATAAATATTGTGAAACAGTCATTTTTTCTACATCTAATCCACTATAGAAAACATGATTATCATAAAAAAAACCTCCCCATTTTGATCTATGCTTATCCATATTCTTCATAATAAAAATGAGGGGTTATCTAATAGTATATTGGTCCTACATGACATTCAAGATAAGCTATAGGAACAAGGTATCCATTAAATTTGAGCCTATTGCTCAATTCCATATAGAGCCTTATGGGACAGATAGCTCAAACATCAACTATACCATCCTAGATGAGGATGACCACTTAGCTAGTCAAGAACTAAACACTCATCCTAAATAAATACCTGATATGTTCCTAGATGAATTATGGATTGACAATAACTTTATTAACCCTTTGGAAGGTGTTGAAGAGAGGAACACAGGATTATATTTCTTGCATGAGGGGAAGGAGTCCATGTCATTCCTCATTAGGCCTTAAGAAGATACTAGTGGTTTTTGGAAATTATTATTTAATGAATAAAGAAGAAAACATGGGGTAGGTGTAGGTACAATTCTAGTATCCCCATCCAATGATAAGTACTTATGTTCTTATAGGTTTTAATTTAGTTTATCTTTCAATGCAATAGACTATAAGGATCTTATCCATGGCCTTTAGTGAGATAGTAAGAGAGGAATTAAGTAGTTACAATTGTTTGGGGATAGTGAGCTTGTAGTGCATCAAGTTAGAGGCCAAAATATCATAAATAATCCCTTGATGAAATCATACAAACGTATATTGTGGGACCTATCTGAGGATTTTGAGGACTTTAACATCCAAGTAGAGCCAAGAAGCCAAAATTAGCATGTTGATATGATGGAAACTGTGGGGGCTTAGTTTGACCTCCCAAATGAATTGAGAAAGTCCAAAGTGCAGCCACCTATTAAAGTGGTAGTAAGACCATTAGTGCCAAACAATGAAATTCACTGGTAGGTCTTTGATAGTGACAAATAGATTACTTATTTCTTGTAGTAGGAAGCAAAGTTTTCCTCAGTGAATCAATAAAAGTTTCAACATTAGTACGAGGATAAAATTGTTCAACTGAGGTCTAAAAGACTTCCTAAAAGTTTGGTCACCCTTGAAGGTTGTTTTCATGAAGGGGACCATATGAGAAAAGACAAAAATGTGATGTAAACTGATGAGGAAACTATGAAAGAGTCTTTATCCTCAAAGATAAAGTACTCAATCTTAGAAATGTAATTATTAAGGCTAAAAGGTATGATTTAATTAAGCTTTGTAAAGAATATGTAGACATCTTTTCTTGGGAATATAGTTACCTGAGAGGTTTTGATACCAAACTAGCCCAACACACTATAGAATTAGAGGCTAATGCCAAGCCTATCAACCAAAAGCAAAGGCATATCAACCCCAAAATTAAATATCTTATGAGTAAGGAATTGGCCAAATTAATTGATTATCACATCATCTTTCCCATCAAACACTCCTCATGGGTAACCAACTTGGTGACTTTAATAAAAATGGGGAGATCAAATTATGTGTTGACTTCAAGAATCTAAAAAGGGTTTCTTTGAAAGATCACTACCATTTGATATCCATGGAGAAACTCTTTCAAATAGTTATTGGTTTAGAATTATTCTCTTCACTAGATGGGTATTCAGGTTACTCCTAGGTGTTGGTAATAAAAAAAGACCAATACAAGACTACCTTCACCATAACATGGGGCACATATTCTTATTATAATATGCCTTTTGGTTTATCAAATACTAGAGCCACTTTTTAGATAGCAATAAACATCATAGTTTTCTCTAAGAAGGCTAGTGAACACTTAGATCACCTGAGATTGATCTTTGAAATATGCTAAGAATATAGGATCTCTTTGAATCCCAAGAAATGTGTGTTTGTTATCCATGAAGGCAAACTTCTGGGATATGTTGTCTCAAATCAAGGACTAGACATTGATCCTAATATATTAAGTCCCATCTTGTCCTTATCTTTACCAAAACATAATAAGGGGCTCCAGAGCTTCCTTGGGAAACTAAAATTTATAATGTTTATACCTAGTTTTGCAAACATGGTCAAACCCATCACTACCATGCTAAAGAATAACCAAGTGTTCACTTGGTCAAATGAAGGTAAATAATCCTTTGAGTCTATCAATAAAGTCATTTCCAAATTACCCTCATTCATGAATCCTAACTTATAGAGGGATTTCATATTGTACACCTTTGTTAATGTTGACAACATATTAGTTATGTTGATGCAGAAGAATGGTAAAAGACTTGAGAAACCAATTGCATTTTTTAGTCAAGGGCTTAAAGGATATGAAGTGAGGTACACTTTTGTATAAAATCAAGTTCTTAAAACTTTGAGAAGCCTAAAAAAGTTTATAGTAATCCTATCCAATAGCCAAATTAATCTTATGGTGTCTCATCTTGGAGTAAGGTATTTTCTTCTTAACAAAGAATTGAATGAGAAGAGGGTTGACTAGATTACCAAGGTTATAAAGTATAACATAAATATTAAGGTCACTAAGCTAATGAGGGGAAAAATATTATGTGAGTATATGGTGAATGATATTTAGGAGGACAAATAAGTATTCTTGGTGACACAAGATAACACATTCAAGAGACTCATGGAGCACAATCATGTCTACTTGAGTATATTTAAAGGTTTTATATGAGGCCTAAGTTTAAATAAATAATAGAGTGTATAAAAGAATTAATATTATTCCTATAGTAATATTTAAACATTAGGAGGATAAATTCCTTATTTAAATCCATTAAAGGCCAGGAAACCAGGAAAGATACCTATAACTGGTTAGTGTACTATGATGATTGATTAAGAAAGTATCTAAAGGGTTAAATGGAATTCTCATACCAAGTTAAAGTTTTAAATTTATATTATTAATATAAATACTTTAAATGTTTATGAAGTTATGAGAAGGTCTTAGTTAGAGTGAAAAATAATAAATCTAGTAGCTAAGGTCAAAATGACCAATTTACTTACAAACCCTCAATCTTAGATACGATGTTGTAGAGGAGCATAATGATAGAGATGATGATAAGTATTAATTTAAATTATCATGATGAGTGCTTTAAAACTTATTGAGGTAGTATCACTCATATTCAACCTCAAAAATTTGAACGTTTATGTATGATTCATCCTCAACCTCATAAAATGCATACTATGCCCATTGAAGGTCATGTTATAATGCTTAGATATTTAATGACAAGACACATGCGAAATAAATAAAATATGGGATGTTATGTGGTCTCCATACTATAAATTTTTATAATTAGTTATTTATTTAACCCCTTTTGCTTTATGAACCATTATTATGATGGTAAACTGCTTAAACCCCTCTTAAACCCTACTAAATGACCTGATTGAGGAAATTGATGGGTTAAGTCCATAAAATGGAATAATTATACCTAAAAATTAATTTTATCACCTGTATATGTCCCATGATCATATGTATATGTTACTTGATTGCATAGTTGTATGGAATAGGCTAAAAAACATGGATGTAAATGTTTTCTTAAAGAAATAAGGTATGAAATGGATTACAAACCATGAAAAAGGTCAAGTGAGACTAAATAAAAGGTTATTTAACTTTTAAAACATATTTTTTGGACTCATAAGGAGTTATACCAGCTATTCAAGTTGTTTACTTTGTCAAAATGTGAAGAAAGCTCAGTTTTGTAAGCTAAAGGGAGAGGATGCAGGGCTATAAAACTATTCTAAGGGATGATACTCATGAGATTTAATTTTTAAATGGTGTTTTGTACCTAATAATACATATTTAAATCATTTAAACCTATAAATTTCATTAAAAACACTTTAAATGCCTCTTAAGAACGTACAAACACTTAAACTAGTCTTTTTGGCCACTTCATGGTTCACCCATCTGTACAAGGTCTCAAAAGTTGATATTTGACATGGAAAAAGGTATTGAAGTGATAAAATTTAATATAATACTTCCTATATTTTTATAATGTTTTGGAATTTTTTTGATCCAAATCTTAGTTTTTTGGTAAGGATGCCTAATTATGCCTAATTAGAGAAAGAAAATGAACTAAAAAATGTACTTCCACTTTGAGTTAGTTCCTAAAAATTATTATGGATTTGAATGGGTATATTTTATCCTAAAATATTTCTTTATTTATCCAATATACTCTTTAGTTTATTCTTCACAATGAGGTTTACCTATTTTGAGGGCTCAAGGAATAGGGAGAAAAATAAGCAGAGTAAAATCACATCTTTTGGAATATTTGATGGATCTAATTTTATTTACTAATGTATAATATGATTTTTAGAATCCATCCATGGATTAAATTTTATTTATTCAAGGAAAAACCATATTTTTTCCTTTCTACGCCATGATGTAAGAGGAGGAGTTCAAATGATCAAATTAATAAGAAATGCATACAAACTCTTTAATAAGATTTTGAAGGTATATTCTCACCTTATATTACACTTTGAGGGAGATAAAAATTAAATAATTTGGTTTCAAGAAACATTCAACCTCTTGAAAGAGTCATCAACTACCCTAGGAGACCTTTCTTCTCTCATATGCCAATCAAGTTGAGAAGGTCAAAGATGCTTTAAGGAGCCTTCTAAAAATATAAATAAGGTGGTAAGACCTCATAAATGCATGAGGATAATTATTAAATTGATTAATAAATAAATAATTTAATGAAATTTTTCATGGAATAAGACTTATTCACCAAGGAGAATGTACAAGCAAATATTTAGGGAATGTGAACAAAGATTTAAGCATTTCAAAGGGTCAAGCTTCACTAATCAATGCTAAAGACTTATTAAAGTTTACAAATAAAGTTAAAATTTACCTTATATTCCATTATTTTAAGTAAAAAAGAGAGATAATATAGGAAAAACTACATAGGGTTTGAAGGGTGTGAGGACAAAGTGAGTCATCCCTATTTTGGGGTTGCTTTGTCTCCACTCTCCTACTCTTTTCTATATCTTCTTTTCTAGAGTTATCATATCAATTTTTTGATTTTTTTATGCTAAAAGGATATCAAAATCTTATGCTACACCTTTTAAATAAATAATAATATGGTTTCCTCCATTTTTAGGTTGTTATGTGAAGTGTATGTGTGATTTCCAATGATATAACATTGTGAATCAACATATTTCATTTGTTAATGCCCATTTTTTTAACCTTTTTACAACATAATTTATTTTATATAGGTCATACTAAGTGTCTAGGTTTAACCTCAACCTAAACTTGGAATTGAATTTAATAATGTTTTATTCCTTCCATGCAATGAGTGAGTGTTGTTAAGTCATTTGTATGAAACACTATTATATAATCCATATACCTAAAGTGAAGAGAATGTGTCTAGGCTTATATACTTCCTAAGAGTGTCAATTAAAAGTAAAAAAAGGTCTTAAACATTGGTTCATTACCTTTATTTCAAATTTTTCATGTCAATTCCAATGTATGTATCATCCCTTCTCCCTTTCCCTTAGTCAAAATAGGGTCAAATTTAGTGAGTGAATCAAGGGAACCAACCCTATTTCTGGATATTCTCTCTACCTAAAAGTCACACACACTTAGGAGATATTCCATTACTTTAATAGGATTGGGAAGTGGCACACATTCTCAAAAGGGTATCACTCATGATTAACAACAATACTCTCTCTCACATTACCGTAACTAAAAAAATAAAATCAAAGCTTAATTGAGTATTTTAATTAAAACACATATGTTTATCCTATCCAAATTTCCAAATTAACTTTGATTCAAACTTTAAACAAAGATTTAGTTTAATGTATATTTTATCATTCAATGAATAATATACAGAATCATAATAATATACTCAAATTTTTAATTAGTATAGTCATTCAAATGACATAGTTAGGGTTCATCAATACTTGTCCTTGTGGATGGGTCAAGCCCATCCTCAGGGTTGCTTACAAATGACCCATTTTCTATATGTGTTGTAAAGTCTCAAAATACAAATTAAATAAATACAAATCATAAACAACACAATTACTTCAAAACTTAATTTAAAACTTAAAGCACAATATTTTTTTATAGTTGACCTTTAATAATACATCAAAAATAGTGAAGGTTTTGAATAATAAATCAAAGTTATACCTAGCCATGACTAGGTCTTTATAAAAATAAACACAATGCTAACCTTGGTTATCTACAATTCACAAATGTGACCAATTCACAAACATTCATAAGTGAAATAGGTTTTATATATGTCACCCTACATATGTGTCATACCCATAATAAAGGCCATCTACATCTATTACCGAAAACTATTTTATAAAAAAAAATCTATACATAAAACCAAATAACTCATTTCTAAAAATAAATGACATATCCATCATATCAATTCACATTCCAAATGTTAAATAGAAGTTAAATTTTATGCAAACCCTACCTCAAATGAAAAACTAGGTAGTGTAAAAATCCAAAAATATTCTTTCCCCAAATCTCCTTGATCCATCAACCTCGTCTCCAAACCCTTGCCCTCTATATATCCCCCTGATTCGAAATTTTTCATGTCAAAAAATCCATGAAACTTGGGTCTTACAAGAAAATGAATATCCAATTTCCATAATTTTTTTTTGAAATTATGGCATGATGCTCACCCAAACCATCCATAGTTCTAGTTTAGTAAAAGGAAAACATCATGAATAACACATGCAACTTGATAAAATTAATCAAGCTTCCAATTATGTCTTTGAATAATCTATAAGCCATTAATTTAGAAACCTAAATTATTTCAATATTCCAAAATAATTTTTTCATGTAAATTAGTAAAGTTTGAAAGAAGGATTTTTTCCCTTAAAAAAATAATCATTCCTTTTCAAAATATTCCAAAATAGTATAACATAGATTGATTTTGACCTAACACAATAATCATGAACAATTAAAACACTAAAACCTTTTACTATCTCAAACATAGTCTAACGTAGGCCCTTTATCAAATAAAATAATCATGCTCCTTATTAAAAACTATGACTTATATATAACCAACATAACTAATGTTATTAATTCCTTGTGACATTCAACTAATGTAACCTCATTCAAATAAAACATACCACTCAATGAAAATTAACACTTTATTAAATAATGGATATCTATATATCATTAATGCATACTTGACACTATTGAAACATCAAGCATTTTTGTAAACTATTGATACATATACTTCCTATGCAATGAGTTCCATACAACATCAAGACAATAAAATTGTCAATCATGCAAGCATCCAAGAAGCTGCCATTATAACTCATATCATACATCTGAATTCAAATTCTAACAAGATAATTAAATGACATTAATACATGAATTAAGACAACCAAATATGTGATTTTAAACCATCAAGAATTTATATTATTAA
The DNA here is from genome assembly GCA_037957365.1 of Torreya grandis. Classification (NCBI taxonomy): domain Eukaryota; kingdom Viridiplantae; phylum Streptophyta; class Pinopsida; order Cupressales; family Taxaceae; genus Torreya; species Torreya grandis. Next base: position 340,447 of record JARHVA010002382.1, on the reverse strand, counting down.
ATCACATCCCATACACCTCAAGTAAGATTAAAACAATATGAATAATGATAATAAACACTACTAAATGAAAAAAATACATTAGCAATTTGATTCATTTTACAAGCAATAAATACCTTTAACACATAATAAATAGAAATTTATTATAAATGGCGTGTGAAAGTTTCATGTTTCTTTCTCTCATTCCCGACTCATCTCCATTTTATCCATCCTCTCTGATGATACCCTCATTTCTTAATAGTTAGGAATGTGGGCTCCATCTTGCATCCACCTCAGTATAATAAACAATATTAGACCATATCATGACATAATCTAAATAAACTATTGTAATAGAATAGACTGCATAATCATGATCATAATGTACCATAATATAGTACAAATAGCTAACAACAAGTTAACTATCATGATTACAAGTAATAAATAACTATCTATAATCAACATATTACTAATCCAACTATGTAACACATTAATTTAACCAATCATTAACCATATAATCTAGTAATTAAAAGATTAATAAGTCTAGAGGAAAATTGGTATGTAACATCCTTCCCCCTGCTAAAATTAGACATTTTCCTAATGACATTTATTTCAATAAAAGTTCTAAAATAAAATAATGTTTAACAAAAAATAAACACAATATCTAGAAAAATACTAAGCAAACAAATGTGGAAATAACTTATAAATCTGTTTCTAATCTTTCCAAGTAGCACTATATTTATAATATTATTCCTAATGGCCCTTGTATTATGACACTTCTCTATTACATAAACTAAGTTTGCAAGTGTCAATTATTCTAACTAGTTCTTCTATGAACACCCCAAGATCCAGAACATGTAAAGCAATCTAATCCAATACATAAGAATGAATATAAACATACTTTTTAAGATAGGACACATAAAAAAACATGTTGGAAAGCTATCAATAATGTTATGGTGATGTCATGGAAGTGTCCAGGTGAGTGGATGAAGTGCCTTGATAGTTTAAGTAACAATGACAAAGTGTGTAATGTGCTTGTCCTAGTATGGTTGAAGGTGGCTTGGTTGATCTTCTATTTTGGCATATGTAGAGATGATTAGGGATGAATCTAAATTATTTATCATGTAAAATAGGTCCCATAAGAAGTTTTTTATTCTTTTAGTGCTTATGTGCATGAGTGGATTTTAATTGCTTGATCATTTTTTCATTTAGAATTTTGGGTCTAGTAGTAGAAAATCTAAGTAGGTAGTTGAAATGATAGAATGTGCATATGATAATAGTATTTTTCTCAAGTTTTCATCAAAACATTACCTTAAAGTTAATTTATTATCTAAATCAACCAATAAGAAATTGATGAAATCAATAAATAAGTCTATTACAGATAAGCCTAGAATGTGGTATAAGCTTCTCAAATATGACCTTTGGGTAGATGGGATAAGAATCAAGGAGGCCCTAAAGGTATCACCATTATTATTGGTGTATGGACAAGAACACATATTCTCTATCACCCTCAAGTTACCTACATATAATTTCATGAAGGAATATATCGAGGAAGATCAAGAACTTGTAAATTCAAGACTATTGGAGATTGTTCAGATGGAAGATGCATGAGAAGATGCTTTCACCAGCTTTTGCAGCACCAAACCATATTTAAAAGGTGATTTTACAAGTGATCAAAGATAAAGGTGTTTAGTCAAGGATACCTAGTTATTATTTGAGATGAAGCATCTAGACCTAATGGTAAACATGGGAAGTTCACACCTTTATGGATAGGTCCCTATTAGATTGTTGAGACACTTGGAAATAACACCTTCAAACTGAAAGACCTACAAGGAGAAAAATTAACATTTCCCACCAATGGGTAGTACCTCAATCATTATTTTTTTACTACTCCACTAGGATTCTTCATGGAGTAAATTGTAATTTTAGTTAGGGTTGGTGTAGGTGGGATAGTTTATTATCTTTTTGCTCTTTTATTCTCATCTCTTGTTTGTGCATATGCTTGTATATATTTACTTACTTTAGGTTTGATTTATGTTATATGTGTTTACTTATTTTAATCATTCCCTAATTTTAAACAACATCTAGCTCATATTTTATTTTAATTACTAAAGAACTCCACATTTCAAGTATGCACGTATGAATCTTAATCAAATGTTGATCATGGATCTGAATATGAGTTTAATGATATAATTTGGAGAAACTAGTAAGGATTAATAGATAATTTAATTGTTCCATAAGATCTTAAACATTTTTTTGATTTAAAATTAGTTTCAAAAAAAATTTACACATAGGATGAAATCTTAAATTATTGGAACACAATCATGTTTATACTTAACAAACATCCTTACTTGGGATGAAGGTTACAACCATTGGTTATTGTCTTAAGACTAAACATTTGACCAAATCCTTAAACCTAGCTAACTTAGTTCTAAAACTTTTCTATAAATCCAAAATGGTCTAAAAATAAAAAATTAAGAGCTTATTACAAAATCAAAAGCTTTCCAAGTAAAGGTGATTTTGGTAATCTCCACCAGGGCTATGGATGTATAGCTAGTTGTAGAATAAGGCCTTGAGTAGATCCAAAGGTATCTTTGTCAAGGATATGGACACAACTAAAATTAATTCAATTCCAAAGCCTTCCTTGAACTAAAGCATGGTTATAAATGAATATCCAAACACGTTACAAGTCAATGTTAATGGTTAGAGACATGAGACATGGAATAGGTTCCATAAATCCCATGGGAAATAGCAAGTGGAATCAAAGCACACACATAACTTGACAAGGTTTTGATATTTAATCCTAATTTTGTAGGTGTAATATTTATTCTAACCATAAACTGATCTTGATAAGGTTAAGTAGGAGGTATTTTACACAGTGATTCAAATTATGATATTTCTATTAAGATGCAACTATGTAGTTTTTTTAGTCAAATTCCTTGACCCATGTTTCTTGAGTAGTGGTTCACATGATAATGATAATGAATGGTCCACTTATCACTAATTACATCTAGGTGATGCTCACAAGGGTGAACCATTGGGCCTTCCCAAGAGGTCACCCATCATAATACTACTCTAAATCAAACATGCTTAACCATAGAGTTCCCTCTAAGGTTAAGCCCACTTAGCATGATGCAAGCTAAGTGGGCTTAACCCTGGAAGGAACTCCATGGTTAAGCATGCTTGAGTTGGAGTAGTACAAGAATGGGTGACCTCCTCAGAATGCCTAATGCATCACCCCTATGAGCATCACCTAGATGCAATGAGTGATAAGTGGACCATTCATTCTCATGATCCTATGAATCACTACTTATGAAACATGGGTTAAGGAATTTGATTTGAAAAACTATACAATTAAATCCTAATAGCAATATCATAATTTGATAATGTTGATAATCATGTTGAATAGGTAATTTAGTAATTTGTCTAAACCAAATTCTCTAAATTCTAAACATATTTCTATGTTTCCCCCTAAAATTTACCATTTTTAGGGCAACATACACCTATTATTGTAAAATGGGGACCCTTGTGTTAAAACTATGCAAATTTGTACTTCAAAGTTGAAATTTAGTTAATCAAAGTGTCATTTTTGAGGTTTTCACATTATTTATATTTGAAGATCATCAAAACCATATTTTAGTTAGTCTTTTGTTCATGGTTCTACTTCAACTTGGCTTAATGTGGCTAATAATCAATCTTCATGTTTCAAGTTACAGGTATAATGGAACTCTCTTTGAATATATTATGTTGGGATTTTGTAATTCAATCCATATTCAAGATTTTACTAGATTTTGGTTTGTTAAAATCTATGTCCAAACCATGTTTAATGCTCTTGGAAGTCCTTTAGAAACCCTGGCATAAGTTTTTGGACCAAATTCAAAATTGATAGGAATAAAATCAATGGGAGCACTTTAAAATGTTGAGGACTCAAACTTTATTTTTATACCATAGCTTAGTCATGTTTCTAAACATGACCAAACCATAGCCTAAAAATTATATGCTTGGTCCCCTTTATATATTTCCCCCTTTGTTCTCCTTTTTTGGGCATGACCTAACTTTAATATTTGAAGGGTCCTTTTATTACGTTCTTAGCTTGGTTTGACCTTTGTTATTACCATAGTCCATCTTATTAAAACATAGACTGATATTTTAGTCCTAAGGCCCCATTCATGTTTATTAACATAAATGGGACCTTAGTCTTAATACTTTAACCAAAGTCTTATATGCCATTGAGCCCTAACTTAAAACATGTGCTTATTTGTAGGATTGACATCCTGCATTTAATTGGGAAATATTGATCAAACAGAGTGAGGAGGACTTGATGAATCCAAGACTTTTATCCATGGAGTCAATATCACTCAATCACATGGATCATAATCAATGATCTATGGTTTCTCATACAAAATTTATCCAACATGGTGAACACAACATTGGAATGACAAGGACCAATCATGGATAACTACCTGGATCATGATCAATAGTTGAAATTTACTTGTAAGAAATGATTAGATGGAACACGTTGAAGCAATTTTCTATGATACCTATGCCATGTCAAAGGACTTAAATTTGATGTTCTCTCAAATGTATATTGTTACCTATTGGGTGAATATTTTGTCACCAACTAACTACTGAGCAAAATAGGTCTCTTCAACCACAACATAGGGAGATTGGTCATCCAGATGTGTGAGTTTACCACATCAAAAGGAGACAAATCTCTTTTCTCATCAAGGGGAGGTTCCCTTATAACTATGTGGAGCTATATACTATATATAAGCAAAAAATAACACTCAGGGGTAGGGTATCACCATCCATCTCTCTTTTTTAGAGATGATGCTCACAGACAAATGAGAAATCTTGGTGAAGACACTGAAGGCACTTCTCTTTTTTTAGAAGTGGTCTTGCAAGAAATAACAAGGGTTCTTTCAGGTAGTGACAAGTAACTGGTAACAGGGTGCAGTGACTAGCAGAATGAAGTGTAACACAAAATCTCCACTTCAGCTGCCCAAAGAGTGAGATACGAAGAACAATGAGGTAACAAAGTCATCCCAAGGTTATTTACATGCAAAATAGAAATATAAAAACACACTAAAGGTAATTTTAGGTAGCAAAAAGTCTTCTTATAGTTGGCTTTAGGACACCTTCCTGATTATCTCCACAAATTCTGCTTGTTAGATTAAATAAACAAGAACACATTCAGAAGATAAACATAAGAATAATCTCCTAAAATGATATAAGCTATAAAAAACAAAGTCTATAGGTAACTTGCTTTCTCATTTAGATAAAATAATATAAATAACAATCTGAGCTCAAAGTCTCAGTATTCACCTTTCAATTTGGGTAGAGTTTTTGCTTCCTTTCTTTATCAAGGTCTCCCTAAAAAAATAAAAAAGATTACAATATATAGCAGCTGAGAGAGACCTGGTGCTTTGTTTCATGGAATGGCCCATGCTATGCATTCAATACCTTGAATGCATTTTTAGTTCTGTCAGGGGGGCCATGTTGGAATAGGGTGGTTGTCTTAACTATGGTGTTTTGATTCATCTTAAATGTCTTCTCCTAGGTCTGGATCATTTGGTGTCTACACATCTGTCCATTTTGTCTTTACTCCAAGGGAGATAAATAGGCTATGTATTCAATGTTTACCAATCAAAATATCTACTTTGTAGACTGTTCCACCTAATAAAATAACTACTATATAGATATTTTAGCCTCTCCCTCTTTCTACTATGATTTGAGCCCTCGGGCTATCTTTTCTCCTTTTTGATTCCTTTGGTTCCTCCTCTCGGTGGTTCTTCCTTTTATCCTAAAGGTATTTTAATGCCTTCAGGTCCACATTTAAGCCTGTAAATATCAACGGGTACTTTAATGCCACAAATTTGATGTCTTCAAGTCCATCATCATTTGAAAGCTAACGGCTAGTTGGTTATCCTAAATTTGGTGGCTGCGGACCCGTCATCTTCATTAAAAATTCCTTCATGTCTTTTTTTCTTGCTTTGGCTACTTTCTATTGATCTTAACAAATGACACATGCCGCCTTTCATTGTGAAATAGGCATGGACACTTGGCAGCATCCACTTAACTTATAAAAGCTCTAGACACCTCTTGAGAGTCCTGCAGAAGATGACACATGGCAGCTTCCACTGAGCTTTAGAAACAATATAGAAACATTTAGGGATCATTCAGATTCACATGGATGATGACACTTGGCACTCTCTACTTAATTTAACAACTCACCTGGGGCCCACCACAGTCCTTACAAAACAAAAGGAAGAAATTGTGGATGTTGACACTTGGCACCCTCTATGGGACTCTAAGAGAAACTTATTAAAATAAGCTTTGAAGCTTATTAGAAACCTAAAATGTGGATGTAGACACTTATCATACTTCAATGAGCTAAAACGGGACATGTGGAATATTCCACTATTTTTAAACTTTATCAAAAATTGTGTCCTAGTAGATGACATTTGGTAGCTTCTGCTTGACTTTAGTAACACACCTGGGGCCCACCATAGTACTTATAAAACAAAAGGAAGAAACTATGGATGTTGACACTTGTCACGCTCCACCACGATTTACAAGGGACATGTGGCATGTTCCACTTTTTTTAGAAACAAATTATAATGCACCCTAGTAGACGACACTTGCTAGCTTCCACTCTCGGGATTTTTCCTTTAAATCATTGAACTGTGAAGTAGTTGAACTTGATGAACTTTAACAAAGCGCTTGACTCTTTGAAGCTTGAACATACTAGCCCCTTTACTAAAAAGCTTTAAAAATGAGGAATTTGAAAGCTCAGAACAAATTTTGAGAAGGGAAGAGATTATTTTGGCATATTGAACCAAAATAATTCACATGTTATCCCAAAAATGAGTGATATTTTTAGGGACAACAATTGGCTCCTGTTCGGGAACTTCCTTCAGTTGAAAACTTAGAATACTTGAGGGGAGTAGAGACCAAAATCTCTAGTTCCTTGAAGTATGCCATTGGGCTATGGAGTCATGCTACCCAAAAAGAAAGCAAGGTGCTAAAAATGAAAATTAAAAGGAAAAACACAAAATATAACTAAAGACTATACAAATATACATATGTACAGATGATCTCATATGATACTTCAAGAGTTGAAGTGCTTCAGATGGTGCCCATTGTGAGGTAGAGAAAAGAGTGTGCCATCTTGATATTTCAATAGGAAATTGTTTTCACCATTGAGCTGATGGATAGTAAATGGGCCTCTCCATAGGTAATCAAATTTCCCTTGCATTCTCTTTGGTTCTCTTCTCTTGTCCCAAAGTAGGACTTGATCTCCAATCTAGAAATCCTAGTTTTTTGCTTTTTGGTAAAAGACCTTCTTCACCAGACTTTGATGTTACACAATTCAGTCCACCACCATAGTTCTCTACTCATCCAACTCAGTCAAGCACATGATCCTCTTATCAATGGATCTTTCATAAGTTCAATCCTCGATTGCCTTATCCAATTTCAATGCTGGCAATTCTAGGGTGATTGGTATCTTATCATTGAGCCCATAAAGAACTTAGAAAGGCGACATACCAATTACCCTTTTTGGAGTGATTCTTCTACCCACAAAGTATCAACCAATGCTTTATTCTATGTCCTTTGGTTGCCATCCACCAACTTATTGATGATAGTCAATAGGTTCTTGTTACATGATTCAATTTGTCCATTCCCTTATGGAAAGTAATCAGAAGAGTGAGACAGGGTGATCCCATAGTAAAAATATAATTGAGTAATCTCTTGGGAAGTGAAATAAGCTATGTTGTCTATGACAATCTTGACTGGGAACCCAAACCTAGAAATGATGTTCTCCTTGAGGAAATTGCACACTACTTTTCAAGTATCATTTTTGGTTGGGATAGATTCCACCCACTTGGTGAAGTAATCTGTGGCTATGAGGACATAATCATGTCCAACACTTAAAGATGGGTTTAAAACACCAATGAAATTGATGCCCCATTACTGAAATGGCTCATCTATCACCACTGGTTTGAGAGGCAGGGTAGTTAACTTGGGTCTTCCAATAAACTACTGACATAATTCACATTTTCTTACCCAGTTGTATGCATCTTGAAAAAGAGTAGGCCAATAATACCTGGCTCTAAGAATCTTGTGGGTAGTTACAGGAGCAAAAGAATGTCCTCCATAGGCTAGATTGTGGAAGGATCTCAAAAGTTGGTTCTGCTACTCTTTGTCCACACAGTGAAGGAACACTCCATCAAGGCTCCTCTTGTATAGGCCATTATCCCAGAGGATAAAATTAGCAGCTTTTAGTTTGACAGTCTTCCTTTCTTTATGAGATAGGTGGGCTAGAAACTCATCGTAAGTAAGGAAATGAGCAATATTTTAATACCACTCATTCATGGTGGAGACAAAGAGGACTATTGGCATGTCTTCTTCTCCTGATTCTTCATGCTCTATTCCTTCTAGCTTGTTATCAAAAATTAATTAACATAGGCCTTTTCCCCACACCAAATTCATCAGTTTGATGACTAGATCAAACTCTTGGATTTTTGCTATCCAATTGGCTCTTTTCATCCCTAAATCCTACTGAGTTAATATGGATTTAATTGTGGCATCAAGAACCAAGGTAGTAACATGTGAATTCAGAGTGTAGAAGTAGAAATGCTTCACTACCTTTACCACTGCATAGGCATGCTTCTCCATGTTTGAGTATTTCAGCTCATGAGCTTTGAGAGGATAGCTCATGAAAGAAATGGGAGATTCCACACCTTCTTGGTTCTGCTAAACCAAAATTACTGAAAGTGTGTGTTCAGAAGCATAGCTATATATGGTGAATTCCTTATTGTAGTTTGGACAAACTAGAATTGGGGCATGGGCAATAGCTATCTTGATATCCTGGAATGCCAATTTGCCTTCTTCAGTCCAGTTGAAGATGGCCTTTTCCTTCATCATGTTTACAATATGTTGAGTCTTCTCATTAAACTCAGGGATGAACCTTCTTAAGAAATTCACCTTTAAAAAGAAAGAGTGAACAACAATCTTACTTATGGGAAGGGTAAGCTCTTGGATGGACTTGACTATATCTGAATCAATCTTTATGCCCTCTCTAGACACAATGTGTCTAAGAATTTTCTCTTCTATTACCCCAAAAATAGACTTTTTGGGATTTAAATAACTGCCATTCTAGTGGCAGCATTCTAACACTTACCCATTTCATCTTTGAAAGCAAGGTCTATTACTCTTTGGAAAGTGGTACCAGCATTAATAAGTTTGAATGGCATTATCTAATAAGCAAAGGTGCCCTAAGGCATGGTGAAGGTAGTCTTGTGCTGGTCTGCTTCACCAAATTTTACTTGATTGTATCTTGAGAAGCCATCTAGCATTGATACCATCTCAAAACTGGTCACTATCTAAAGCACTTGATCCATGATGGGCAGAGGATAGTTATCCTTTAAGGATGATTGATTCAAGTTCTTGAAGTCCACATAGAGGTAAATTTTTCCATTCTTCTTCCTCACATGCACTATGTTTTCAATCCATGTATAATGATGCATTGGGAAAATTATCCTGGCATTCAATTTTTTTTGTATTTCAGACAGAATAGTACTTGATATCTTCATATTGTACTACCTATATTTTTGCTTGTAAGGCACTAAGTCAGCGTTGAGAGGAATGTCATGGCAGATTTCTTTAAGCCTGAGTGACTTCAGATCATCATAGGAGTATGCTAGGACATCTATGTATTGGTATAGTAGAGTAGTGAAATTAGAACTCTCTTTAGGAGTACAACACTTCCCAATGTTCACCATTTTGGGATCTTCCTTGGTACCCAAATTTATCTAATCAAACTCCTAGGAGGAGCTTGAATCTATTTTTTATTATTTGATGAATCTATCATGCTTGCCAAAAAACTTCTCGAGGGAAACTAGGCCTTTGGGAATTTTATTCCCTTTGAGTTACAAGAACTCTTCACTTGCATCTACACTTGATTATGGGGCTGGTTCAAGCTTCTGAGGCTCACTACCTTCAAAGTGCAGCTGTTTAAAGCTATCTTTTTGCTATAGGAAAGCAATGATTTGGTTGTCATTGTTAAACACTTGCCAATGACTAGAATTGTCAAGTACACTTGGTTGAAATACCATCTCAATAGTGTACTTGTCTCCTTTGAAGTACAGGTGAGGAACTAAGAGTTGCTAAAACTGCCAGTGCATTAGCTCTGTCATTGAATTCCTTGGGTATGGCAGAGATGCTGAAAGCATAAAAGCTTTCAATTTGATCCTATACTAGATTGTAGTAGTGGCATAGTCTCTCATTTTTGGTTTGGTATAGGTTTCTCACCTAACAAACCACTAATTCAGCATCTCCTTTGGAATGAAGGAGTTTGATGCCTCTGTCTCATGCAGCCTTCAATCCAAGCAATAGAGATTCATATTCAGTTGTATTATTGGTATTACTAAATTGTAATTTGTATGATAAAGGAAAAATATCTCCTTGAGGAGATATAAACACAATCCTAGCTCCTAAACTAGTAGAGGAGTAGCTACCATCAAATTCTAGAATCCATACTTCCTTAGACACTAATTTTTCCTTGGATTCCTCTTTGCTTGGAAGGGGGAATTCTTCTACATTTGCATTGTGCTCTATCATGTCTTCTGCTATTCCATCTAAACGAATTTTTAGATTTTCATATTTAAGATCTTCATTAGATGCCTTATGAACTTCCTCTATGGATAAAAAGTAGTTACCCATTCCTAAAGACTCAAATAGAATTTGAGATTTAGGTGCTGATGTCTTAGTGACCACATAATTTGCTTCCTTCTTATGGAGTAGCCTATGTTTTGATGCCTTTGACTGGGATTCTTGCTTCAGATAGGTCCATGCTCAATTTGCCTCTAACATCCTTGCGAAAATTCCATCCAAGAAGGATGCCATATGATGCTAGGACGTAAGCCACTAGGACAATCATTTTAATTCTTCTATCTGGGAATGCTAAAAATGCAAATTGAGCATCCTTGATTTGTCCCAGTAGTGGCACTTTTTCTCCTTGGAGAAAAATATCCCAAATGTCTTGGTCAGTGTGAGACCAAGGGATTCCACCACTTTGGCAAGCATGACATTGTCTGAAGCTCTAGAATCAATGATGTAATTGTTCAGCTGATGTCCATTTATCAGCAGGGAGACATAAAATGGTTTAGTCCTCCAAAAAGTAGTAGGAGGAGTAATGAAAAGGTTATTTGGTATAAACATGTTCCTTTGGGGATCATGAGTCACCTTCCTATCATCTTGTCTTGTAGGGATGGTTTTTTTCTTTACACATTGAACCAACTTGTCCAATTTCTCAGGGTTGGACTGCAAAAATTCAAATTCAAACATTTGAATTTTGGTTTTATTTATATGATCAATAATTTCAAATGTCTAGAAAGAGCTAGGAGTAGAGGATGGGAGTTCATACTTTTTTTTTTAGAAGGGGAAGGACTTGACTACAAATTTGAAGTAGAAGGCGTATGGACATTTGGTGTACTTACCTTTCTTGCAACTACTGGGTCCTTTGGCTAGAAAGACAGAGAAGTTCTTCATTTAGAAATTGAAATTGCAAGTTGAGGTCATTAATCTATCTTCTCTTTATTAGCTTTCTAGGATAATTGATTCTTGGACCATGTGAAAATAGTGTATGACCCTTCAGTTGCTTTACCTTCACTTCTGGGTTCACCTTGATAATTTAGGAAACCAATGTTGGAGTCACCAGCTAATTCTTCTTCTTCCTCAGTGAAGAGATTAGCATCATCTTCAAGATATAACTCAAGATGGAATGAGAAATTTGATTCAAATTTAAGATATCCAACCACTAAGTTGGTTGGAGGCACTTCAATGGCTAGGTTCCCTCATGGGGGAGGAAGATGATTTGTTTGTCCTGATTCTTGGTGACATTGCCTTGGTATGAATTATTCTAAAATGTTCTCCTTGGCATATCTATTATGAAGGAGCATATGACATCCCCTATGTAATTTGATTTATAAGAGCTAGAAATCCATTTGCTAGCTTTTGTACCATTGGATCAGTGGTCATTAAAGGTGAGTATTCTAAAGATGAAGAGGATTTACCTCTATTTAGATCTCTCCTTATCTTTCCAACCAAGATAAGGTCATTTTCTACCTCAGTAGCCAAGTCTTGAGTAGCAGCAAGGTCTATGTGACCAGCATGTCTTAGCAAAAAACTCACTTCAGGTAGTTGTGAGTTGATGAAGAAGCATTTAAGGTTTTCAGGTGTTGGCTGGGTAATTACAAGAATTCTACTCCTCAGCTTGTCAAACTTTGCTATGAAATCCCTCATAGGTTCATGAGGTTCCTTCTTCATCTATGTGAGCTGGGCCATCAAGGCATGTGCATATTTTGTAGGCTTCAACCTAGATTCAAATTTAGCTTTAAGAGTGTCCCAGTCAGTCACTGACCTAGCCTAAATATGGTAGAACTAGTCTTCAATAGCACCTTGTAGTGTTTCCATAAATAGCCTAATTGCTATGTCTTCAAATTCCACACCTATCATGCCATAGGCTATGCTAAAGGCTACAATATGTTCATTAGGGTGAACTTTCCCATCACCAAAGAATTTGGGGAAATTCTTCCTTAAATTGCATGGAAGCTCATGTAGAGGTGGGGTCAAATTTAGTGGACCAAAAGAGTTACCCCAGGGGCCTTGAGTCATGATTTGATTATGTAAAATTGGGATAAAAAATTTAGGTGGAGTATGTATAGGCAACACTCTGCTAATAGATAAAAAAAAGCTCTACCTTGTGTTGGTGACCTGGTACGGGTAGGAGGAAGACTCCTAGTTCATTAAAGGTGAGGTTGTGAAGGAAATAAATCAAAATTGCTCTACTGCACCAACTCAAAAAAAGGATCAACAACACCTTGAGCTCTATAGTTTTTGGTATAATGTGGAGTTGCTATATTGTAGAACAAAAAATGGAAAAGAGCAAGATCTGCTTCAGCTTGAAGATTGAGACTTCAAATTATGCGATCTTCCCTAGTGGAGTCACTAAAAATTGTTGGGTGAATATTTTGTCACCAACTAATTGATGAGAAAAATAGGTCTCTTCAACTAGAGCATAGGGAGATTGGTCATCCAGATGTGCGGGTTTACCACATCAAAAGTAGACAAATCTCTCCTCTCATCAAGGGGAGGTTCCCTTATAACTATGTGGAGCTATATACTATATATAATCAAAAAATAACACTCAGGGGTAGGGTATCACCATCCATCTCTCTTTTTTAGAGATGATTCTCATAGACAAAGGAGAAATCTTGGTGAAGACACTGAAGGCACTTTTCTTTTTTCAAAAGTGGTCTTGCAAGAAATAGCAAGAGTTCTTTTAGGTAGTGACAAGTAATTGGTAATAGTGTGTAGTAACCACCAGAATGAAGTGTAGCACAAAATCTCCACTTTAGCTACCCAAAGAGTGAGATACGAAGAACAATGAGAGCACAAATTCATCCCAACACTATTTACATAGAAAATAGAAAAAGAAAAATGCACTAAAGGCAACTATAGGCAACACAAAGTCTTATTACAGTTGACTTCAGGACACCTTCCTGATCATCTCCAAAAATTATGCTTCTTAGATTAAATAAAAAAGAACACATTCAAAAGATAGACATAAGAACAATCTGCTAAAATGATACAAGCTATAATATCACAAAGTCTACAGGTAACTTGCTTTCTCATTTAGATAAAATAATATGAACAACAATCTGAGCTCAAATTCTCAGTATTCACCTTTCAATTTGGGTAGAGTTTTTTCTTCCTTTCTTTATCAAGAAGGTCTCCCCAAAACAATAAAAGAGATTACAATATATAACAGCCAAGAAAGACTTGGTGCTTTGTTTCATGGAATGGCCCATGCTATGCATGCAATGCCTTGAATGCATTTTTAGTTCTATCATGGGGCCATGTTGGAATAGGGTGGCTATCTTAATTATGGCATGTCAATTCATCTCAAATGTCTTCTCCTAGGTTTGGATCATCTTTTGTCTACACATCTGTCCATTTTGTCTTTACTCTAAGGGAGATAAATAGGTTGTGTCTTCAATGTTTTCCAATTAAAATATCTACTTTTTGAACTGTTCCACCTATTGGAATAACTATTGTGTAGATTTTTTAGCCTCTCCCTCTTTCTACTATGATTTGAGCCCTCAAGCTATCTTTTCTCCCTTTTAATTCATTTGGTTCCTCCTCTCAATGATTCTTCCTTTCAGCCTAAAGGTATTTGAATGCCTTCAGGTCCATGTTTAAGCTTGCAAAGATCAACAGGCACTTTATTGCCACAAATTTGATGTCTTCGGGTCCATCATCATTTGAAAGCTAACAGCTATTTGGTTATCCTAAATTTGGTGGCTACATGCCTATCATCTTCATCAACAATTCCTTCATGTCTTTTTCACTTGCTTTGGCCACTTTCCACTAATCTTAAAAAATGACACATGGTGCCTTCTGCTGTGAAACATGTGAGGACACTTGGTAGCATCCACTTAAGTTATAGAAACTCTAGATACCTCTTGAGAGTCTTGTGGAAGATGACACATGGTAGCTTCTATTGATCTTTAAAAAAAATATAGAAACATTTGGGGCTCATTCAGATTCACATAGATGATGACACTTGGTGCACTCTGCTTGACTTTAGCAACACACTCAGGGCCCACCACAGTCCTTACAAAATAAAAGGAAGAAACTACAGATGTTGACACTTGTTTTGCTCCATCAAGCTTTACAAGGGACACGTGGCACATTTCACTATTTTTAGAAAAAAATTATAATGCACCCCAGTAGATGACACTTGGCAGCTTTCGCTCTCAAGATTTTTCCTTTGAACCATTGAACCGTGAAGCAATTGAACTTGATGAACTTTGACAAAGTGATTGACTCTTTGAAGCTTTATGATGATGTTGAACCTTGAACCTACTAGCCCCTTTACTAAAAAATCTTGAAAAATGAGGAATTTGAAAGCTCAGAACAAATTTTAAGAAGGGAAGAGATTATTTTGTCATGTTGAACCAAAATAGTTCACATGTTGTCCCAAAAATGAGTGATATTCTTGGGGACAACATTACCCATGAGTCCATCATTTACATCTATGATATCATCAAATTTTATCCCCTATATTTAACTTTGAGAGCTTAATTTTGGCATTCTCATACCCATCAATTGACACCTGCAACACTATGATTGACATCTATGAGACTATAAAATTTTAGTCCATATGGTTAATTATGAGATATTAATTTTGATGTTTGTGTGAATTTCAATGACATCCATATGACCATCATTAAAATCCACAATACTATAAAAATTTGATACCATGAACCCATCTCACTTAGATGAATGAACGTGTTAAATATTTCTAAGGCTTGTTACTTGTGTTGTGGGATCAATGGTGACCCATTTGGAGAATAATCATGTTTAGAGTTTCATGATTTAATGATAAAATTATCCTTTTATTTTTCCTTTATCCCATCATAGACCAAGTTCAAATTTTCATGGTATTAATTATAAACACCATGAACCTAGCTCAAATTTTATCCTAAAGTGTGGTCATTTTTCTAAACATTTGACTAAACTTTGGTCTAAAGTATGATACTTTGTCCCTATCTATCCCCTAATATAATTTGGGTCTATTCTATCAACTTAACTTCACAAATTCAAGGTCTTGTTATTAAAAATTTAGCTTAGAACTTTTTACCCTAAACTTTTATCATATTTATTAATATGGTAAGACTTTAGGTTAAAAATATTTTACTCGATCCTTTTAATATTAAAGGTCCCATTTTATCATGATATATGCTTAGCTTAAATACTTTAACCTAAATTTTATATCATGTTTATTAACATGAAATTATCCATAGTCTAATGTATTTAACCTAAGTTCTCATATGTCTTGATGTTGACTTAAACATCATGCACCTTTGTAGTGTCTATGACTTGCATGTGATAAAAAGAAAATGATTGAATGGAGTGATGTATAATTGGAATATTTAATAGAACCTTAAAGTACATATGCGACCACCAAATGGTGAATGCATGCTAATTGAAATAATTGACAAGGTGTAAAATTTGAGAAGCCCTATGGGACTACCAAGTGGTATAACTATGTGGCCTAATAAAAATAATGGCTAATGGCATGTAAATCACATGATTGAGATCAATGACTCAAATTAATATATGCAAGATAATCCAATAGAATAAGATAAATCAATATTTTCAAAGGGAAATGGTTGGTTTTTGAACATTATGAACAAAGTGATGTGAAAGTACCAACTGGATGCCACATAGACACCACCTAAGCATAAAATGACCAAACCAAATATCTAGTGGTCGAAAAAAACAAAAGGTATAAAATAAGATGTATAAATCAAATCCAAGGCACCAAATCACTTTATTCCCAAAAACCATCACCATTAAATCCTAAAAAGGACTTGTAAAGAAACCTTAGTATCCACAAAGCCCTAATTTGATGTCAAGTTGACCATAGTCAAACCAAAGAGAGCTCAATTATCATCTAAGCAAGTGTATATTAATCTAGAGGAAATTTGTAGACCAGTAGTGAGCAATTTATAAAACTCACAGTCATGGTAGCATGAAAGCAACATAAAGAGGACACAAAGCTCTACTTAACCATAGATTGGAAGGAAGAGTCTTTAAGGACAAAGATTTGATGCTATGGTGTTGAACATTGGAGATAATAATTAGTCCAAGATATTTTGGGTAATTGAAGAGATACAACCCATAACAAAGGAGGATTAGAAACTTGCATCCTTTAAAATAAGATATCATGACTTGGTTATAACATAGATGACAAGCCTTCACCATGTAATAATAAAACTAGAGGTACTTCACTATATATATGTAAGAATGTAAAATTGAAAAATGTATGTTGATTAATGAATTTACTCGTAAATTCATTTCCTATGTGCCTCCCATTGCTTTTAAGAACTATTATAAGTTACCCAAGCCCCAAGTAGATTTTCCCACACTTAATGAATGGGCTAGGAAAAATGACCTCAAAACCATCTTGGCCCCATGGTTGTATTCTATAAACCATGTGATTTCTAACTTTAGTGGAAACATTCCCCTCAACCAATTTTGACGTGAAATTAGGATGATAATTACCTTGATGAATAGGCTATGTGGAAACCCAACTACCACTTATGTTGATAATGTTTGGCTACCTTTTGTATACTTTATGATTGAGAAGGATCTCACCCCTCCCATTGGTGAAGTTATTAGCACATGTTTATGTAGGCATATCTCCATAGTTAAGAAAGGGTATATGAAAAAATTGTATATGATGTCTTATCTCTTGGATTCCCTACTTGCCACAATTGAGATCCCTAACTTTAGGGTATGGTCACTTGAAAAGACATAGATAGTGTCTCAGTTCTATTAAAAGTTGCATATCTTCAAGTATAGGGACCATTTTCATTTTATCTATGATTAAATCTATCTTACCTTTATTGAGGATATAATAGTAAACCTAATACCAAGATTCATCCCATTGGAAAATAAGTCCATTGGGTAGATCTAGTTTTATCTAAATTGCACGATCATTAGGATTGAGGGAACATAGTACACTCCACTTAGACTATCAGTCCATGTTCCAGACAAATTGGTTAAGTAAGAAGTTGCACTCCATGTATGGAATGATATTGATAGTGTTTTTAGAGGCAAAGTAAAGGACTAATACATATTCCACCTTTAGCTATTAATAGCACCATCTTCCATTATTGGGACAACATTGAAGATAATACTAGACATAGAGCCTCTTTCAATTTGTAACATGATTATTTGAGATAATGGGACACTAATGATAGAATTATGCAACATTTGAAGGATAAACATATATGTTTGACCTATGAACATCATATAGGATTTTATGACACAATATAAACCCATTTTCATCATTTAGAGTGTTTTTTTCAAGGTTGAAAAAATATGGCTTCAACCCAAAATCTAGATTGATGAGTGGCCAAAAAGGAAGTGATGACATTTAACAATATGGTATGAGGAAATAACACTTATTAAGAGGTCAATCCTATAGACGTCCCACCATGTAGCCACAATCACAAGTATAAGTCCTAAATCCTAAAGAACAATCTGAATAGAGGCCTAAATAAAGGAGACCTGGGGAGGGGACATCATCTTTAGCCCAAACTAATGAACTAGGATATCCAAATGAGTAAATTAATGTGGTGACATTAGACCTGATTGAGATAGTGGAAGATGCATTATAGATTTTGTCTACTACTTATCAATTTGATGAATAAGAAATGTATATGGCAGAACCCCAATCCCAAACTAAAGAGGTAGATACATAAAAAGGGAAGGAATTAGCTTTGAGTTTAGTTATAATTATTCCCCAATAAAAGAGAAAGGATGAGATTGCACTAGTTCTAGTAGGACAAAAGAGGCCTAAATTGACCTTCACTCACCCTTTGAGTGAGTTTAATGGCTTTAGTGAATAAAATATGCTACAAGGACCAACCATCCCTAAATGGTTCATCTAAGATAAGTTTCAAAAGGTTCCTACTTTGCAACACTCTTGGGCCATGACCAAGTTAGTAAAGATAATTATTTATAATGAGCTTAAACAATGGATAATTATGCTAATGAAAGAGGATAAATAAATATGGGTGATTAACCTTAGGGATTAAAGTTGCATGTTAATGGATACTCCTAGGAATTTAAGTGAGACACATGTAGATACTTTAGAGCCTCCTTAAAAAACTCAATCATTAGTCAGATTCTAGTTTAATCTAGAAATTACAAGTTTGGAGATGGTGATAGAGAATAAATACATGGTTGTTGGTATATAATTCATTTTTAAAAAGGTGGAACCATTTATTGGTTTAATTCCAGCGAAAGGTTAGAATCTAGGTGAAGAAATCATATTTGAAGAAGATATACTTAGATTAGTCCAATCTCAATTAGCCGAATTACAAACTATCATTAAGAGCATGAAACAACAAATAAAGAACCTAAAGAAGGAAAGGGAAAATCTAGAGAGACAAGTTATTTTTCTATCATAGATCTTGTGATAGAAATTTTTGAAGCATCCTTTTATGACATGTTTAATTATTTGAAGATAACAAAGCAAGACAAGGTGTATTAGGCCAACAAGATGTAATAGCCATGCATTTAAATACTCAATGGTTGAGTTCAAAAGATAATATGAAGGATTTAATTAGCATCTTGATAGGGGATAAAATCCTAGTTTTCAAGACCATTAACCTAGCCCATCTCAACATAGTCATGGGAATGATTCTAGATAAAATTTAGGGATTGAGCATGTGGTCCAAGATCTTGTAAAGACTCCTTAGAGATGGTAAAGAGTTATTAGATATGATAAAATAGTTCCTTAAGACCATGATTGCTAAACCTAAAACACTTATATCCATAGGCATCATCATAGATGATAAATTCAATCATAAGACCACTTTGGTCATGTAAGAGGTAAAGAGAAAGAGCCAAGGCAGGTCTAGGATTGACAATAATAGGGCCAAGAATATGATCCTGATGGCAAAATAAAATATTGTCAAGGCAAGGAGCATTAAAGAATCCTTAGAGAGAAATAACAGTGACCTTGAAGACTTAGCTAAGCAAGAGGATGAACTCTTCTTTAAACCCATAGTTAATTTGAGACTTATTGATGAGCAACATCAAAATGTAGTAAGGCTACTTTAGTAGAACCAAGTTACTTCATTAGAATATGGTCCACTAGTTAGTCAGGAATATTCTCTCTTATTAAAGCATTGCAAATTTTGAAAATGGGATATTCTTTTGTAAAGGCATGTGAATTTTTTTAGCACATTTGCCTATAGGTCAATTGATTTTGGAAATTCTAGTGTATTCTAGAAAATTTATAGTAAAGATATATGTCCTTTACATTTGTACACTTATAAGCTAATACAACTGACTGGCATACTTATTTTTTTATATAAAAGGAGTATTGTCTATTTTAAAAAGGGAGGGGTTTTTGAGCTACAAAAACTAGTGTAAATTTTGAGAAAGAAAAGGAAGCAGATAATTTTGAAAGGATTGTCTCATTTTTCTTGTATAAATTATTACATGGCTTCTCTCTCAATTGTCTATTCTTAATTTCATATTTAAATTGTTCTTTTGAATTAATTATGTGTACCTTTGAATGAAAAATTATTATCTTGTGCTTATGCTAGGATAACTCAAGGTTATCTAGTTTACTTTGTTTTATTTCCTCTACATTTATAGATGTGCATCAGCTATTTCCTTAAATCAGTAAATATATAAAGTAATCTTAGTTCTTATTTGCATTATTCCCTATTTTCCTTAGAAGTTTTCTTGATATATTTTGTGATTCAATATTGATCTATTTTATTTAATAATTAGGTTTTAAGTGCATAGTTTGGAGATATTTGAACTCTATCATGATATCTAAGATAAATATCAATCATATTTTTATTTTCTACCTTACCCTATCTTTTTACTTCATTTTGACAAGATCAATTTAGTTTAAACTTCATTATATATGTATATATTATTTTAGATTTAGATTTATAGTTTAGCATAATTAACCATAATTAGCTTAGATAATTTCCTTATTTATGAAGATTTGTAGGCCAAAGTGACTACCAACCACTAACTAATATAAATATTGTGAAATAGTCATTTTTTCTACCTCTATTCCACCATAGATAATAAGATTATCATAAAATACCTCCCCATTTTTCTCTATGCTTATCCATATTCTTCATAATTAAAATTAGGGGTTATTTAGTAGCAAATTGGTCCTACATGACATTAAGGATAAGCTATAGGACCAAGGTATCCATTAAACCTGAGATTATTTCCCAATTATGTATAGATCCTTATGGGCCAAATACCTCAAACATCAAAAATACCAGCTTAGATGAGGATGACCACTTGGTTGGTCAAGAACTAAATAGTCATCCTAAATAGATACCTAATATGTTCTTGGATGAGTTATGGGGAGGTTTTGATACCAACCTATCCGAACACACTATAGAATTAGAGGCTAATGCCAAGCCTATCAGGCAAAATCAAAGGCATATCAACCCCAAAATTGAAGAGATTATGAGTAAGGAATTGGCCAAATTGACTGATTATAATATCATCCTTCCCATCTAACACTCCTCATGGGTAACCAACTTGGTGACTTTAAAAAAATGGGGAGAGTAAATTGTGTGTTTAGTTCAGGGATTTAAAAATGGTTTCTTTGAAAGTTGACTACCCTTTACTATCCATGGAGTAACTCCTTCAAATAGTTGGTGGTTTAGAATGCTTCTCTCTTTTGGATGGGTATTCAGGTTACACCTAGGTGTTGGTAAGAGAATAAGATGAATACAAGACTACCTTCCCCATAAAGTGAGACACATACTCTTATTATAAGACGCCTTTGTGATTATCAAATACTAGGGCCACCTTTTATTGAGAAATATACATGACTTTCCAAGGATTGTTAAATCAAATGGTATTGGTCTACTTGGATGGCATCATAGTTTTCTCCAGGAAGGCCAGTGAGTAGTTAGATCACCTAAGATTGATCTTTGAAATATATTAAGAATATGGGATCTATTTGAATCCCAATAAATGTGTGTTTATTGTCCATGAAGGTAAACTTTTAGAATATGTTGTCTTAAATTAGGGACTAGCCATTGATCCTGATAGAGTAAGTACCATCTTATCCTTATCTTTACCCAAACACAAGAAGGTAATCTAGATCTTCCTTGGGAAAATAGAATTTATAAGAAGGTTTATACCTAGTTTTACAAACTTGGTCAAACCCATCACTACCATGCTGAAGAAGAACCAAGTGTTCACTTGCTCAAATGAAGGTAAATCATCCTTTGATGTTATCAAGCAAGTCATTTCCCAAGCACCCTTGCTCATGAATCCTAACTTATTGAGTGATTTCATATTGTACACATTTGCTAATGTTGACAACATATTATCTATGTTGATGAAAAATAATGGTAAAAGACTTGAGAAACTAATTGCATTTTTTAGTCAAGGGCTTAAAGGATAAGAAGTGAGGTACACTTTTATATAAAATCAGGTTCTTACATCTTTTAGAAGCCTCAAAAGGTTTAGATCAATCCTCTCCAATATCTATATTCATCTTATGGTGTCTCATCCTAGAGTAAGGGATTTCCTTCTTAACAAATACTTGAATGAGAAGAGGGTTGGCTAGATTAGAAAGGTCTTAAAGTATGACATGATGATTAAGATCACTAGGCTAGTGAGAGGAAAAGGATTGTGTGAGTATATGGTGGATGATATTCAAGAGGATAAAGAAGTTTTCTTTGTGACATAAGATAATGCACAAGTAGATGCACCTCCACCTCATATTATTTGGATCCAATAAATGGCACACTTATTGCTAATCGATGAGTGCCCTCAAAGTATGGAAAGAGCAAAAATAAGGTATTTTAGACTTTAGTCCATATATTATGCATTGGTTGATGGGGTTTTATTTATAAAATACCTCAATGGAATTATCCTTAGGAGCATATATGATGATCAAGTAACAAGGCTCTTGGATTAATTTCATAATGGACCTACAAGAGGCCATTTTACTCCAAGAACCATAGTAGCAAAAGTAATGAGAGATATTTATTACTAGCTTAGTCTTTTCAAAGATGTCTATGCATGGGTTAGAAGATACCAAAAGTGTGTTCTTTTTATAGGTAAGAAAATATTGGCATCCCTTCCTCTTAACCCAATTTAGGTGAAACATCCCTTCATGTAGTGGGATTTTGACTTCATAATAATGATCAATCCACCCTCTAGTAGATGAAATAAATGGGTGCTCATTACTAATGATTACTTAATTAAGTGAGTGGAAGCAATTACCCTTAAATAAGATAATGTAATAATATTTTTGGACTTCTATGATAGCATAGTGACCAAGTTTGGTATACTAACCATAATAATTTTAGATAATGCCTTAGCATTTGTTGTCATGAAGACAAGTGAATGGGCACTTTAGTTGGGAATCTACCTTAGTACATCCTTAAATTACTACCATAAAGGCAATAGTTTTGTTGAGTCCAAAAATAATAAATTGATAAGGATTATCAAGAGGACTATGGAAGAGAACTAAAGAGTGTGGCACACAAAGATAAGAATAACCTTACGGGATGATAGAGTGACTCCCAAAGTTACCATTGGAAACTCACCATATGTTCTTGTATATATAATGGATGCTAAATTACACATTTATCTTGAGTTACCTACCTTAGAGTTAGCCCATCAGCTCGAGTTGATGGGCAGTGAACCTATGAACATGAGGTTGGTAGAGCTCATGGATCTTGAAGAAACTAGGGACCTTGTAATGAAAACACTAGAGTCACATCAAGATCAAGACAATAAATCCTTTAATAAGAAATACATCATAAGGGAATTAAAAATAAGGGGACCTAGTCCTCAAATGGGATTCAAATAAGGCCAAGCTAGGAAACCATACCAAGTTTGTCAGCTTGTGGAGTGGCCCTTATTTGATTCAAGTATGTAAACAACATAATGATTTTTATCTTGCCCAATTGGATGGAGAGGTATTACCCATCCCAGTCAATGGAATTCATTAAAATGCTTGTTATTATAATTTTTTTAGCCATTATATGATATTTTACATATTATATTATTTTTTAATGTTTTACTTTAAGTGACTTGTGCACATTATTTCAATTGTGTGTTTCACTCCCATAAGTTCCTTGGGCACAGTGTTGTTTCTTGTTCCTTTTTATCCTTATTGCTTCAAGAAAAGAGGTTTTTAAAAAGGATAAACATTTAATCAATTTCATATCAGATAAGAAGGAAATACTTGAGATTTTGTGCCCAATAGATAGGCTAAGGCTACTAGTCTCTTTCCTAATAGGCATGCAATCCTAGGATGTCACCAAAAATGTTGGATAATTTTGGCCTACATACAAAACTTTACCTAGATGGATCAATCTCTGGAAGTCCTGGTAAAGAGTGAGAAGTTAAACAAAGCCCATGTTGAGTGGATGATGAAATGGGGGACTAATAATATCACAAATCACTCACAAAGTTTTTTAAAACACTTTAAGCAAGCTTATAGTGTGAATTTGATCTTTTTTAAGGAGCCAAACCATCATGGTACATCATGTAGGAATGAATAGGTTAGTCTAGTTACAAATTTGGTAAACATACTTGAGGGATTAATCATGGTTTTATAATTACATAAACATGATGTTCTTCATGCCATGAATGGCCTCTACAAATTTGGTATCTTGATGAGTTGTCTCTCTCGAGATATAATCCTTCAAAGTTGAAATAATAGAGTGGGACATACATTGGGACATCAAGTTAAAGCCACATGAAGTATCCATTTGAATTAAAAATATTATTCTAAGGATGATTGTAGGACTAACAAGTGGAAATTTTTTAGGTGCCCAAATCAAAGATCAATGACATGCAGAAAAAAACTTGTGTCAATGGGACCATCAAAATCAATGGGGCAAGTTGAATCATATACATAGAGATGAAAAATGAGCTCAAGGTTAAAGAGTCAGAGGATTTATAGATTGAAAATGGGGTTAATAATTGGTAAGATCATAATTAATCAAATGATATATAGTGTGTGTTTGATAAAATTGAGAAAGATCGATAATGCATGATCAACCTTACAAAAAAGATCAACAGTGCATATGAGGTCAAAACTTAATGAGCTCAAATTGAATGCAAGGCCACCACATGGTATAAAAATAGTGACCAAATGAGGATTGGTAGTAGGATTGACAAAATGAATATAGGGCTACCAAGTGTCATAATTTTTTAATCCCAAATAAAAGATCAATTGAGTAAATTAAATCAAGAGGCAAGAGGCACAAGATGGGGACACATGTCAAAAGTAGTAGTCATATTTTTAAATATGATAAATAGAATAGTGAGGATTCCATATAGGTAGAAACATTGGATTTAGAGGATATTATGAACCCTAATAGGTGAATACATAAAACCAAAATCTATATATGATCTAGGTTGATACAAAATAAGTATTATATAGGTCGCCATTAAATCTCAGTCAAGAGCTTTGGTCAAAGATTTATAACATACAAGGTCCATTTTATGGGGTTGTAACATTATTTCATAACTATGATCATTTTTATAAAAATAATATTTGTGAATACAATTATTTCTCTTCTTCCATAAGGTTTAGAGGTAGAATAGGTTTATTTAAACCTGATATAGTTTAAGAATGAGGCTATGTAGCTTGATAGGCTTTCCATTAATGAGATAACTATATGAAAACCAATAAATGGATTGGTTTTCAATATATAGTAAGCATTTGTTTAAGATTGGATTAAGGGTAGATATAAACAATATATGGAAGAATGTTTCATCCTCCAACATAGTCATATCCTTGACAAATAGGTACCTATAACTGGTTAAAATAGATATAATCATAGCTCATCAGGTCTAAAGATATGAATATTTTGTCCTTATAAAGACCAATTGGAAAGTGGTGTAGAGTTTAAAGAGGGAGATATAGTGGTTGGAGAGTGTATTTGGAGCATTTAATATATTTTTAGATGCTTTCCCTTCATATTAGGAGAATGACTCATCATCCTCAAACTAATTCTTGTCTTCTAATATGTTATCTACCAATGAGAAAGATTAAAGGCTATTGGGACAAATAAAAGTAATTAGATGATGAAGGATTAGTCCTAATTTTATCAAAATATGGTTGATCATTTATTGAAAATGTGGTGACAACTTATTAATTGACATCTGATGGCATGATCTCTCTCTCTCTCTCTCTCTCTCTCTCTCTCTCTCTCTCTCTCTCTCTCTCTCTCTTCGCCTCTTCTCTTATATCACTCATTCTTTCCCATTGTATTTTATCTCTTATTTTTGGACTCTCACAAGGACTCTATAATTTTGGAAGATTAAGAAATTATCATTTGATAAGGATAGACCCTGTCAAAATTTGTATGAAAGACCTCTTGAAGCTATAAATACTTTATTTACCTATCTCTTGTCTCTAAACTATGTTTAGCAAACTTGTGCATGATGGCATTAAGAAGGATAATTTTTCATGTCCATTGTCCTTATTTATTTCCTATTTTAAGGTGTTTTCAAGTCAATATCATGTATACACTTGTGTTATTTCATCCATTAATGTAATCTTGATGTGGATCTTAAAATAATTCTTTGTTTCATTCATTACTTGGTAAACCTAGTTCATAAAATACTTATGAAATTAGATAGATTATGAGATTGTGTGATCTATAATTGTTTTATGATTCTTTAGTGTTTATTTCATACTTATGTGAGTTCTCAATTAAATTTTTTTGGATCACCTTTTTATCTTTCTTAGTAACCCTATTCCCCCTTTCTAACCCTTTTCCAAGCAAAAATCTTACTCTAGGTGATCCATCAAGAGGAAGTTGGCCTTCTTCAAAAGTTCAACCCCATCATAAAATACCCATAGATTTGGATTATTACCATTGTGTAGCTTATTTGGGGAGATCTTGAATAACTCTCCCCAAGGGTGCAAACTTTGCCTACAATTGTCCCTAGGAACTAGGTGTTTATCTCATTCAATAGAGGAGGTCCACTCAATCTTGGTCAATACAATGACATACCAGATTCATCTCTTAAAAATATATATTATTTCTTAGGAGAAGACCAAACCACACCTATTGATCACATTTAATATGTACAAAATATTTGTTTTGTCCATAATGTTGCTCAACAGAACAGTGTTATCTATTTGCTTACTACATCCTTTAAAGGAAAATCATTGAAGTTGTATATAAACCTTCCTTTAAATTCTATTTATTCCTAGAATGACTTATGTGAAGACTTTTTTTGGTATATTGATGATAAATCTGATCACTTACCCCAGGTTAAATAACTCGCAACCATAAAGAGGGTTCCCTATGAATTCATGACTGATTTTAGTTTTAAGTTTTAAAAGACATGGATTAAGATACCTTTGACCATTAGGCCATATATAGAATATGAATTTTTGTATTTATTAAAACCTTTAAATTTAGATATCAATGTCATGATTCAATCTATGGGTGGCACTACACTCTCTTATGCATATGAAGTGGATATTAGAGCATAAAATAGTTTTATTTAGGAAGGAAAGTTGGAACCTATAACTCCTATGACCATATTTTAAAAATATTAGCCAATTCAAAACCATAAATGTATACCAATGGCTCCCATTATATCCCTTCAAGATGAAATTACAACCCATCCTAGTCAATCAAGTGAGATTGGAGAACTCCATGGAATGTTGTGGATATTAAACATGAAATGGTTTAGCTAAAAAGGAAACAATACCAAGCTAATAGGCCTTACCAAGACCATAATAAGCCTACCTATGAGCCTTTTATATGCAATATACCTCCTTATCAAGTATTTTGAGAATAAAGACCTTCATATCAATGTCAACGAGCTATCACCCAAGACAAGCCTTATGTTGTAGTTGATCTAAATCATCCTTCTTCATCTAAAGACATTTTACCTATTCGAACACAAAACAACATGTGGCTAAAGTCACGTTGGTAGCCATCTAATCCAAATGATATGCATAATTAAGCCTTGGTGACTCAATCTATGGTGATTCCTCAAATGACCAAGGAAGAATCTTCTCTTCAATAA
Organism: Torreya grandis; assembly: GCA_037957365.1. Taxonomy (NCBI): domain Eukaryota; kingdom Viridiplantae; phylum Streptophyta; class Pinopsida; order Cupressales; family Taxaceae; genus Torreya; species Torreya grandis. The sequence goes on along the minus strand of JARHVA010002382.1, from coordinate 312,814 downwards.
AGTCAAGATAATGAGGAAATGTAACAACAAGGATATATTCATCATGGATAAGGTTATCCTTATTAAAACTTTTTAAACTTCAAAATTGATGACCATGTGTCTCTAAATCAGGTTAGTGACTCTAGTAATTCAAAAAATGTAGTTAAAGCTATCACTAAAGCAAATAAAAGGGCCATTGATGAGACTCAAGAGGTGGTTCATGTTATAACCATTCCTCCTATTTTTCCTAAAGATGTTAATTCTTATCTTGTTTTCATAACACCTTAGAAAAATCATAATATGGAATTTGTCAAAACTCATCAAGTATCTCAAGTGTAAGATCATCTAGTTGCTCCAAGAGTGTAGCCAAAGATGGGTGGATCTCCTTTTAGTATTGTTAACCATATGAATAATTATAATATAGTAATGAATATCTATTATTCCTTATAAATCCAAAGACAAAAATACATGATTATTTAGGAGATTTTATCCCTCAAGTTGTCTATAAAACTAGTTGAGAAGGAGAGTGTGGTTTTGGCCAATTTAGATTATCCAATGAAATAAAAAGTATAGAAGATGCATAAGGATGTAAAAATGAATAAAGATAAGGTAAAATTTAATAAAACACATCCCTTTTATCTCTCTTTAATTTTTGGCAACACTGTAGTCCATAATTATATGGTTGATAGTAGAACTAGTAGTATGGATATGCCTAAGCAGATTATAGACAAGATGGGTTTGGTGTATGAGCTAAACACTAAAGGTGTATTGAAGATGAATTGGTACCCAACTAAGACTTTTGACATGATCAATAACCTGAAATTAAATTTTACATGCTTTTCCAAATATAACCTTTCATTAGGATGTAGTGGTCGTGGACTTGCCTCCATATTTTTCCATGTGTTTGTCATGAGATTTCACATTAAATATTGATGGTTACCTCTTAGATGATTGGAATTATATAATATTTATAACAAGGTATGGAACCAAGGTCACTATTCACTCTGAACCTATTTCATTCTTTCTTTTCAAACCTTACATGCAAAGCGTTGTGAATATAAATTGTATTATCTCAGATGAGGTGGAACAAGCTAGTAAAGTAGAAGCCAACTCACCTATTAAAGGAGTTCCTAATTTATTTATTGATTAATGGGATTATAAATTCCATGAAAATTATCCTTAAAAAATTATATAATAGGGGGAAATTTTCATCTATTTTCTACATGAGAATGATGCACAAATTCCAACGATACTCAAGAAATATGAATCAAGGATGGTCTTTGCCAACTTTACTTTGATAGATTAAATAACAAGCATGTTACTAGGGCTGGAATAATTCTCATATCCCCACTAAACAAATGTATTATTCTACTATTGAGTTTCAATTTGGTTTTTCTAATAATGTTTAAGAGTATGAGGCTCTAGTCCATGGTTTGCAATGGGCTAAGAAGATGGTAATTAGCCTCTTACAAGATTTTGGTGAGAGTTAACTTGTGGTTCACCAAGTGATAGGAATGAATGTATGAAAAAAATATTTGTAAAGGTCTTATAAATATATAATTTTGGATCTCCTTAAGGACTTTGACACTTTTGATATCCAAGAAATTCTAATAGAAAGCAACAAACATGTAGATGGATTGGTTGCCATCAGAGCTTAGTTCAACATTTTAGCTAACGTAAGGAATGAGAAAATCAGTCACATATAAAAATTTTGGTGAGGCCTTATATCCTTGAAAATCATGAAAAATGGTAAGTTTTTTAAGATGATAATTATATTGTTCACTTCTTTCAAGAGGAGGCTGAATTTTCCTCTTGAAATCAGTCAAATCTTCTACAATAGTATGGTTATCAGATTGTCCAACTCAAGTCTACTAAGCTGCTAAATGGTCTAGCCACTCTTGAAAACATATTAAATAGAGATTATTAGGAGAGGAGAGAAAATTCTTCATTGTCCACTAAATAAGAACACTATGCTAACATTGAGATAATAGCTAGAAAGACTCAAACTGGGTAAAGTATGATCTCCATCTCAAAACGAGTCATGTGTTGATTTATGTAGGGAGTTTTCTAATGTATTTGCATATTAGTATAATGATTTGAAGGGATTTAATCCATGTTTATCTCAACACACCATTGAGTTAGATTTTGATATAAAAATGGTAAAATAAAGGCAAATATAAATAAATCCTAAGCTTTAGCCTTTGATGAGAACTAAACTTCATAAGATAATTAAATCAGCCATAAATTTCCCCATCAAGCATTCTACTTGGGTGGAAAAAATTATTCCCATGAGAAATAAAAATGGAGAAATCAGACTTTGTGTAGACTTACATGATTTGAACAAGGCCTCTCTCAAAGATCATTATCCATTACCATCAATGGACTAAATATTTCAACTAGTGTCTAGTTCAAAAAGGTTCTCACTATTGGATGGTTATAGTGGTTATAACTAGATTCTTGTTAAGGAGGAAGATCAGTTTAAGACAACATTCACTACCAAGTGGGGGAATTTTGTCTATATTAAAATACCATTAAAATTTTCCAATGCTATATAAACATTCCAAAGAGCCATAGATATGGAATTTTAGGGTCTAATCAATAAGTTTGTTCTTATGTACTTGGATGATATAACTATATTTTAAAAGAGTAAAAGTGAGCACATGTTTCATCTCAAAGAAGTGTTTGAGAGATGTATTCAATATGGGGTATCACTTAACCCCAAGAAATGTGTATTTTAAATGCATGAATGTAAACTTCTTGGACATGTAGTCTTTAAACATGGATTGAGAATTTACCTTGAAAAGATAGACTATATTATTGCATTATATTTGACTAAACATAAGAAGGCATTATAAAGTTTTCTTTGAATTTTTTTTATATAAAGAGATACATATCTAATTTTTCAACTTTGTCAAAACCAATTATAACCATGCTTAAGAAAAATTAGAAATTTAGTTGGATCAAGGAGGGCATGAGGATTTTTGAATAGATCAAATAAATAATAGATAGTGATCCTACCCTCGTTAATCTTGATTTTTCAATGGATTTTATTATATATGCATACACTAATGTGGACACAATTTTAGGTATACTCATGCATCAAAATTAAAAAGCTTTGGACCATCCCATATAATTATTCAATAAAGGCTTGGAGGAATATAAGATAAGGTAAACCTATGTATAGAAACATGAAATTTGAATAATTATATGTCTTAAGAAGTTTAGAAACTTGTTATCTAATAATAAGATCTATATAATGGTTGTTCATCCTAGTATCAATGAGTTCTTGTTAAACAAGGATAAAAGTGAGAATGGGTAGGTTGTATAACAAGAGTGATGGAGTATAATGTTTTAGATTAAAGTTAAAAACAAGTTTTGAAGGGGCCCCGAAACCCTATACATCAAAAAGATAAAAACCTTAGGCACATCCAGGAAACAAATTAGCCTGGAACATACAAAAGCTGAACCAGAAAAACCAGTAATCAAAAAATAGCCTACACGAGCTAGACAAACAATAACAATTAGTTATTATTTTTTTTTATTACAAGACCAAAGCTTCATATCAAGAGGAGGGACCAGAAGCTTAGATTTTTTCCTCTTAACAGTAGTCCAACCATCCTCTACCTTGGCTGCCTCAGCAGCCCATTCCAAAGAAGGCCAAGAATCATGAAGCCCAGTGGGCGACAAATCCTCAGCCAAAGCCATAGGAGTACCAGCCACTGACTGAATCCTAGGAGAAACCATCAAAACAGGTGGTGGAACCACCACCTCCTCAAAAATCGGTTCAAATAGATTACATAATCCAATCTCCTTCGAACCTTCAACAGGAACCGTCTCCAGCTGAGACTCCTGATCCATCGAAATAGATAAGATACTCTTTTCCTTCTCATTCTCAGAGTCAGTCGAGACTTCCTCTGGTTGTTCAGCAATATAGTGATCATGATCAGTTTCTACCCACTAAGAAGGAGATCTTCTGGGTCTAGATTTCCTTGTGGTGCACCGGGCTGCAACATGCCTCGTTAGATGACACTTTCTACATCAAAAAGGTAACCCTTCAAAATCTAACATTTGCATCCAAGATCCCCTAGGGGAATCCATACAAATCACCTCAGGAAGGCCCTTAGAAACATCCACCTCAACCATGAGGCGAGCATAGGTCGATCTGAAATACCTCTTGGTTTCTGCATCCACAAATAAAAATTCCCCTATGGCATTTCTGATGGTTTTAAACACCGAATCATGCCATAGATGCAATGGAAAATTAGGGAGCCGAACCCAGACAGGGATCTTGTTGAAAGTTTCCATTATAGGATTGAAGTCCATATGCCACCGTTTGGCAAAGAGAGGGTATTTACCCTGCCAAGAGAAATTTCTATTGGAAAGAATAGTCTTCCTATCCTCAGCAATGTGAAATAAAGCTATAAAAAAACCTTTACCACAAGGATAAATTTCAACATTTCCATCAATTAGTGGCAGCCATGTCTGGGATATCCAGCCATGTAAATCAGCATGAGAAGGCCAGAAGCCGTGAAATCTACAAATGGCCGCTAACTTTGAAAAAAACTCTACCTGATCAAATATTTCCTTAACAGTATCAGGATCTAGGTTAACCCTGACAGGTTTTAAAACACTTACAGGTGATTCGCTAAGTCTCCCAGCAGAAGCATGGTGTTTCACTTCATGAATTTTGGCTTCAAATGCAGCCACGTCCACATAAGATCTTCCCTTAGACCCAGGGAAAGACCCAAAAATAGGGGAACCATTAGCAGAATCCTTCAAAGGAGAAAAACCCCCATCCATAACTAGAATCATGTCCCCGTTCGCTGTTAAAGGATCATCCACACCAGCTGCCAGATTTGCAGCCGCCTGGACCAAGCAGGAGGAACGCGCCTTCGCTTGAGCACCCACGGTGTTCAAAGTCTCCATGCGCGCGTAGGGAGTAGGGGCGTGTGCGTGCGCTGGAAGCATTCAAAAAATATATTATTGTGATGGAGTATAATGTTGAGATAAAGGTTACTAATCTGATTTGAGGAAAAGGATTGTGTGAACACCTAGCTCAAGACTTGTAGGAGAACAAGCAGACAGTTCTAATATTGAATGATGAATAAATTGTAGCTGATCATACATCATCATCAAGATGGTTGCAATACCTAGTAAGGCACCTACATGATGGTTTTTATCATCCCAAATTAAGTGCATCAAGGAGAAGTTATTTTAGATTGTAGTCCATTCTTTTTCTCCTTATTGATGGAGTGATTTTCTAGAAAGATATCAATGACATATTGTTGAGGTGCATAGAACCAAGCTAAATATAAATATTTATTGAGTAATTAAATGATGGAAAAGGTGGAGGACACTTATTATAAAGGAAAATAACCCTTAATATCATAAAATGTGGATATTATTTGCCAAGCATTTTCATAGATTGTCATGCTTGTGTGAGGAAGTGTAAAAGTGTGCAATGTTTATAGGAAAAGAAAAAAATATTTCCTTACCTCTTCAAAAAAATTAGAGGATCAAACCTTTATATAATGGGGTTTAGACTTCATTGGCCTTATCAATCCACCTTAGATCTTGGGTCCTAAGTGGATCCTTTCTACCATGGATTACTTCACTAGATGGATGGATGTAATAGCTTTGAAGGAAAAGAAATCAATCCAGTGTATTAGATTTTTATGAAGGTTTGCTTACTAGGTTTGGTGTTTCCTTTACCATCATTTTAGACAATTTCGTGTATTTTTTGGGAACTAATATCAATCACTAGGATATTCATTGTGGTGTACACCTCAGCACTTCATCAAATTATTACCCATAAGGTGATGGCCTTACTAAGTCCACCAATAAGAACCTATTAAATATCATAAGGAGGGCCATTGAAGATAGTAAGAGAACATGGAATTTGAATATTAAGTCAGATATGTGGATTTATATGATCACTCTCAAAAGGTCTATAGCTAATTTACTATACAAACTGGTCTATGGAAGAGAAACATGGTTTCCAATTTCACTTATGCTCCCTACTTTGGAATTAATGCATCAACTAGAGTTTTTGGAGGATGAACCAATGGAGGTGAGATATGATGAGATTATGGAGATAGAATAAATCTTAAATTAGTCCATGTTGTTCATGGAAATACATCAATCATAGGTGAAGAGAATCTTTAATAGAGGAACATTTTCAAATATTTTTAAAGGAGAGTTGGTTCTCAAGTGGTATGAGCAAAGAGATAAACTAGGAAGGTACACCAAGTTTAAACCATTATAGAGTGTCATTTACACATTATCTACTTGTAAATCCCAAAATGCCTTCCAAATTACCAAGGTAGATGGTGAAGAGCTCCCAATCCTAGTCAATGGGATACATATAAAACATTACTTCTAAGATATAAGTTAGTTTGTAGATAGTTTGTTTTCTTTTCCTCCAAGTCCAGTTATAGAACATTAGTTTTATTATTTTATATTTCAAATAAGTGTTTTATTATCACATGTGTCTTGTTAGTTACTTTCCCTTATTTTGTGTGTCTTCTTTTCCTTGTTTTTAGAAGGAAAAAATGTCTTGTTTTGAATCAAGAGTTTTAGTCATTGGTTAAACTATGTATATGTTCATTTAAGATAATGAGAGATATTTCATTATTCTAAAAGAGATGTCAATTTTTTGGTTCTTAAGCATATCAAGCATGCTTCTTAGTAGAGTCACCAAAATGTCAACTAGTTTGACCTCCCAGATCAAACTGTCACCCCTAAAATTTGAAACTTTGCTTTCCATACTTGTTTATCCTATTGATTATTGTGTTGGTCTTGTTATGTATCTGAAAATGTCACTTAAAACCTTTGTTATTATATATTAAGGTAAATTTTATGAGTTTAAGTTTTTTTTTCATTATAGTTATGTACATGTTTAGTTACTCCATGACCTATTTTAGTGAGTTTCAAGTGAGGAAAGGAGTTTAGGGTGTCTTTATATGTATCATAGCATGTGTTGAGGTTAAGTCATGCTTCAAAAATGTTAAAATGGGTTGGTGATATTATTGACTAAAATCATAACCTAGTTAGTTGTATTTTAGATCATTTAATGGCTTCAGAGAATGTTTTACAAGGTAATGGTAGTATAGTACCAGATTAAGCTCATGATACATCTGTTCAAGCATGAAAAGGTTTAATGAACACCTTTTTTAACATTTACATGAAGTTCCTTAAGTGATTGTGGTATCTTTAGTGCTAAAAATTCTCTTTTGAGGTTGTTCATAGATGTTTTCAAGGTGAAATTAACTTTTAGGCATATTCAATACTTCATTTATTCCCCTTAAGGTAAAATCCATGGCTAGAAGGATTTATATGTGATAACATATATAAAACCTATTCATCTCTCCTATTAGCTTCTAAGGAAGCTTAATGAAGGTCAATATTTTTTCTTAATATGGCTAGGAGAGGGAAGTTTAGGTCAAAATATCTTTAAAAATGATAAGGACCCTAATGACCTTCAAGTTATTAGTATTAGTTATCAGATTGATCTCCCCATATTTATGAATAATCATTAAGAATGTAAGGGGGTCACTATTTCCTAGTCACCTAGACAAGGTCTAGGTTTGCCTCTATTTCTCCACTTCAAAACTCAATGAAGAAAAATGTTATTCTACAATGATTTTAGGGTCAAATAATACCTTTTACATGTTGGAATCATCAAGTGATTTGTTTTGATAATTGTATTTTGGAAGGAAATTAGTTTCCTATGTTGATTATCAAACTCAATAGTTTGAAAGCATGTTTGATTTAGTAACTAAGTGTTTTCATCTTGAAAGGTTTGTCAAGATTATATTTCAGTCATGTCACACCTATTACCTTAAATAAATTCATGTATGACTGATATGAAAAATGGATTCCTTGGGAAATGGTAGTGATATAATCTTTTAGTAAAGTATAGTCATAAATCAAGAGTTCCTGTTGTAACAATATCATAAAGAGGAGTCATGAAGGTAAAGAGGTTAGTTAAATAACATGGGTAGTTGAAAAACACTCTCTAAAGTTATTTAAGGTGGATGGTGACATTTTAGATAGCTAGGCTTCAATTAAAACTTATGAGCTTTCATGACACATTGAGGCCTATGTATCACAATTAGAAGAGACTTGACAAAGATTGTGTGCACCTAAGATGAACCATGAAGGTGTCAAATGGATGTTTAATCTTATATAAGCCTTATAGAGATTACAATATGATAATTTTTCAACACACTTGAACTCATGGTTCAATATAACAAAAATGTACAAAGTAGAAGTATAAAAGAGGACCTTAAGATACACTTTAACATTGTTTAAGTTTTTTACCAATATTTAAGGTAAACATCATAATTTTGTTTCATGCTAATCAAAGCCTTTTATACTAAGTTGATTCTTATCCAATAAATTCAAGTGAAATATAGTCAATTAATGTTTTGATATAAAATTTATCATTTGATTCAACCTTATCATTCCTCCCTGTATTTGTAAAGAGGCAAAGAGACCAAATAACCACATATAGTCATATCATGAGTAATAATGTTATAGGCAAGCCTATTAGGATCATGGGAGTGAATGTGTGAATTATTTTGAGGTATTGAGTTAGTAGAAGGTGTATAAAGTCATGAAGACACTCTCATATAGGCTTGAATAAGATCAAGGTAAATGGTTAAAACATGTTCATCTTAAGCACTAACACTTACATTCACTCAAGTCATAAGAACTCAGTTAGGTCTATTTTTACGAATCAAGAATGATAAAATAAATTAATGTGAAGATTTATAAATAAAATTTTAAGTGAGATATTATCTCACGTGGATAGTGTAAGGAGAGAAATAATAGGGGATAAAGAATAAAAATTGTTACAACAATTTCCCTATTATAGTGAGCATTTTTTGAGGGGATAAAATAGGTCCACTATTATATAGGATTTGCATAGCCTATTTATTTATAAAAACTATTTTTTAATAGATATGTTTTTGGGATTGATCGATAATTTTATGTGCTCTACACATACCAGAGCCTTTGGATCTTCTCTATTAATGGGGTAAAACATAGTAGTGGTATCAGAAGTAGCCCATCCTAGACCTCTCTAATATTCTTTGGCCTTAAGCTTCACAAGGATGAGTAGTGATGACCACATGTAAGTGCATTTGCATATGACATGCCTTTCATCATTCAGGATATTGAATCATCAATGTAGACCATGGGTTGTATTCAATATCATTAATTTGATGATAAATATTTATAAAATTAATTTTATTCATATATTTATGTGTATATTTTTAAATATACTATTATTTATCTTCTAGACTTAGCCATATAGCACTAGTTTTGTTTGATTCATGTTACACTCCACTTGACTCAAATCAAGCTATGAAACAAGGATCCAACCCTATCTTCATTGGATCATTCTTTCCCATTTAATTTAGTGGCTTAACACTCAAATCAATTAGACACCATAAAAATCATTCCAAATGGGTACATATTGACTTGCCCATATCAACTTCAAATTGGTGTAGCTCTTCCTAAATCCAACTAGGAATGGCAAAATTCCAAATCATAGATCATTGGTGAGTTCCCTATATCGATTCAATTCAGATTTGACTCAACATTTCATTCACCTCTGACATGCTTCCCAATAAGGTTTTTAATTTGGAATTATGTTTGTACTACACATTAGACTCAGGATCAATAACACACGATGTTCTCTATCTCTCGATGCTCTTAGCCACATCCTCTGACTTAACATTGATCTCTTCCTAGAGAGATCACCTAGATATTTCATTGAATGATGCCTAATAGCATGCCACACCATGAAATTTGCATTTATTAGATCAGACTCCACAACATCTTCCCTTAGCCCAGTGATCTTTATTGACATCCTTGTCTCACTATGGCACTCATTTAGATTGGTGTAACTCTCATATATTACATATCACTCGACTTCATTCAAATCACATCAAACCTTGGGTGTCCATTATTTTTTTAGCATTTGAGTTGATGGCGACTATTTCTCAATGAGAATCTTCACATCAGCAATGACATCTTCTCTGATCATATATATCTTTTAGGATTTTTATTGAGTCATTTTGTTTTAATTACAAAGTCATCTAATTTATAGGTGTGAATGTTTATTTTTAAGTTTATGGTTTAGTTTTAGTTTATGTCATGATATTTTGTTTAGATTGTTAGGTATTTAGGTGTTAAAGGTTATATAATGAGTAGGTTTAAAATTTATAAGTTTTATTATCACATGATTATAGATTTAAGTCACTTTGGTCTATAATTTCTATTATATTGTTAGAATCATAACTATCAAAAAGGTCATGTCATTTAAAGTTAATTAGAATTATTTTACAAGCCATTTTTTTATCAACTTAAGCTTTAGTCAATTTAGTCATATTTTTAAAATGTCATGTTTGTGTTTCGAGTCATTTTTGTGTCAAGTATTTTTGAATTACATGTATTCAAATAATCCTATCAAAGGCATGCTTTAATGTAATAAATTTTCTCTCCAATTTAATAGTTTGATTTATTATACCAGATGCATTATCGATTAAAAATGACATCCATGAGTTCACATTAGGGGAGGGTGATATAATAAATTAATGTGAAGTGTTATAAATGAATTTGTAAGTGAGATATTATCTCACGTAGATAGTGTAGGGAGAGAAATAATAGGGGAGAAAGAATAAAAATTGTTACAAAAATTTCCCTATTATAGTGAGAGTTGTTTGAGGGGATAAAATAGGTCCCATATTTTATAGGATTTGCATAGCTTATTTATTTTTAAAGTTTATTTTTTAATATATATGTTTTTGAGATTGATTGACAATTTTATGTGCTTTACACATACCAGAGCCTTTGGCTCTTCTCCATTAATGGGGTAAAACCCATCAAAGAATATAAAAAATCAAGGAGAGATGCAAAAAATTTATTCATATCATTGATATTATTATAATGTTTTATCAATCATATGATACATTATATATTTTTTATTTCTTCAAGGTCTATCTTTTAAGACTACATAGGCTTGTGGAGTGTGTGAAAATAGGGTACAATGATTATGCATAGAGGTTTATGTTCTTAACTAATTAAATGGTGTCTTAAGTCATAGAAATAAATGATAGTTTGAATAAATCATAAATTATATATAATAAAATATTATCTTCATTACAACCAATAACTCAATTAACATATATAAGTAGGGTATGAGAGGATATGAAGAATGATAGATCATGAACATTGAGATACAAAGTCATTAAAGGGTTGGTAAGTAGTGAATTAGTATATAAACCTATGATTATGTCATTAAATGGTATTATGAGTGCTAAAAATCCTATTATGTATCCTAAACCCCAAGGTGACAACCAAGAAAGTCTATAATGCTCATACAGGCCTAGACACTCTCATACAGGCTTGTCTGTATAAGCTAGTGGAATATTTGTCTCTTATAAATACATAAAAGTATAAGGGTTTTGAAATAAGTTTAGGAATAATTTAATGATTTTATGAATAAATTTATTCAAAAGACTAGTATTTTGGAGATACTTTCTATTCCAAATTGCAGCTAGGACACATTAAGGACTCCACATGCATGCATAAGCATATGAGGACTTTAGAGATTAGATCAGAGAGTGTTCAAGCTAATATGAAATTTGTGATGAGCCAAAATTGAATATTAAATTGAAGAGATTAAATTTAAAACAAAATATACTTCTAAAATGACTTGAGAGTATGGTTAAGACCTTGCAATTCAACCCCTAAAATCACCTACATGTAAGAGACTCATGGAGTACAATCATGTCTACTTGAGTAGATTAAAAGGTTTCAAATGAGGACTAAGTATAAATAAATAATAGAGTGTATAAAATATTGAAGAGGATTACCATAGGAATATTTCAACATTAGCAGGATAAATTCCTTAGTTAAAGCCATTTAAGGTAAAAAAACTAGGAAAGATACCTACAACTAGTCATTGTACTGTGATGATTGATTAAGCAAGTCTCTAAGGGGTTAAATGGCCTTATCAGACCAAATTAAAATTTTCAAGTGATCTGAGTAATATCAATACTTTTAAGGTTTGTGGAGTTATGAGAAGGTCTTAGTTAGAGTGAAAAATAACAAATCTAGTAGCTAGGGTCAAAATGACCAATTTACTTAGAAACACTTAGTTTTAGATATGATGTTGTAGAGGATCATAATGATAGAGATGATGATAATTATAAATGTAAATGAAAATTATGAGTGTTTCAAACCTTATTTAGGTATTATCACTCATAGTCGACCTCAAAAAGTTGTACTTTTATGTATGATTTTTCCTTAACCTCATAAAATGCATACAATGCCCATCGAAGGTCATGTTCTAATGCTTAGATATTTCATGATAAAATACATGGGAAATAAATCCCATATGGGATATTAGGTGGTATCACTACTATAATTTTTTATAATTAGTTATTTATTTAACCCCCTTTACTTTATGAACCATTATTATGATGGTAAACTGCTTAAACCCATCCTAAACCATCCTAAAAGACTTGATTGAGGAAATTGATGGTTTAAGTAACTAAAATGGAATAATTATACCTAAAAATTACTTTTATCACCTATATATGTCCCATGATCATATTCATATGGTACTTTATTGTATAGTTGTAGGTATAGTTGTATGGAATAGGCTAAAAAACATGGATGTAAATGTTTTCTTGAAGGAAGAAGTTATGAAATGAATTAAAAACCATGAAAAAGGTAAAATGGTACTAAATAAAGGTTATTTAACCTTAAAAACATATTTTTATGACTCCTAAGGAGTTATACGAGCTATGTAAGTTGTCTACTTTATCAAAATGTGAAGAAAGCTCAATTTTGTAAGCTAAAGGGATAGTTTGAAGGCCTATAAAACTATTCTAAGGGTTGATACTCATGATGTTGAATTTTTAAATTTAGTTTAATACCTCAATAGACATATTTAAATCATCAAAACTTATAAATTTCATTAAAAACACTTCAAATGCCTATTAAGCATGCACAAACACTTAGACTAGTGTTTTTGGCCACTTCATGGTTCACCCATCTGTACAAGGTATCAAAAGTTAAAATTTGACATGTAAAATGGTATTGACATGATAAAAGTTAATAAAACACTTCCTATATGTTTCAAATGTGTTTACATGTATTTTATCCAAATCTCAGTTTCTTGGCAAGGAGGCCTAATTAGGCTTAATTGGAGAATGAAAATGAGCTAAAAAGTGTACTTACACTCTGATTTAGGTCCTAAAACATTTTATGGAGTTGAATGGGGATAATGGGTCCTCAAATATCTCTTTATTTATCTTATATACTCTTTTTTTAATTCTTCACAAAGAGGTTTACCTATTTTGAGGGCTACAAAGAATAGGGAGAAAAATAAGCTAAGGAGAAAAATCACATATTTTAGAGTGTTTGATGGATGTAATTATATTTTTTCCTATATAATATGATTTCTATAATCCATACATGGATGAAATTTTATTTATTCAAGGTAAAACCATATTTTCTCATTTCTACGCCATAATGTAAGAGGAGTTTAAATGATCAAATTACCAAATCAATGCATAAAAACTGTTTAATAATATTTTAAAGGTATCTTATCACCTTATATGTAACTTTAGGGAGATAAATATTCAATAATTTTTTTTTAAGAAACATTTAACATCTTGAAAGAGTCATCAACTACCCTAGGAGACCTTTCTTCTCTCCTATGTCGAGCAAGTCGAAAAGGTCAAAGATGCTTCAAGGAGCCTTATAAAAATATAAATAAGGTGGAGAGACCTCATAAATGAGTGAGTATAATTATTAAATAGATTAATTTATGAATAATTGAACACCTATTTTCATGGAAGAAGACTTATTCATCAAGGAGAATGTACAAGCAAACATATAGGGAATATGAGCAAACATTTAGGCATTTCAAAGGGTCAAGCTTCACTAATTAATGATAAATACTTATTAAATTTTACCAATAAATTTAAAATTTACCTTCTATGCCATTATTTTAAGGAAACAAGAGAAATAATATACGAAACACTACATAGGGTCTGAAGGGTGTGAGGACAAAGTGAGTCATCCCTATTTTGGGGCTTCTTTGTCTCTCCTCTTCTACTCTTTTATATATCTTATTTTATAGAGTTATCATATCACTTTATTGATTTTTTTATGATGAAAGGATATCAAAATCTTGTACTACATCTTTTAAATAAATAAGAAGACAGTTTCCTCTAGATTTAGGTTGTTGTGTGAAGTGTATGTATGATTTCCATTGATCTAACATTGTGAGTCAACATAATTCCTATGTTAATGTCCATTTTTTGTATCTTTTTACAACATAATTAATTTTATATATCTCATAATAAGTTTTTGAGTTTAACCTCAACCCAAAATTGGAAGTGAATTCAATAATCTTTCATTCCTTCCATGTAATGAGTGAGTGTTGTTAAGTCCTTTATATGAAACACTATTATATAAGCCATATACTTGAAGTGAATAGAATGTGTGTAGGATTATTTACTTCCTAATAGTGTCAATTACAAGTAAAATATGTCATAAACACTATTTCATAACCTTTATTTCAAGTTTTTCATTTCAATACCAATGTAAGTATCATCCTTTCTCCATTTCCCTTAGTTAAAAATTAATATTTAGTATGATTAGGATCAAATTTAGTGAGTGCATCAAGTGAACCAACCCTCTATCTATAGATTATCTCTACCTCAAATTCACACACACTTATGAGAGATTTCATTATTTCAATAGGAGTGGGAAGTGGCACAATTCTCACAAGGGTATCACTCATGATTAACAAGAATCTCTCTCACATTACCCTAACTAAGAAAACAAAACAAAATATTAATTGAGTATATTAAGAAAAACACATGTTTATCTTATCCAAATTTCCAAATTAACTTTGAATCAAACTTGAAACAAAGCCTTAGTTTAATGTATATTTTATCAATCAAGGAATAATATACACAATCATAATAATATACTCAAATTTTTAATTATTATAGTCATTCAAATGACATAGTTATGGTTCATCCATACATGTCCCTGTGGATGGGTCAAGCCCATCCTCAGGGTATATGTGTTGTAAAGTCTCAAAATACAAATTAACTAAATACAAATCATAAACAACACAATTACCTCATAACACTTGAACTTAATATCAAACTCAAAGTAAAATATTTTGTTTTAGTTAGCCTTTAATATTACCTCAAAAATAGTGAAGGTTTCAAATAATAAATCATAATAAATCAAATCTATACCTAGCCATGACTAGGTCTTTTCAAAAATAAACAAAATGCTAACCTTGGTTATTTGTCATTCACAAATGTGACCAATGCATAACCATTCATAAGTGAAATATGTTTCATATATGTGGCCCTACATATGTGTCATACCCATCCTCAAGGTCATCTACATAAATTACCCTAAACTATTTAAAAAAAATTCTACACATAAAACCAAATAATTCATTTCTAAAAATTAATGGCATATCCATCATATCAATTCACATTTCAAATGGTAATTATAAGTTAAATTTTATGTAAACCCTACCTCAAATGCAAAACTAGGTAATGTAAAAATCCAAAAATATTCTCTCCCTAACTCTTCTCGATCCATCAACCTCTTCTCTAAACCCTTGGCCTCTATATATCCCCTTGATTCTAGATTTTTTATGTCAAAAAATCCATAGAACCTGGGTCTTCCAAGAAAATGAATATCTAGTTTTCATAATATTTTATCTAAAATTATGGCATGATGCTCACCCAAACCATCCATATTTCTAGTTTACTAATAGGAAAACATCATGAATAACACATGTAACTTGATAAAGTTAATCAAGCTTCCAATTATGGCTTTGAACAATCTATAAACCATTAGTTCAAAAACCTAAATTTCTTGAATATTCCAAAATAAATTTTTCGTGTAAATGATTAAAGTTTGAAAGAAGGATTTTTACCCTTAACAAAATAATCATGCCTTTTCAAAATATTGAAGAATAGTCTAACATAGATTGATTTTGACCTAACATAATAATCATGAAAAATTCAAACACTAAAACCTTTTTCTAGCTTGAACATAGTCTAAGGTAGGCCCTTTGTTAAATTAAATAATCATGTTCTTTATAAAAAACTATGACTTATATATAACAAAACATGACTAATGTTATTAATTTCCTATTGAATTTATATAATACATCCTCATTCAAATAAAACATACCACTCAATTAACATCAACACTTTATTAAATATTAGATGTCTATATATCTGCAATGCATACTTGACACTATTGAAACATCAAGCATTTCTGTAAACTATTGATACATATACTACCTATGTAATGAGTTCCATACAACATCAAGATACTAAAATAATCAATCATGTAAGCATCCAAGAAGCTACCATTACAACTCATATCATACATCTGCATTAAAATTATAGAAAGATAACTAAATGACATTAATACATGATTTATGACAACCAAATATGTGTTTTTCAATCATCAAGAAGTTAGATTATGAAATCACATCCCAGAAACCTCAATTAAGATTAAAAAAATATGAAATAATGATAATAAACACTATTAAGTGAATAAAATGCATTAGTAATTTAATTCATGTTATAAACAATAAATATATACCAACTAACACATAAGAAATAGACATATATTATAAATGGTGTGTTCAAGGTTCATGTTTCCTTCTCTCATTCCCCACTCATCTCCATTTTATCCATCCTCTCTAATGATACCCTCATTAGATCATAGTTAGGAACATGGACTCGATCTTGCATCCACCTTAGTATAATAAATAATAATAGACCATATCATGACATAATCATAATAAACTACTGTAATAGAATAGATGGTATAATCATGATCACAATATACCATAACACAATATAAATAGCTAATAACAGGTTAACTATCGTGATCACAAGTAATAAAAAACTATCCATAATCAACATATTACTAATCCAAGTACTCAACACATTAATTTAACCAATCATTAATTGTATAATCTAGTAATTAAAATATTAATAAGTCTAGAGGAAAATTGGTATGTAAAATCCTTCCCCCTTCAAATTAGACATCGTCTTAATGACATTTATTTCAATAAAAGTTCAAAAATAAAATAATGTTTAACATAAAATAAACACAATATCTAACAAAATATTAAGCAAACAAATTTGGAAATAAATTATAAAACTCTTTATAATCTTTCCAAGTAGAACTATATTCATAATATTGGTCCCAATGGACCTTGTACTATGACCCTTGTCTACTACATAAATTAAGTTTGCAAGTGTCAGTTGTTCTAACTAGTTCTATTGTAACCACCCCAAGATCCAAAACATGTAAAGAATTCTAATCCAATACATGATAAGGAATAGAAATATAATTTTTAAGATAGGACATTTGAAAAACATGTTGGAGAGTTATCAATGATTCTATGCTGATGTCGCGGAAGTGTCCAGGTGAGTGGATGAAGTGCCTTGATAGTCTAAGTAATAATGGAAAAGTGTGTAATGTGCTTGTCCTAGTATAATTGAAGGTGGCTTGGTTGATATTCTATTTTGGAATATGTAGAGATTATTAGGAATGAATATAAAGTATTTATCATGTTTAATAGGTCCCACAATTAGTTTTTTATGCTTTGAGTGCTTATGTGCATGAGTGGATTTCAACTGGTTGATCATTATTTTCATCTAGACGTTTTGGGTCTAGTAGAAACTTTTTTGAGTAGGTAGTTGAAATGATAGAATGGGCATATGATAAAAATATTATTCTCAATTTTTCATCCAACCATTACCTTCAAGGTAATGGATTATCTGAATCAACCAATAATAACTTGATGAAATCAATAAAGAAGTCTACTACAGATAAGCCTATAATGTGGCACAAGCTTCTCAAATATGGCCTTTGGGTAGATGGGATAAGAATCAAGTAGGCACTAAATGTATCACCATTATTATTGGTGTATGGCCAAGAACCCATCTTACCTATCACCCTCAAGTTACCTACATACAATTTCATGATGAAATATATGGAGGAAGATCAAGAATTTGAAAATTGAAGACTATTGGACATTGTTCAGATGGAAGATGCACAAGAAGAGGCTTTCACCAAATTTAGCAGGCACCAAACCATAGTGAAAAGGTGGTTTGACAATTGATCAAATATAAAGGTGTTTAGGCAAGGAAACATAGTTATTATTTGAGATAAAGCATCTAGACCTAAGGGAAAACATGGGAAGTTCACACCTCTATGGATAGGTCCTTATCAGATTACTGAGACACTTGGAAACAACACCTTCAAACTGAAAGACCTATAAGGTGAAAAATTCACATTACCCACCAATGGGTAGTACCTCAAGTATTATTATTTTTTCTCCACTAGGAATCTTCATGAAGTAAATTGGAATACTAGTTAGGGTTAGTGTAGGTGAGCTAGTTTAGCTTCTTTCTACTCTTTTTCTTCTTATCCCTTGTTTGTACATATGATTGTATATATTTGTTTACTTTTATTTGATTTATGTTCAATTTTTGGTTATTTTAATCATTCCTTTCATTTAGACAACATCCATCTCAAATTTTATTCTAATTGCTTAGGAACTCCATATTTTAAGTATGCAAGTATGAATCTTATGTAAATGTTGATCATGGATATGAAATATGAGTTTAATGATATAATTTAGAGAAAATATTAAGGATTAATAAATAATTTAATTATTCCATAAGATCTTAAACACTGTTTTGAATTGAAATTGGTTTTAATAAAATTTGCACATATAGGATAAAAGCTTAAATAATTAGAACATAATCATGTTTGCACTTAACAAACATCCTTACCTAGGATGAATGTTACAACCATAGGTTATTGTCTGAAGACCAAACATTTGACCAAATCCTTAAACCTAGATAACTTGGTTCCCAAAATTTTCTAGAAAGCCAAAATGCTCTAAAAATACAAAATTAAGAGCTTATTTCAAAATCAAAAGCTTTTCAAGCAAAGGTGATTCTGGTAATCTCCATCAGGGCTATGGATGCTTGGTTAGTAGTAAAGCAAGGCCTTAAGCAAATCCAAAGGTATCTTTTTCAAGGCCATGGACCCCTAGATGGAAGCAAAGCAATGCTAGAGCCCTCTTTGAACTAAATAATGGTTTTAAATGAATATCCAAACATGTTGTAAGTCAATGTTAATGGTTAAAGACATGAAACTTAGAAGTTGTTCCTTAAATCACATGGGAAATAGTAAGTGGAATCAAATAACACACACAAAATGACTAGGTTTTGATGTTTAATCCTAATTCTATAGTTTTAATGTTTATTTTAAGTATAAATTGATCTTGGTAAGGT
Source organism: Torreya grandis (assembly GCA_037957365.1). Taxonomy (NCBI): domain Eukaryota; kingdom Viridiplantae; phylum Streptophyta; class Pinopsida; order Cupressales; family Taxaceae; genus Torreya; species Torreya grandis. The sequence goes on along the minus strand of JARHVA010002382.1, from coordinate 293,441 downwards.
TAAGTAGGAGGTATTTTACATAGTGAGTCAAATTATGATATTTCTATCAGGATTCAATTATGCAGTTTCTCAACTCAAATTCCTTGACCCATGTTTCATGAGTAGTGGTCCATAATATCATGAGAATGAATGATCTACTTATCACTCATTGCATCTAGTTGATGTTTATAGGGGTGAAGCATTGGGCCTTCCCAAGAGGTCACCCATCCTAGTACTACTCTAACTCAAGCACACTTAACCATGGAGTTCCCTCAAAGGTTAAACCCACTTATCTTACAATGAGTGGTAACTGGACCATTCATTATCATGATATTATGAACCACTACTCATGAAACATGGTTCAAGAAATTTAATTTGAGAAACTATACAATTGATAAGGCTGCTAATCAAGTGGAATAGGTAATTTAGGTATTTGTCTAATCCATATTGTATAAATTCTAAACATATTACTATGTTTACCCCTAAAATTTGCAATTTTTTAAGGGCAACATATCCCCATTCCTAAAAAATGGGGACCCTTGTGTTAAAATTATGCAAATTTATGCTTCAAAGTTAAAATTCACTTGATCAGAGTGTCATTTAAGGGGTTTGCACATTATTTGTATTTGAATATCATCCACACCATATTTTATTTAGTATTTTGTTCATGCTTCTACTTCAACTTGGCCTAATGTGGCTAATAATCAATCTTCATGTTTCATGTTGCAGGTATAATGAAGCTCTCTTTAAATAGATTATGTTAGGATTTTGTAATTCAATCCATATTCAAGATTTTACTAGATTTTGGTTTGAAAAAATCCAATTCCAATCCATGTTTAAAGATCCTGGAAGTCCTCCTTTAGAAACCCTGTAATAATTTTTAGATCAAATTCAAAATGAGTAGGAATAAAATCAGTGGGAGCACTTTAAAATGTTGTAGACTCAAAATTAATTTTTATACCATAGCTTAATCATGTTTCTCAACATGACCAAACTATAGCCTAGAAATTATATTCTTAGTCCCCTTTATATATTTCCCCCTTTCTTCACCATTTTTTTTCATGGTCTAACTTTAATATTTGTAGGGTCCTTTTATTACATTATTATCTTGGTCTGACCTTTATTATTACCATAGTCCCTTTTATTACAACTTATAATAATGTCTTAGTCCTAAGGATCCATTCATGTTTATTAACATAAATGGGACCTTAGTCTTAATACTTTAACCTAGGTCTTATATGCCACTAATTCCTAACTTAAACTTTGTACTTATTTGTAGGATTGATATCCTACATTTAATTGGGAAACATTGATCAAACAGAGCAAGGTGGTCTTGATGAATCAAATAATTTTATCCATGGAGCCAATATCAATCAATCATATATATCATAATCAATGATCTATGTTTACTCATACAAAATTTATCCAATAGGGTGACCACAACATTGGAATGCTAAAGACCAATTATGGATATCTACCTAGATCATGATCGATTGTTTGAATTTACTTGTAAGAGATGATTAGATGGAGCATGTTGAAGCAATTTTATATGGGATCTATGACATGTCAAAGGAATTAAATTTGGCATTCTCTTAACTATTACTTGATGCCCATGAGGCCATCATTGACATCTATGAGATCATCAAATTTTAGCCCCTATAGTTAACTATGAGATCTTAATATTGGCATTCTCACACCCATCACTTGACACTCACAATGTTGTGTTTATGAAACTATCAAATTTTAGCCCCTATGGTTAATTGAGAGAAATTAATTTTTATGTTTGTGTGAATTTCAATGACGTTCACATTACCATTATTGACATCCATGAGATTGTCAAAATTTGATACCATGAACCCATCTTGCTTAGATGAATGAACATGTTAAATATTACTAAGGCTTGTTACTTGTGTTGTTGGATCAATGGAGACCCATTTGGAGAATAAACATGTTTATAGTTTCTTCCTTTAATGATAAAATTGTCCTTTCATTTATCCTTTAGCCCATCATAGACCAAGTTAAAATTTGCATGGAATTAATTATAAACACCATGAATGTAGCTCAAATTTTATCCTAAAGTGTGGTCATTTTTATAAACATTTAACTAAAATTTGGTCTAAAATATTATGCTTAGTCCCCATATGTCCCATAATCTTATTTGGGTCTATTCAATTGACTTAACCTAACAAATTTGAGATCCCATTATTAAAAATTTAGCTTAGAACTTTTTACCCTAAAATTTTATCATATTTATTAATACAGTAAAACCTTAGGTTAAAAAACATTTTATTCAATCCTTTGATTATTAAATGTCCCTTTTTATCATGATCTAGACCTAGCTCAAATACTTTAGCCTAAATATTATATCATGTTTATTAACATAAAATAATCCATAGTCTAAAGTCTTTAACCTAAGTTCTCATATGTATCAATGTTAAATTAAACATCGTGTACCTTTATAGCATCTATGACTCATGTGTGATTAGAAGAACATGATTGAATGGAGTGTTATCTATGTGGACTATTCAATATAACCTTTAAGGACCTGTGGGACCACCACATGGTGAATGCATACTAATTGAAATAGTTGACAAGGTGTAGAGCTCAAGAAGCCCCGCAGGACTACCAAGTGGTATAACTATGTATCCTAATACAAATAATGGCCAATGGCATGTAACTCACATGATTGAGATTAATGACTCTGATTGATCTATGTAAGATGATCCAATAGAGCAAGACCAAGAAAGATTTTCAAAAGGCAATGGTTTGTTTTTAAACATTAATGAACAAAGTGCTATGAAAGTGTCAATAAATGCCACATAGACACCACCAAAGCATAAAATCACAAAACCAAGGATTTTGTGGTCATAAAAAAAGGGTATAAAGGAAGATGTCAAAATCAAATCCAAGGCACCAAATTCACTTAAGTCCAAAAAACCATTATCATTAAATCCTATAAAAGACTTGCAAAGAAACCTTATCATCCATAAAGATCTAATTTGATCTCAGATTGACCATAGTCAAACTAAAAAGATCTCAATTATCATCTGAGAAAGTGTAGATTAATCTAGAGGTAATTTGTAGACCAATAGTGATCAATTTATAAAGCTCATAGTTAAGGTAGCATGAAATAAACATAGAGAGGACACAAAGCTCTACTTAACCACAACTTTAGAAAGAAGATTCTTTAAGGACACAATATTTGATGCTATGGTGTTAAACACTAGAGATAATAATTGGTCCAAGATATTTTGGGTAATTGAAGAGATATAGCCCATAACAAAGGAGGATGAGAAAATTGCATCCTTCAAGACAAGATATTATGACTAGGTTATACCATAGATGACAAGGCTTCACCATGCAAAAACAAAATTGAATGTAGTTGACTATATATATATATATATATATATATATATATATATATATATATATATATATATAGAATTTAAAATTGAAAAAGGTGTGTTGATAAATGAATGTACTCATAAATTCATTACCTATGTGTCTCCCATTACTTTTAAGAACTATTATAGGTTAACGAAGCCACGATTAGATTTTCCCACACTTAATGAATGGGTTAATACAAATGACCTCAAAACCATCTTGGCCCCACAGTTGTATTCTAGAAACAATGTGATTTCTAACCTTAGTGGAAACATTCCCATCAACCAATTTTGATTTAAAATTAGTATGATAATTACCTTGATGAATAGGCTGTGGAAACCCCATTATCACTTATTTTGATAGTGTTTGGCTACATTTTATATACTTTATGATTGAGAAGGAACTCACCCCTCCCATTGGTAAAGTTAGTATCACATGTTTATGTAGTTAGATCTCCATAGTGAATAAAGGGTATAGGAAAAAATTATATATGATGCCTTCTCTCTTGGAAGCCCTGCTTGCCATAATTGAGATCCCAAACTTTAGGGTATGGTCACTTTAAAATACATAAATAGTGTGTCAGTTCTATTCAAATTTTCATATCTTCAAGTATAGGGACCATTTTTGTTTTATCTATGATTACATCTATCCTACCTTGACTAAGGCTATAACAGGAAACCCAATGCCAATAGTCATCCCATTGGAAAATAAATCCATTAATTCCATTAAGTACATCTAGTTTTATTTGGATTGCATAATCATCAAGATTGAGGGAGCACAATGCATTCCACATAGACCATCAGTCCATGTTCCAAAGAAATTGGTTAAGTAGGAAGTTGCATTCAAATTATGAAATAATATTTATGGTGTTTGTAGAGGAAAAAGGAAAGGATTACTACATACTCCACCCCTAGATATTATTAGAACCATATTTCAATATTGGGACAACATTGAAGATGTTGCTAGACATAGAGCCTCTTTCAATTTGTTACATGATGATTTGAGATAGTGGGACCCCAATGATAGAATTATGAAATGTTTGAAGGCCAAACATATAAGTTTGACCTATGAACATCATCTAAGATTCTATGACTCAATATAAACCATGGTTTCATCCTTCAGAGTGGCATTATTAAGGTTGAATAAATATGGATTTAACCCAAAATCTAGATTGATGAGTGACCAAAAAGGAAGTGATGAAATTTGGCAACTTGGTCTAAGGCAATACCACTTGTTAAGAGGTCAATATTATAGACCTCCCCCCTATGTTTCCATAATCACAAGTACAAGTGCCAAATATTGAATAATAATATGAACAAAATACTAAATAGAGGAAACCTAGGGAGGGGACATCATCTTCAGCCCATCCTAATGAACTAAGATCTCCAAATGAGTAACTTGATTTTTGGGAATTAGACTTAGGTGAGATAGTGGAAGATGCATTCTAGATGTTGTCTACTAATTATCAATTTGATGAAGAAGAAATGTAGATGGAGGAACCCCAATCCCAAACTAAAGAGATAGAGACATAAAAAGGGAAGGAATTAGCTTTGAGCTTAGTTCTAATTATTCCCCCATAAAAGAGAAAGGATGATATTGCATAAGTTCTAGTAGGACCCAAGAGGCCTAACTGACCTGCACTCACCCTTTGAGTGAGTTCAATGTCTTTAGTGAAGAAAATATGCTACAAGGACCAACCATCCCTAAATGGCTCATCTATGGAAAGTTTCAAAACGTTCATACTCTACAACACTTTTGGGACATGACCATGTCAATAAACATAATTGTTCATGATAAGCTTAAGACATGGATAATTACCCTTATGAAAGAGGAAAAATAAATATGGGTGATTTACCTTAGGGAGTAAATTATAATGTTTATGAATTATATTTGTGCTTTTAGTGAGACACAAGTAGAGACTCTAGATCCTCCTCAAATAACTCAATCATTAATCAGAATCTAGTTTAATCTAGAAACTAAAAGTTTGGAAAGAGTGATAGAAAAGAGATCCATGGTTGTTAATGAAGAATTAATTTATAAAAATGTGGAACCATTTTTTGGTTTAACTCTAGTGGAAGGTTAGAATCTAGGTGAAGACCCCATATTTGAAGAAGATATACTTGGATTAACGTAATCTCAATTAGCCCAACTGTAACCAGCATCAAGGGCATGAAATAACAAATAGAGAACCTAAAGAATCAAAGGTAAAATATAGAGAGGCAACCTATTTTATCTATCCCAGATCTAATGATAGATATTTTTGAGGCATCATTTTATGACATGTTTAATTATATGAAGATAAAAAAGCAAGACAAGTTGTATTGGGCTAGCAAGATGCAATACCCAGGGGTTTAATTACTTAATGGTAGAGTTCAAAAGAAAAGATGAAGGATTTAATTAGAATATTAATATGGGATAAAATCCTAGTATTCAAGACCATCAACTTAGCCCATCTCAATATGTGGTCCAACATCTTTTAAAGACTCCTTAGGGATGATAAAGAGTTATTGGATAGAATTGAATAGTTCCTTAAGACTAAACACTCATCCTAAATAGATACTTGATATGTTCTTGGATGAGTTATGGAGTGACAATCATTTGATTAACCCTTTGGAAGGTGTTGAAATGAGGGACATGGGAGTCTTTTGTTCTCATGAGGTGAAGGAGTCCATGTCATCCCTCACTAGGCCTCAAGAAGATACTAGTGGTTTGTGGAAATTATTATTTGATGGATCAAGAAGAAAACATGGGGTAGGTGCAGGTGAAATGATAGTATCCCCATCTAATGATAAGTACTTATATTCTTATACATTTTAATTTAGTTGATATTTCAATGAAATAGAGTATGAGGGTATTATCTATGAACTTTAGTGGTATATTAAGAGAGGAATTAAGTAGTTACAAGTGTTTGGGGATATTGAGTTGATAGTGCATTAAGTTAGAGGAAAAAATATCTTAAATAATCCCTTGATGAAATCCTACAAACATAGAGTATGGGACCTAATTGAGGATTTTGAAGCCTTTAACATCCAAGCAATGCTAAGAAGCCAAAATTAGCATTTTGATAGGTTGGAAAATATGGGGGCTTAGTTTGACGTCCCACACAAATTGAGAAAGTCCAAAGTGTAGCCACATGTTAAAGTGTTAGTAAGACCATCAGTGCTAGACAATGAAATTAATTGGTAGGTCTTTGATAGTAAAAGATAGATTACTTTTTTATTTTAGTAGGAAGAAGAATTTTCCTCAGTGAATCAAGAAAAGTTTCAACATTAGTACAATTATAAAATAATTCAATTGAGGTCTAACAAGCTTCCTAAAAGGTTAGTCATCCTTGAAGGTTGTTTTTATAAAGGGGACCATATGAGAAAAGACAAAACTATGATGTAAACTGATGAGGAGAATTATGAAATAGTCTTTATCCTCAAAGATAAAGTCTTCAATCTTGGAAAGGTGAGTACTAAGTCTGAAAGGCATGGTTTCATTAAAATTTATAAAGAATATGCAAGCATATTTTCTTGGGAATATAGTAACTTGAGAGGTTTTGATACCAAACTAGACTAACACACTATATAATTAGAGTCTAATGCCAAGCCTATCAGGCAAAAGCAAAGGCATATCAGCCCCAAAAATAAAGAGCTTATGAGTAATAAATTAGTGAAATTGACTGATTATAAGATCATCTTTCCCATCAAGCACTCCTCATTCATAACCAACTTGGTGACTTTAAGAAAAATGGAGAGATTCAATTGTGTGTTGACTTTAGGGATTTGAAAAGTTTTTTTTTTTTGAAATATCACTACCCTTTACTATCCATGGAACAACTTCTTAAAAAAAAAATTGGTTTAGAATGCATCTCTCTTTTGGATGGGTATTCATGTTACACCTAGTTTTTGGTAAGAGAAGAAGACCAATACAAGACTACCTTCACCACAAAGTGGGGCACATATTCTTATTATAAGATGCCTTTTGGCTTACCAAATATTGGAGCCACCTTTTAGAGAGCAATAGACATGGATTTCCAATGATTATTAAATCAAATGGTGTTGGTCTACTTGGATGATGTCATAGTTTTCTTCAAGAAAGCTAGTGAGTACTTAGATCACTTGAGATTGATCTTTGAAAGATGCTAAGAATATGAGATCTCTTTGAATCTTAAGAAATGTGTGTTTTTTTCCATGAATGAAAACTTCTAGGATATGTTATCTCAAATCAAGGACTATCCATTGATCCTAATATAATAAGTGTCATCTTGTCTTTATCTTTACCTAAGCACAAGAAGGGACTTTAGAGTTTCCTTGGGAAAATAAAATTTATAAAAAGGTTTATACCTAGTTTTATAAACTTGGTCAAACCCATCACTACCATGTTGAAGAATAACCAAGTGTTCACTTGGTCAAATAAAGGTAAATCATCCTTTGAGGCTATCAAGCATGTCATTGCCCAAGCACCCTCACTCATGAATCCTAACTTCTCAAGGGATTTCATATTGTACACCTTTGCTAATATTCTTATAGATTTAAGAAGCATCAAAAGGTTTAGACCATTCCTCTCCAATAGCTAGATTAATCTTATGGTGTCTCATCTTAGAGCAAGGGATACCCTTCTTAATAAAGACTTGAATGAGAGAGGGTTGGATGAATTACCAAGGTCATAGAGTATGATGTATATATTAAGATCATTGAGATAGTGAGAGGAAAAGGCTTATTTAAGTGTATGGTAGATGATATTTAAGAGGATAAAGAAGTGTTCTTGGTGACACAAAACACACAAGTAGATGCAACTCTACCTCACACTAGCTAGCTCCAAGATATGGCACACTTCTTGTTGAGAGATGAGTTCCCTCAAAGTATGGAAAGATAAAAAATAAGGTATTTTAGACTTTAGTCCATATATTATGCTCTGAATTATGGGGTTTTATTATAAAATACCTCAATGGAATTCTCCTTAGGAGCATAGATGATGATCAAGTAACAAGGCTCTTGGATTAATTTCATGATGGACCTGTAGGAGGCCATTTTGCTCCAAGAACCATAGAACCAAAAGTAAGGAGAATTGGTTATTATTGGCCTATTATTTTTTTAAAAATGCCTATGCATTAGTCATAAAATTTCAAAAGTGTGTTCTTTTTGTAGGTAAGAAAATGTTGGTAGCCCTTCCTCTTAACCAAATTTAGGTGAAGCAAGCCTTCATGCAATGGGGTTTAGAATTCATAAGAATGATCAATCCACCCTCTAGTAGAGAAAAAAATGGGTGATCATTGATAATGATTACTTTATTAAGTGGTTGGAAGTAATTTCCCTTAAATAATCCAATGAAATAACAGTGTTGGACTTCTATGATAGCATAGTGACCATGTTTGGTGTACCAGCCACAATAATTTTAGATAATGCCTTAACATTTATTGAAATGAATATAAGTGAATGGGCACTTCAGTTTGGAATCTACCTTAGTACATCCTCAAATTAATAACCCCAAGGTAATAGTCTTACTAAGTCCAGAAATAATAACTAGATAAGTATTATCAATAGGACTAAGGAAGAGAACCAGAGAGTGTGGCACACAAAGATAAGATTAACATTATGGGTTGATAGAGTGACTCCCAAAGTTTCCATTGGAAACACACCATATGTTCTTATATATAGTAGAGAAGCCAAATTGCCAATTTATCTTGAGTTACTGACCTTGGAGTTAACCCATCATCTCAATTTGATGGGCAGTGAACCTATGAACATGAGGATGGCAAAGCTCATGGATCTTGAAGAAATTAGGGACCTTGTAATGAAGACATTAGAGTCATATCAAGATCAAGACAAGAAATCCTTTGACAAGAGATCTATAACAAGGGAATTAAAATAAGGGGACCTAGTCTCGAAATGGGGTTAAAATAAGGTGAAGGTAGGAAGCCATACCAAGTTTGATAGCTTGTGGAGTGTCCCTTATTTGATTAAATTATGCAAACAAAATAATTATTTTTAGCTTGACCAGGTAGATGGAGAGGTATTACCCATCTTAATCAATGACATTCATTTAAATCCTTGTTATTATAAGATTTTATAGCCATTATATGATATTATACATATTAGATTAATTTTTCATGTTTTCCTCTAAGTGCCTTATGCAGATTCTTTCAGTTATGTGTTTCACTCCCATAAGTGCCTTGGACACAGTGTTGTTTCTTATTCCTTTTTATCCTTGTTACTTAAAGAAGAGAGGTTTTCAAAAAGGAGTAGACTTATATCAGTTTCATATTAGTTGATAAGGAAATACTTGAGACTCCATGAATAATAGATGGGCTAAGTCTACTAGTCTCTTTCATATTAAGCATGCCATCCTAGGATGTCACCAGAAATGTTGGCTAATTTTGGCCTACATACAAAACATTACCTAGATGGATTAATCTCTAGAAGTTTTGGTGAAGAGTGAGAAGCTAATCAGAGTCCTTTAGAGGATGATCAAATGGGGGAATAATAATATCATAAATAACTCACAAAGTTTTTTGAAAAACTTTAAACAAGCTTAAAGTGTGAATCTATTAATTTTCAAAGACCCAGACCACCATGGTACATCATGCAAGAGTAAATAGGTCAGTCTAGTTACACATTTGGTAAATATACTTGAGGGGTTGATTAAGGTTGAATAATTACATAAACATTATGTTCTTTATGCCATCAATGACCTCTACAAATTTGGTATCTTGATGAGTTGTCTATCTCAAGATATAAGCTTTCAAAGTTGAACTAACAGAGTGGGACATGCACAAGGACATCAAGTGAAAGCCATAGGAAGTATCCATTTGAATTCAAAGCCTTATTCTAAGGATGAATGTAAGACTAAAAATTGGAAAGTTCTTCAGTACCCAAATGAAATATTAATGACATGGATATAAAAAATCAAGTCAATGGGACCAGTAAAATTAATGGAGCAAGTTGAATCATACACATGAAGATCAAAAACAATCTCAAGATCAAAGAGTCAGAAGATCCATAGATTGAACATGGGGTCAACAAGTGTTAATATGATAATGAATCAAAGGATCTATAGTGTGTGTTTTATCAAATTTATAAATATTAATAATACATGATCAACCTTACAGGGAAGATCAATAGTGCATATGAGGTCAAAAGTTAATGAGCTTAGATTGAATGGGAGGCCACCACATGGTATAAAAATAGTGAGCAGATAAGGATTGGTAGTAGGATCTACAAAATGAATGCAAGTTTACCAAGTGTCATGATTTGGTAAGCCCAAATCAAATATCAATGGAATAAATTAAATCAAGAATCAAGAGGCACAAGATAGTGACACATGTCAGAATTAGAATTAGTCATATTTGTAAATATGATAAATAGAATGGTGAAGATTACACATAGGTAGACACATTACATCAAGAGTATCTTGTGAACCATAATATGTGAATACATAAAACCAAAATCTAGATATGATCTAGGTTGATACAGAACAAGTATTCCAAAGGTCACCATTAAAGCTCAATCAAGACCTTTGGTCGAAGATTTAGGACATATAAGGTCTATTTTTTGGGGTTGCAACATCGTTTCATAATTTTGATCATTTTTATAAAAATAATATTTGTGAATATAGTGAGTTCTCATCTTATACAAGGTTTATATGTAGAATAGGTTTATTTAAACCTAATATAGTTTAAGAATTAGTCTATGTAGCTTGATAAGTTTTTCATTAATGTGATAACTATATAAAAACCAATAAATGGATTGGTTTTCAATCTATAGTAAACATATGTTAAATATTGGATTAAGGGTAGATATAAAAAAGATATGGAAGAATGTCTTATCTTCCAACATATTCATATCCTTAACAAATAGGTACCTACAACTTCTTAAAACAGATATAGTCATGGCTTTGTTAGGTCTAAATATATGAAGATTTTGTCCTTATAAAGACCAATTGGAAAGTGGTGTAGGGTTTAATGAGGGAGATATAGTGGTTGGAGAGTGTATTTGGAGCATTTAATATATTTTTAGATGTTTTCCCTTCATAGCATGAGCATGACTCATCATCCTCAAATTGATTCTTGTCTTCTAGTATGTTATCAACCAATGAGAAAGATTAAAGGCTATTAGGACAAATAAAAGTAATTGTATAATGAAGGATTAGTCCTAATTTGATCAAAATATGGTGGAAAATTAACTAAAAATGTGGTGACAAATCATTAATTAACATTTGATGGCATGATCCCTCTCTCTCTTCCCCTCTTATCTTATATCACTCATTCTCTCCCATTGTATCTCTATCTCTTATTTTTGGACTCTCACAAGGACTCTATAATTTTGGAAGAGTAAGAAAATATGATTTGATAAGGCTAGACCCTATCAAAATTTGTATTAAAGATCTCTTGAAGCTATAAATACTTTATTTCCCTAATTTTTGTCTCCAAACTATGTTTAGCAAGCTTGTGAATGATGGCATTGTGAAGGATAATCTTCCATGTCCATTGTCCTTCTTTATTTCATATTTTAGGGTGTTATCAAATTAATATTAGGTCTAAACTTGTGTTCTTTCTTCCATTAATGTAAGCTTGGTGTAGATCTTAGAATAACTCTTTATTTCATTCATTGCTTGGTGAACCTAGTTCATGAAATACTTATGCAATTAAATAGATTATGAGATTGTGTGAGCTAGCCTTGATTTATGATTATTTAGTGTTTATTTCATACTTATGTGAGTTCTAAAATAAATTTTGGTGATTCACCATTTTAGTTCCCTTAGGAACCCTATTCCCCCTTTCTAACTCTTTTTCAAGTAGAAATATTAGTCTAGGTGATCCATCAAGAGGAAGTTAGCCTTCTATAGAGGTTCAACCCCATCATAGAATACCCACAGCTTTGGATTTTTCCCATTTTTTAACTTAGTTTGGGATATCTTGAATAACTCTCCCAAAGGGTGTAAACTTTGCCAACAATTGTCCCTAGGAACTAGGTGTTTATCTCATTCAATATTGGAAGTCCATTGAATCTTGTTCAGTATAATGATATACCATATTAATCTCTTAAAATCATATCTTATTTCTTAGGAGAAGACCAAACCACACATATTTATCACACTTAATATGTACCCAATATTTTTTTTGTCCATAATGTTGTACAAGAGAACATTGTTATTTGTCTGCGTAATACATCCTTCAAAGTAAAAGCATTGAAGTGGTATAGAAACCTTATTTTAAACTCTATTTCTTCCTATAATTACTTAGGTGAGCCTTTTGTAGGTAGATTTGGAATAAATCTGATCACTTATCCTAGGTTTAAAAACTCACAACCATAAAGAGGGCTCCCCATGAGTTCATAACTGATTTTGGTCTTAGGTTTCAAAAGACATGGATTAAGATACCTCTTATGATTAGGCCATCTATAGAATATGACTTTTTGTATTTATTAAAAACATTAAATTTATATATTAGTGTCATGATTCAATATATGAGTGGAACTACACTTCCATATGCATATGAAGTGGATATTAGAGCATAAAATAGTTTGATTTAGGATAGAAATTTGGCACCTAGATCTCCTATGCCCATATTTTTAAAAACTCAGCCAATTCTAACCCCTAAATTTCCACCAATGTCTCCCATTATAGCCCCTCAAGATCAAATTACAACCCATCTTAGTCAATCAACTGAGATTGGAGAACTCAAGGTAATGTTGTGGATCTTTAAAAATGAAATAGTCCAACTAAAAAGGAAACAATACCAAGCTAATAGGCCTTACCAAGAACCTAATAAGCCTACCTATCAACCTTTTAGATACAATATACATCTTTATCAAGGCTTTAGAGAAAAAATACCTTCATATCAATCCCAAGGAGGTATCACCCAAGACAAGCCTTATGTTGTAGTTGATCAAAATTCTCCTTCTTCATCTAAAGCCATTGTACCTATTCCAACAAAAAACAACATGTGGCCAGAGTCAAGTTGGTAGCCATCTAGTCCAAATGATATGCAAAATCAAGCCTTGGTGACTAAATATATGGTGATTCCTCAAATGACCTAGAAAGAAGCTTCTATTGAATAAAGTCAACATAGTGAGGAAATGTAATAGCAAGTTTAGGTTCATCATGGATAAGGTTAGCCTTATTCAAACTTTATAAACTTCCAAATTCATGACCATGTGGCTCTGAATTAGGTTAGTGAGTCGAGTACTTAAAAAAATGTAGTTAAAGCTATCACTAGAGAAAATAAAAGGGCCATTGATGAGACTAAAGAGGTGGTTCATGTTCTAACCATTCATCATATTTTTCCTAAAGGTGTTAATTATTAGCTTGTTGTATCAACACCTTAGAAAAATCATAATTTGTAAGTTGTTAAAACTCACCAAGTATCTCAAGTGTAAGATCATCTAGTTGCTCCAAGAGTGTAGCCAAAGATGGGTGGATCTCCTTTAAGTATTGTTAAACATATGAATAATTCTAATATAATCATGAATATTTAGTATTCTTTATAAATGAAAATACAAAAATACATCATTATTTAGGAGATTTCAGCCCTCAATTTGTCTACAAAACCAGTTGAGAAGTAGAGTGTGGTTTTGGCCAATTCAGATTAGACAATAAAAAAACAAGTATAGAAGGTACATAAGGATGTAAAAATGAATAAGGATAAGGTAAAACTAAATAAAACACATCCCTTTTATCTCTCTTTAATTTTTGGCAACACATTAGTCCATAATTGTATGGTTGATAGTGGAACTAGTAGTATGGCTATGCCTATGTAGATTACATACAAGATGGGTTTGGTGTATCAAAAAAACACTAAAGGTGTATTGAAGATGTATGGATACCAAAATAATAACATTGGCATGATTAACAACCTGAAATTAAATTTTCATGATTGTCCAAATGTAATAATTCATTAGGATGTAGTGGTGCTAGACCTGCCTTCATATTTTTCCATGTGTTTATCATGAGATTTCACATCAAATATTGATGGTTACCTCTCATATGATTGGAATTATCTAATATTTATAGCAAGGTATGGAACCAAGGTAACTATTCAATTTAAACCTATTTCATGCGTTCTTTTTGAACATTACATGCAAAGTGTTGTGAATACAAATTGTGTTATCTCGGATGAGGTGGAACAAGCTAGTGAAGTAGAAGCTAACTCAACTCTTAAAGGAGTTCCTAATTTATTTATTGATGAATGGGATTATAAATTTCATGATAATTATCCTTAAAAAATTATATAATATGTAGGACTTGGCATGTCTATTTTCTACATGAGAATGATGCACAAATTCCAACCAGAGTCAAGAAATATGAATCAAAGGATGGTCTTTGCCATCTTTACTTTGATGGATTAAATAACAAGCATGGTACTAGGGTTGGAATAATTCTCATATCACACACTAAAAAAAGGTATTATTATACTATTCATTTTCAATTTATCTATTCTAATAATTTAAAAGAGTATGAGGCTCTAGTTCATGGTTTGCAATGGGCTTAGAAGATGGGAATTAGCCTCTTCCAAGATTTTGGTGAGAGTTAAATTGTGGTTCACCAAGTGATAGGAATTAACTTATGAAAAAATATTTTTTAGTGTCTTATAAACATGGAATTTCGGATCTCCTTAAGGACTTTGATAGTTTTGATATCCAAGAAATTCCTAGAGAAAGCAACAAACATGCAGATGGATTGGTTTCCATAAGAGCTCAGTTCAACATTCTAGCTAATGTAAGGAATGAGAAATATTAGTCTCATATCAAGATTTTAGTGAGGCATTATATTATTTAAAATCATGAGAACTAGAATTTTATAAAAAAATGATAATTAGATTATTCACTTCTTAGAAGAGGAGGCTAAATTCTCCTCTAGAAATCAGTCAAATCTTCTACAATAGTATGGTGATAAGATTGTATAACTCAATTATAATAAGCTAATAAAAGGTCTACCCACTCTTGAAAAAATATTTAGTAGATATTATTACGTGAGGATATATAATTATTCATTATCCACTAAAGAAGAACACTATGCTAACATTGAGATAACAACTAGAAAGACTCTCAAACTAGGTAAAGTATGTTTTCCATCTCAAAAGGAGTCATTTTTTGATTTATGTAGGGATTTTTCTGATTTATTTGCATGGTATTATAATGATTTGAAGGGATTTCATCTGAGTTTATCTCAATAAACCATTGAGTTAGAGGTTGATATATAAATGGTAAGAAAAGGGCAAATACTAATCAATCCTAAGCATCAACCTTTATTGAGAACTAAACTTCTTAAGATAATTAAATTAACCATCAATTTCCCCATAAAACATTCTACTTGGGTGGAAAACCTTATTACCATGAGAAATAAAAATGAAAAAATTAGACTTTGTGTCAATTTCCATGATTTGAATAAGGCCTCTCTCAAAGATCATTATCCATTACCATTAATAGACTAAATATTATAACTAGTATCTGGTTCAAAAAGGTTCTCAATATTATATGGTTATAGTTATTATAAGTAGATTATTATCAAGGATGAAGTTTAGTTTAAGACAACCTTCACTACCAAGTGTGGGACTTTTTCCTATAGGAAAATGCCATTAAGA
Organism: Torreya grandis; assembly: GCA_037957365.1. Classification (NCBI taxonomy): domain Eukaryota; kingdom Viridiplantae; phylum Streptophyta; class Pinopsida; order Cupressales; family Taxaceae; genus Torreya; species Torreya grandis. The sequence goes on along the minus strand of JARHVA010002382.1, from coordinate 277,513 downwards.
TTGTCCAATTCTATATCAACATTCTAAACAGCCATGTCTATGGAATTTAAGGGTTTAATCAATAGGTTTGTTCTTATATACTTGGATGATATAAATATATTTTAAAATAGTGAAATTCAGCACATGTTTCATCTCAAATGAGTGTTTGAGAGATGTAGGCAATATGGGTTGTCACTTAACCCCAAAAAATGTATCTTTTCAATGCATGATGGTAAAATTCTTGGATGTGTAGTCTCTAAACATAGTTTGAGCATTAATATTGAAATGATGGACTTTATTATTGCATTATCTTTGACTAAACATAAGAAGGCATTACAAATTTTTCTTTACAAAATAATTTTTATAAAGAGATACATATCTAGTTTTTCAAATTTGTCAAAACCACTTACAACCATGCTTAAGAAAAATTAGAACTTTATTTGGACCAAGGAGGGCATGAGGAATTTTGAAGAGATCAAATAAATAATAGCTAGTGATCCTACCCTCATGAATCTTGATTTTTCAAGGGATTTTATTTTATATGCATACACTAATGTGGAAATAATTTCAGGTATACTCATGCAAAAAAATTAACAAGCTTTGGCCATCCCATATAATTATTAAATAAAGGCTTAGAGAAATATGAGATAAGGTACACCTATGTATAGAAACATGTAATTTCAATAACCATATGTCTTAAGAAGTTTATAAATTTGATATCTAACAATATGATCTATCTAATGGTTGTTCATCCTAGTATCAATGAGTTCTTATTAAAAAAGGACATAAGTGAGCATGGATAGTTTGTATAACAAGAGTTATGTAGTATAATGTTTGAGATAAAGGTTACTAACCTGATTTTAGGAAAAGGATTGTGTGAAAACCTAGATCAAGACTTGTGGGAAAATAATCAGGCAGTTCTAATATTGAATGATGAATAAATTACAGATGATCATGCATCATCATCAAGATGGTTAAAATACATGGTAAGGTACCTAAAAGATGGTTTTTATCCTCCCAAATTAAGTGCGTCAAAGAGAATATATTTTATATTGCATTCCATTCCTTTTCTCCTTGTTGATGGAGTGATTTTCAAGAAAGATATCAATGACATATTTTTGAGGTGCATAGAACCAAGCCAAACAAAAATATTTCTTGAGTAATTACATGATGGATAAGGTGGATGGCACTTATTAAAAATCACAATAGCCCTTAATATCATTAAAGGTGGATATTATTGGCCAAGCATTTTTATAGATTGCCATGCTTGGGTGAGGAAGTGTAAGAAACATGCAATGTTTATAGGAAAATAAAGACTTATTGTCTTACCTCTTCAACCAATTTTAGTGGATCAACCCTTTATACAATGGGGTTTATATTTCATTTTCCTTATCAATTTGACTTAAATCTTGGGTCATAAGTGGATCTTTACTGCCATGGATTACTTCACCAAATGGATGGAGGTAGTAGCTTTGATGGAAAAAAATCAATCTAGTGTATTATATTTTTATGAAGGTTTACTTAATAGGTTGGTATTACCAAAACCATCATTTTAGATAATTAAAAAACATTTTTGGGAACTAGGATATTCAATTTGATATATACCTCAACATTTCATAAAATTATTACCCATAAGGTAATGGCCTTACTAAGTCCACCAATAAGAATATATTAAATATAATAAGGAGGAGCATTAAAAATATTAAGAGAACATAGAATTTGAATATTAATTTATCTCTATGGATTTATAGGATCACTCTCAAAAATTCTATAGCTAATTCACTATACAAACTGGTCTATGGAAGAGAAACATGGTTTCCAATTTCACTTATGCTCCCTACATTGGAAATTAATACATCAACTAGAGTTATTGGAGGATGAACTAATAGAGGGGAGGTATGTTGAGATTATGGAGCTATAAAAAATCATAAATTAGTCCATGTTGGCCATGGAAATACATTGAGTATAGGTGAAGAGAATCTTTAATAGAGGAGCATCTTAAAAGAGTTTCAAAGAAGGAGAGTTGGTTCTCAAGTGGTATGAGCATAGAGTTAAACCAAGAAGGCACACCAAGTTTTAACCACTATGGAGTGTTCCTTACATAATCTCAAGCTGAAAATCCCACAATGGCTTCCAACTTACCAAGATGGATGGTGAAGATCTCCCAATCATAGTCAATGGGATACATATAAAACATTAATTCTATGAGATAAGTTTTAGATTAAGGTAAAAACAGGTTTTGAAGGGACCCCAAAACCAAAAAACAAAGGAAGAAGGATATAACAATAATGAACCATAGGAAAAAAAACCTATCACCTACTTATATAGGGACCTGAAACCGCAAAACAAGAAAGTAAGAGGAAAGACCCCAAGTTTTACAGAGACCTGGAAACTCAAATACATTAAGAAAACAAAGGACCAGATTCTAGAACCAGTTAAAACATCCAACAAAAAGGACTAGAACAAAAAGAACAAAAATACCCTATTATTCTAATTTTAGGATCATCTTCGCCACCTCCTTTCCAATCACAACAGTGTCCTGTATGGATATTGCAGCCAATGTAGCAGCCTCTTGCATTGCTTTCTTTCTCGAGCTCTGTCTGGTCCTCTTACTCGGCCCCTCCAAGGATTTTATTTCCTCATTAGCTCATTTTCCAAGGTTTGCAGTAGTAGCACATATGCTAGAAGTAACCTCCTCCATCTTCATCCTGCTTTCCTTAATGAGCTTTCTAATATTATTCTCATAATCTTTAAGTTTGATAGAAATATCTCTCATCTGCATTTCCAAATTATTGATTTTCTTTCGATCATTTTCTTGATTATGTTCCATTATTTCCATTCTCTTCTTAAGGCCCATTATTTCCTTATACATCCATGAATCAACTTGAATAATAGTATCTACTTTGCATTTGGCCAAATTCATGAAGGGATTCCTACTGTCTCTCTGCCAAACTTCACTAAAATATTTAGTGTTCTCTTTTGGATTGACTTCATCCTTTTCATTTTTATCCTCCCTTTCCATTTTTTTCTATTCTTTAATATCAATAGGGTTTTCATTGTGGACAAGATCATCCTTTTCTTGTTCTCTAGTCTCCATTGCATGATTGGCATCCTTAACCATGTATTCCTTCTTTATTTTCAATGCTGGATCCTCAAATAAAATATCCATTTCTTTTTCACTTCCCCCTAACACTTGCTGATTATCCTCACGATCAGAGTTTTTCTGTTCTATTTTTTCCTCTGTTGTATCCCCTTCTTTTTAATTCTCACTATTATCTTTACCTTCTAGGTCAGATCTGGAATCCCCACTATTCATCCCTTCCTCTTCCTCCATACTCTCCTCCTCAGAACTTTCTGTACTTTCCCACTCAGTTTCCTCATCAACAATTTGTTTTTTAAAACTGGAGGATTTAGGTTTAACTTTTTCCTTCCCCTTTACATTTTCATTCTTCTTTCTCTGTGACTCCTTATTTTTGTTTGAATAAGGATTCAAGATAATGGCATTGTTTTTGTAGAAACCTTCTATAATTAGAATCAATCCTTCATTCAATATAGGGCAACTCTCCTTTTTTCTATGAACGAACAAACTTTGAAGTAGCGAGAAACACAAATAGAAAGGGAAGGAAATTCTAAATTTATGCCTAAAATGATTAAGAAAGACAAAATGAAATTTATGGACTCTTTTTCTTCTACCATCTAGTATGAAATACTCACGAATGCAACATAAAACATCTTTCTAGATTCCTTTTATCTGCTCCAGGTCAAAAACATCTCTGCTCTTTTCCAACTGCTACTCCTCAACATCCGTCTTTGGGAATTTACTATATGCATCATTAGATATATTGGTCTACTTAGAGAATTTTACCCCTCCATTGGAAGCCCCTTAACCTCTACAATGAATTCCTCCGTGAGCTTCACCATGATACCATGGAGTGTTACTCTATCATTGACCCAATTTTTGAAGAAAGTCATCGTTATGTTGGGTTTAGATCCATGCAACCACTCCAAATAACTCAAAACCTTCCCTTTCTAAAGAATCTTTGAAACATCTTGTTTTTCCTTCTAGTCTTCACAATTTTTAGGTTCTTGCTTCCTTAGCTCCCCTTTCATTTTGCAGGCCATATAGTATTCCAGCAGGACACTAGCACTAATGACTGAGCAATGAAACAATTTTTTTTCTATTTGAAATGGAGATTGCCTATTTTCTGGCACATGCAAAAACCACTTTGCTATCTCATGAATGTACCTATTCAATGAAAGTAATCTATCCACCATGAGGCCACTCCACCAAATCATCAACTTGCTATTCTAGGCAGATCTTTCCCTCCTTTGAATGAATGGCATCATAATTAATAAGCACTTTGAGTTCAACATGCTTATTTAATGCAACCTACCATCTCACCTTATGCCCTGTAACTTATTCTATGAGATAAGTTATTTCGTAGATAGTTTGTTTTTTTTCCTCCAAGTTCAGTCCTAGAACATTAGTTTTATTATGTTCTATTTCAAATAATTTTTGTCTTATCACATGTGTCTTGTTAGTTACTTTCCCTTATTTTGTGTGTCTTCCTTTCCTTTTTTTGGAAGGGGAAAAATGTCTTGTTTTGAATCAAGAGTTTTAGTCACTGAAAAAAGTATGTTTATGTTCATTTCAGAGAATGAAGATATTTCATGAGTCTAAAAGTGATGTCAATTTATTGGTTCATAAGTATAGCAGGAATGCTTCCTAGTAGAGTCACCAAAATGTTTACCAGTTTGACCTCATAGGTCAAATTGTCACCCCTAAAGTTTGAAAATTTGCTTTTCGTGCTTGTTTATCCTATTTATTATTGTTTTGGTCTTGTTATGTCTTTAAAAACGTCCCTTAAAACTTTGGTTATTAGATTTTAAGTTAAATTTGATAGGTTTAAAGTAAATTTTATAAGTTTGAGGATCTAATAAGTGAGTAAAGGAGTCTAGGGTGTCTGTATAGGTATCATAACATGTGTCTAGGTCAAGTCATGCTTCAAAAATGGTAAAATAGGTTGGTGATATTCTTGACTAAAATCATAACCTAGTTGGTTGTATTTTAGATCATTTAATGGCTTCCAGAGAAGGTTTTGCAAGGTAATGGAAGTATATTACTATAATAAGGTCATGATACATTTTTTTATGCATGAAAAGGTTTTATGAACACCTTTTTTAACATTTCAATTAAGTACCTTAAGTGATCATGGTAGTTTTACTACTAAAAAGGATCTTTTGAGGTTATTCATACATGTTTTCAAGGTGAAATTAACTTTTAGGCATATTCAAAACTTTATTTATTCCCCTTAAGGTAAAATACATTATTAGAAGGATTTTAGATGCTAAAATGTATAAAACCTATTCATCTCTCCTATCAACTTCTTTACAAGCTCAAGGAAGGTCAACAATTTTTTCTTGGTATGGATAGGAGAGGGAAGGTCAGGTCAAAAGATCTTGATAAATGATAAGGACCCTAATGACCTTCAAGTTAGTGGTATTGGTTGTTTGATTAATCTTCCCATAGTTATGAAAAATCATTGAGAATGTAATGGGGTCACTATGTCCTAGTCATCTAGATAGGATCTAGGTTTGCCTCTATTTCTCCACTTCAGAACTCAATGAAGAAAAATGGCTATGTTATGATGATTTAAAGGTAAAATAGGACATTTCAAATGTTAGACTCATCAATTAATTTGTTTTTATAAAGGTATTTTGGAAAGAAACTAGTTACCTATGTTGATTACCAAATTCAATAGTTTGAAATCATGTTTGATTTAGTAACTAAGTGTTTTCATCTTGAAAGGTTTGTCAAGATTATATTTCAATCTTATCAGACCTATTACCTTAAATAAATCCATGTATGACTTCTATGAAATGTGGATTCCTTGGGAAATGGTAGGGAGATAATGTCTTAGCAAAGAGTAGTCGTAAATCATGAGTTACTATTCTAATAAGATTATAGAGAAGAGTAATGAAGGTAAAGAGGTTAGTGGAATAGCATGGGTAGTTGAGAAACACTCTCTAATGTTATTTAAGATGGATAGTGACATTTAAGATAAATAATATTAAATAAAAACTTGTCAGTTTTAATGACACATTGAGGACTGTGTATCAGGATTAGAAGAGACTTCAAAAAGACTGTGTGCACCTAAGATGAACCATGAAGTTTTCAAATGGATGTTCAATGTTATATAAGCCTTGGAGAGATTATAGTATGAGAAAGATTCAACACACTTGAACTCATGGTTAAATATACAAACAATGTATAAATAATAAGCATAAAAGAAGACCTTAAGATACACTTTAACATTGTTTAAGTTTTTTTTAGCAATATTTAAGGTAAACATCATATTTTTGTTTCATGTTAATCAAAGCCTTTTATACTAAGTTGATTCTTTTCCAAACAATTCAAGGTGAAATATAGTCAATTAATGTATTGATATGATTTTTTTCATTTGATTCAAACTTATCATTCCTTACTTTATCTGTAAAGAGGCCAAAGAGACCAAATAACAACCGATAGTCATACTATGAGTACTAATGTTACAGTCAAGCCTATTAGGATCATGGGAGTGAATGTGTGAATTATTTTTAGATATTTAGTGAATATAAGGTGTATAAATTCATGAAGACACTCTCATAGACACCAAAATAAGATCAAGTTCAATGGTCAAAGCATGTTCATCTTAAGGACTAACACTTACAGTCACTCAACTCATAAAAACTCAGTCAGGTCTATCTCTAAGGAGAAAGAATAAAAAGAATCAAGGAGATATGTGAAAAACATATTCATATAATTGATATTATTATAATTTTTTTTCAATAATATGATACATTATAGAGTTTTTATTCCTTCAAGTCCTATCTTTTAAGACTACATAGGCTTGTGGAGTGTGTGAAAATAGGGTACAATGATTATGTATGGAGGTTTATGTTCTTGAGTGATTAAAATGTGTATGAAGTCATATAAATAAAGGAGATTTTTAATAAATAATAGAGTGATATATAATAAAATATTATCTTCATTACAACAAATAACTCAACTAATATATACAGGTAGGGTATGAGAGAGGATATGAAGAATGATAGATCATGAACATTGAGATAAAATGCCATTGAAGGGTCTTCAAGTAGTCAATTAGTATTTAAACCTATGATTATTCCATTATATGGTATTATGAGTTCTAAAAATCCTATTATTTATCCTAAACCCCAAGGGGATAGCCAAGAAAGTCTATAATGCTCTTACAGGCCTAAACACTCTCATACAGGCATGTATGTATAAGCTAGTGGAATATTTATGTCTTATAAATACATACAAGTATAAGGGTTTTGAAATAAGTGTGGGAACACTTTAATGGTTTTATGAATGAATATCTTCAAAATAATAGGATTTTGGAGATGTTTTCTATTCTAAATTGTAGTCAGGACACCTTGAGGACTCCACAGGCCTATTTAAGCATATGAGAAATTTAGATTGGGTTGAAGATAATGTGAAATTTATAATGATAATTAATTGAATATTCAATTTAAGAGAGTAAACTTAAACCAAAATATACTTCTAAAATGACTTGAGAGTATGTTTAAGACCTTTCAATTCAACCCTTGAAATCACATACATTAAGAGACTCATAGACCATAATCATGCCTACTTGAGTAGATTGAAAAGTTTCATATGATGACTAAGTTTAAATAAATAATAGAGTGTATACAATAATTAATAGGATTACCATATGAATATTTCAACATTAGGAGGATAAATTCCTTAGTTAAAGCCATTGAAGGTCAGGAAACTAAGAAAGATACCTACAACTGGTTAGTGTACTATTTCGATTGATTAAGCAAGTATCTAAGGGGTTAAAAGGCCTTATCATAAAAAAAATTAAAATTTTTAAGTGATCTAAGTAATATCTATACTTTTAAGGTTAATGGAGTTATGAGAAGGTCTTAGTTAGAGTGAAAAGGAACAAATCTAGTAGTTAGGGTCAAAATGACCAATTTACTTACAAACCCTCAGTCTTAGATATGATGTCAAAGATGATCATAATGATAAATATGATGATAAGGATTAATTTAAATGATCATGATGAGTGTTTAAAAAAATCTTGAGGTAGTATCACTCATATTAAACCTCAAAAAGTATGTATGATTCTTCATCAACCTCATAAAATGCATAATATGCCAATCGAAGGTCTTGTTCTAATGCTTAGATATTTCATGAAAAGATACATGGCAAATCAATACCATATAGGATGTTAGGTGGTCTCCCTAATATAAATTTATATAATAAGTTATTTATTTAACCCCTTGTGCTTTATGAGACATTATTATTGGTAAACTACTTAAACCCCTTCTAAACCCTCCTAAAACCTAATTGAGGAAATTGATGGTTTAAGTCCCTAAAATGGAATAATTATACCTAAAAATGACTTTTATCACCTATATATGTCCCATGATCATATGTATATGGTACTTGATTGTATAGTTGTAGGTACAATTGTATGGAATAGGATTAAAAACATGGATGTAAATGTTTTCTTGAAGGAAGAATGTATGAAATGGATTCCAAACCATGAAAAAATTCAAGTGGGACTAAATAAATGGTATTTAACCTTAAAAACATATTTTTAGGACTCCTAATGAGTTATACTAACTATGCAAGCTATCTACTTTATCAAAATGTGAAGAAATCTTAGTTTTGTAAGCTAAAGGGAGAGGTTGCAGGCCTATATAACTATTCTAAGGGCCGATACTCCTGAGATTTAATTTTGAAATGGTTTTAATACCTAAATATACATATTTAAATCATAAAAACATACAAATTTCATTAAAAACACTTCAAATGCCTCTTAAGCATGCATAAACACTTAAACTAGTTTTTATGGCCACTTCATGGTTCACCCATCTATACAAGGTCTCAAAATTTAAATTTGACATGGAAAATGGTATTTACATGAAAAAAGTGAATAAAACACTTCCTATAGGCTTAAAATTTATGGGAATGTTTTTGATCCAAATAACAATTTTTAGGCAAAGAGGCCTAATTAGAGAAAGAAAATGAACTAAAAAGTGTACTTCCACTCTAAGTTAGGTCCTAAAACTTAGTTTGGATTTTAATGGGGATATTGGGTCCTCAAATATGTCTTTTTTTTATCCAATACTCTTTATTTTATTCCTCATAAGGAGGTTTACCTATTTTGAGGGCTATAAGGAATAAGGAGAAAAATAAGTTAAGGAGCAAAATCACATCTTTTGGAATTTTTGATGGATAAAATTGTATTTTTTCATGTACAATATTATTTTTAGCATCCATCCATGGAGGAAAGTTTATTTATTCAAGGCAAAACCATATTTTTTCTTTTCTACGCCATCATGTAAGAGGAGTAGTTCAAATGATCAAAATACCAAGTCAATGCATAAAAAATATTTAATAATATTTTAAAGGTATATTATTACCTTATATTACACTTGGAGGGTGAAAAAATTTCAATAATTTGGATTCAAGAAACATTCAACCTCTTGAAAGAGTCATCAATTACCCTAGGAGACCTTTCTTCTCTCCTATGTTGAGCAAGTTAAAAAGGTCAAAGATGTTTCAAGGAGCCTTTTAAAAATATAAATAAGGTGGAGAGACCTCATAAACTTATGAGAGGAATTATTAAATTGAGTAATTAATGAGTAATTAAGGCCTATTTGCATGGAATAAGACTTATTCATCAAGGAAAACATACAAATAAGGATATAGGGAATGTGAGCAAAGATTTAGGCATTTCAGAGGGTCAAGATTCACTAATCAATGATAAACACTTATTCAATTTTACCAATAAAGTTAAATTTTACCTTATATTCCATTATTTTAAGGAAATAAGAGAGATAATATAGGAAACACTACATAGGGTTTGAAGGGTGTGAAGACAAAGTGAGTCATCCCTATTTTGGGGCTGCTTTGTCTCCCCTCTCCTACTTTTTTCTATATATTCTTTTCTATAGTTATCATATCACCTTTTTTTATTTTTTTATACTAAAAAGATATCAAAATCTTATACTACACCTTTTAAATAAATAATAATATGGTTTCCTCCATTTTTAGGTTGTTTTGTGAAGTGTATGTGTAATTTCCATTGATATAACATTGTCAATCAACATACTTATTATGTTAATGTCCATTTTTTGTACCTTTTTACAACATAATTTATTTTATATAGGTCATACTAAGTTTCTAGGTTTAACCTCAACCCAAACTTATAAGTGAATTCAATAATATTTCATTCCTTCCATGCAATGAGTGAGTGTTTTTAAGTCCTTTGTATGAAACAATATTATAGAATCCATATACCTAAAGTGAAGATAATGTGTGTAGGCTTATTTATTTCATAAGAGTGTTAATTATAGGTAAAATAGGTCATAAACATTGGTTCATCACCTTTGTTTCATATTTTTCATGTCAATTCTAATGTAAGTATTATCCCTTCTCCCTTTCTCTTAGTTAAAAATTAATATTTAGTAGGATTCAAATCAATTTAGTGAGTGCATCAAGGGATCCAACCCTCTATCTAGAGGTTCTCTCTACCTCAATGTCACACACACTTAGGAGAGATCCCATTATTTCAACAAGAGTGGGAAGTGGTACACATTCTCACAAGGGTATCACTCCTAATTAACATGACTCTCTCCCATATTACTCTATTTGAAAAAATAAAATCAAAGCTTAATTGAATATATTAAGTAAAACACATATGTTTATCCTATCTAAATTTCCAAATTAACATTGAATCAAACTTTAAATGAATCCTTAGTTAAATGCATCTTTTATCAGTTAAGGAATAATATATACAATCATAATAATATACTCAACTTTTTAATTATTATAGTCATTAAAATGACATAGTTATGGTTCATCCATACATTTCCTTATGGTATGGTCAATCCCATCCTCAGGGTTGTTTACAAATGACCCATTTTTTATATGTGTTGTAAAGTCTCAAAATATAAATGAACTAAATAAAAATCATAAAAAACACAATTACCTCATAACACCTAAAATTAATATCAAACTCAAAGTAAAATATTTTGTTATAGTTTACCTTTAATAATACCTCAAAAATAATGAAGGTTTTGAATAATAAATCAAATCTATACCTAGAGATGACTAGGTCTTTTCAAAAATAAACAAAATGCTAACCTTGGTTATCTACCATTCACAAATGTGACTAATTCAAAACTATTCATAAGTGAAATAATGTGGCCCTATAGATGTTTCATACCCATACCAAAGGTCATATACATATATTACCCTAAACTATTTTTAAAAAAACTTTCTATACATAAAACCAAATAACTCATTTCTAAAAATAAATGACATATCCATCATATCAATTTACATTCCAAATGGTAAATAGAAGTTAAATTTTATTCAAAACCTACCTCAAATGCAAAACTAAGTAGTGTAAAAATCTAAACATCTTCTCTCCCCAACTCTCCTTGATCCATCAACCTCTTCTCCTTACCTTTGGCCCCTATATATCCCCCTGATTCCAAATTTTTCATGTAAAAAACTCCATAAAACTTGGGTCTTCCAAGACAATGAATATCTAGTTTTCATAATATTTTTTTTAAAATTATGGCATGATGCTCACCCAAACCATCCATAGTTCTATTTCACCAATAGTAAAACATCATGAATAACACATGCAACTCGATAAAGTTAATCAGGATTCCAACTATGGCTTTGAATAATCTATAAACCATTAGTTCGAAAACCTAAATTTCTTGAATATTCCAAAATAAAATTTTCATGTAAATCATTAAAGTTTGAAAGAAGGATTTTATCCTTAACAAAATAATCATTCCTTTTCAAAATATTCAAGTATAGTCTAACATAGATTGATTTTGATCTAACACAATAAGCATGCACAATTCAAACACAAAAACCTTTTACTAGCTTTAATATGGTATAAGGTAAGCCGTTTGTTAAATGAAACTATCATGTTCTTTACTAAAAACTATGACTTATATATAACCAAACATTACTAATGTTATTAATTCCCTATGCCATTTAACTAATTCAACCTCATTCAAATAAAACATACCACTCAATGAACATCATCACTTTATTAAATACTAGATGTCTATATATTTACAATGCATATTTAACACTATTAAAACATCAAGCATTTATGTAAACTGTTGATACATATACTACCTATGTAATGAGTTCCATACAACATCAAGACAATAAAATAGTCAATCATGTAAGCATCCAAGAAGATAAAATTATAACTGATGTCATACATCTACATTCAAAGCCTAACAAGATAATTAAATGACATTAATACATAAATTATGACAATCAAATATGTGATTTGAAACCATTAATAAGTTATATTATGAAAGTACATCCTAGACACCTCAAGTAAGATTAAAACTATATGAAATAATGATAATAAAAAATAATAAATGAGTAAAATGAATTAGTAACTTAATTCATGTTGCAAGAAATAAATATCTACCAACTAACACATAAGAAAAATACATCTATTATAAATGGTGTGTTCAAGGTTCATGTTTTCTTCTCTCATTCCCTACTCATCTCCATTTTATCCATTCTCTCTGATGGTACCCTCATTGAATCATAGTTAGGAATGTGGACTTCATCTTGCATCTAACTCAATATAGCAAATAATATTAGACCATATCATGAAATAATCATAATAAACTATTATAACAGAATAGACTACATAATCATGATCACATGTAATAAATAACTATCCATAATCAACATATTACTAACCCAACTACTTAACACATTAATTTAATCAATCATTAACCATATAATTTATTAATTAAAATATTAATAAGTCTAGAGGAAAATTTCTATGTAACATCCTCCCCCCTCCCATTAGACATCATCCTAATGTCATTTATTTTAATAAATTTTCTAAAATAAAAAATTGTTTAACAGAAAACAAATACAATATCCAATAAAAACCTAAGCAAACAAATGTGAAAATAAATTATAAAACTCTTTATAATATTTCCAAGTAGCACTATATTCATAATGTTGGTTCTAATGGACCTTGTATTGTGAAACTTCTTTGTTACTTAAACTAAGTTTGAAAGTGTCAATTATTTTAACTAGTTTTACTGTGACCACCCTAGGATCCAAAACATGTAAAGCATTCTAATCTAATACATTATAAGGACTAGAAACATAATTTTTAAGATTGGAAACATGAGAAACATGTTGGATAGTTATCAATGATGTTATGGTGATGTCATGGAAGTGTCTAGGTGAGTGGATGAAGTGCCTTGATAGTCTATGTAACAATGACAAAGTGTGTAATGTGCTTGTCTTAGTATGGTTAAAGGTGGCTTGGTTGATATTCTATTTTGACATATGTATAGATGAGTGGGGATTAATCTAAGGTATTGAGCATGTGAAATAGGTCCCATAAGAAGTTTTAAATTCTTTGATTGTTTATGTGTATAAGTGGATTTCAATAGGTTGATCATTATTTTCATCTAGACATTTTGGATCTAGTAGTAGAAAATCTAAGTAGGTAGTTGAAATGATAGAATGAGCATATGATAATAGTATTATTCTCAAGTTTTCATTTAACCATTACCTTTAAGGTAATGGAGTATTTGAATCAACCAATAAGATCTTGATTAAATAAATAAAGAAGTTTACAATAGATAAGCCTAGAATGTGACACAAGCTTCTCATATATGACCTTTAGGTAGAAATGATAAGAATCAAGTAGGCCCTAAATGTATCACCATTTTTATTGGTGTATGGACAAAAACCCATCTTCCCTATCACCCTCAACTTACCTACATACAAGTTCATGAAGGAATATATGGAAGAAGATCAAGAACTTAAAAATTCAATACTATTGGACATTACTCAGATGGAAGATGCACAAGAAGAGGCTTTCACCAAATTTATTAGGAACCAAACCATAGTGAAAAGGTGGTTTGACAAGTGATCAAAGATAAAGGTGTTCAGGAAAGGAGACCTAGTTATTCTTTGAGATAAAGCATCTATATATTGTTGGGACACTTGGAAACAACAGCTTCAAATTGGAAGACCTATAAGAGAAAAATTCACATTGCCCACCAATGGGTAGTACCAAAAGTATTATGTTTCTACTAGTTCACTAGGAGTCTTCAAGGAGTAAATTGTAAGACTAGTTAGGGTTAGTGTAGGTGGGCTAGTTTATTTTCTTTATTCTCTTTTCTTCTTGTCCCTTGTTTGTACATATGCTTGTATATATTTGTTTACTTTTCTTTGATTTATGTTATATGTGTTTGATTATTTTAATCATTCCCTAATTTTAGACAACGTCTAGCTTAGAGTTTATTCTAATTGCTTAGGAACTCCACATTTTAGGTATGTAGTTATGAATCTTTAAAAAATGTCAAACATAGATCTAAAATATGAGATTAATAATTTAATTTAGAGAAAATAGTAAGGATTAATAGATAAGTTAATTTTTATATAAAATCTTAAAATTTTTTTTGATCTAAAATTTCTTTTAAGAAAAAAAATTCATATAGGATAAAAGCTTAAATTATTGGAACACAATCATGTTTGCACTTAAAAAACATCCTTGCTTAGGGCAAAGGTTGCAACCATAGGTTATTGTCTAAAGACCAAACATTTAACCAAATCCTTAAACCTAGCTAACTTGGCTCCTAAACTTTTCTATAAAGCCAAAATGGTCTAAAAATAAAAAATTAAGAGCTTATTTCAAAATCAAAAGCTTTCCAAGAAAAGGTGATTTTGGTAATCTCCATCAAGGCTATGGATGCCTAGCTAGTAGTAGAACAAGACCTTGAGAGATCCAAAGGCATCTTTGTCAAGGATATGGACCCCTATCTAGAAGTAAATCAATGATCAAGCCTTCCTTGAACTAAAGCATGGTTATAAATGAATATCCAAACATGCTTCAAGTTAATGTTAATGGTTAAAGACATGAAACTTGGAAGTTGTTCCCTGAATCCCATGGAAAACAATAAGTGGAATCAAATCTCACATACAATGTGACTAGGTTTTGATGTTTAATCCTAATTATATAGGTGTAATATTTATTTTAAGCATAAATTGTTCTTAATAAGGTTAAGAAGGAGGTATTTTACATAGTTAGTCAAATTATGATATTTCTATCAGGATTCAACTATGTAGTTTTTTGAGTTAAATTCTTTGACCCATGTTTCATGAGTAGTGGTTAACATGATCATGAGAATGAATGGTCCACTTATCACTCATTTCATCTACATGATGATCATAGGGGTGAATCATTGGGCCTTCCTAGGAGGTCACCCATCCTAATACTACTCCAACTCAAGCATGTTTAACCATAGAGTTCCCTACAAGGTCAAGCCCACATAGCTTGATGCAAACTAAGTGGGCTTAACCTTGGAGGGAGATCCATGGTTAAGTGTGCTTGAGTTGGAGTAGTAATAGGATGGGTGACCTATTGGGAAGGCCCAATGATTCACCCCTATGAGCATCACCTAGATGCAATGAGTGATAAGTGGACTACTCATTCTCTTGATCTTGTGAACTACTACTCATGAAACTCGGGTCAAGGAATTTGATTTTAAAAAATATACAATCAAATCATGATATCAATATCATAATTTTATAAGGTTGATAATTAATTGAAATAGGTAATTTAATTGTTTGTTTAAACTAGAGTCATTAAATTCTAAACATATTGTTATGTTTCACCCCTAAAATTTGCCAATTTTTGGGGACCCTTGTGTTAAAATTAAGAAAAAGTGTACTTCAAATTTGAAATTCACTTTACTAGAGTGTAATTTAAGAGGTTTTTAAATTATTTATATTTGAATATCATCCTCACCATATTTTAGTCAGTCTTTTATCCATGATTTTACCTCAACTTGGATTAATATGGATAACAATCAATCTTCATGTTTAAAGTTGTAGGTATAATGGAGCTCTCTTTGAATAGATTATGCTAAGATTTTATAATTCAATCCATATTCAGTATTTTACTAGCTTTTGGTTTGTAAAAAGCCAAGTCCAATCCATGATTAAAGCTCTTAGAAGTCCTCCTTTAGAAACCCTGTCATAAGTTTTTAGACCAAATTCAAAATTGGTAGAAATAAAATCAATGAGCACACTTTAAAATGTTATGGGATCAAACTTAATTTTTATACCACAGCTTAGTCATGTTTCTCAACATGACCAAAACATAGCCTAACAATTATATGCTTGTTCCCCTTTATATATTTCCCCCTTTGTTCCCTTTTTTCTCATGCTCTAACTTTAATATTTGTAGGGTCCTTTTATTACATTTTAAACTTAATCTAACCTTTATTATTACCATTTTCCCTCTTGTTAAAACTTAGACTAATGTCTTATTCCTAAGTCCCCACTCATATTTATTAACATAAACAAGACCTTAGTCTTAAGACTTTAACCTAAGTCTTATATGCCATTGAGCCCTAACTTAAACCATGTGCTTATTTGTAAGATCGACATCCTACATTTAATTGGGAAATATTAATCAAACAAAGTGAGGTAGACCTAATGAATCAAAGAATTTTCTCCATGGAGCTAATATCACTTGATCACATGGATCATAATCAATGATTTATGGTTGCTCATACAAAATTGATCGAATAGGGTGAACATAGAATTATAATTCCAAGGACCAATCTTGGATATCTACCTGGATCATGACTGATAGTTTGCATTTAGTCGTAAGAGATGATTATATGGAGAATTTTGAAGCAAGTTTATATGGGACCTATGGCATATCAAATGACTTAAATTTGATGTTATCTCAACCATAACTTGATTCTTATGAGGCCATCATTGACATCTATGGGATCATCAAATTTTAGCCCCTATAGTTAACTATGAGAGCTTAATTTTAGCATTCTCATACCCATCACTTGACAACTACAACACTATCATTGGCATCCATGAGACTATAAAATTTTAACCTACATGGTTAATCATGAGAGATTAATTTTCATGTTTGTGTGAATGTCAATGATATCCACATGACCGTCATTTACATTTATGAGATTGTCAAAATTTGATACCATGAACCCATCTTGCTTAGATGAATGAATATGTTAAATATTGATAAGGCTTGTTACTTATGTTTTTATATCAATGGAAACCCATTTGAGGAATAAGAATGTTTAGAATTTTTTGATTTAATTATAAAATTGTCCTTTCATTTATCCTTTAGCCCATCATAGACCAAGTTCAAATTTGCATGGGATTGATTATAAACACCATGAACATAGCTCAAATTTTATCTTAAAGTGTCATCATTTTTATAAACATTTGACTAAAATTTGGTCTAAAATATCATGCTTAGTCCTTATATGTCCCATAATCTTATTTGGGTCCATTTTATTGACTTAACCTAACAAATGTAAGGTCATGTTATTTATAATTTAGCTTATAACTTTGTACCCTAAACTTTTATCATATCTATTAATATGGTAAAACTGTAGGTTATAAAACATTTTACTCAGTCCTTTTATTATGAAATGTCACCTTTTGTCTTGATCTAGATTTAGCTTAAATACTTTAACCTAAATTTTATATCTTGTTTATTAACATGAAATAATCCATAGTCTAAAGTATTTAGCATAAGTTCTCATATGTCTTGATGTTAACTTAAACATCGTGCACCTTTGCAGCATCTACAACTCACATGTGATCAAAAGAACATAATTGAATGTAGTGATATCTATGTGGAATATTCAATAGACCCTATAAGGACCTATGGGGCCACCACATGGTGAATGCATACCAATTGAAATAGTTGACAAGGTGTAGAGCTCAAGGAGTCCTACGAGACTACCAACTGGTATAACTATGTGGACTAGTACAAAAAATGGCCAATGGCATGCAACTCACATGATTAAGATCAATGAATAACATTTATCTATGTAATATGATCGAATGGAGTAAGACCAAGAAAGATTTTTAAAGAGCAACGATCAGTTTTTGAACATTAATGAACAAAGTGTTGTGAAAGTGCCAACTGGATGCCGCATAAAAACCACATAAGCATAAAATGACCAAACCAAATATAATTTGGTCACTAAAAATAAAAGGTATAAAGGAATAGGTCAAAATCAAATTCAATGTACTAAATTCACTTAAGTTCAAAAAACCATCACCATTAAAGCCTAGAAAAGAGTTATAAAGAAACCTTAGCATCCACAAAGGCCTAATTTGATCTCAAATTGACCATAGTCAAACCAGAGAGAGCTCAATTGTCATCTAAGCAAGTGAAAATTAATCTAAAGGAAATTTGTATACCAATAGTGAGTAATTTATTAAGATCACATTCATGGTAGCATGAAATCAGCATAGAGAGGACACAAAGCTCTACTTAACCATAAATTTTGGAGGAAGAGTCTTTAAGGACATAGTATTTGATGCTATGGTATTGAACACTGGAGATAATAATTGGTCCAATATATTTTAGTTAATTGAAGAGCTACAACCCATAAAAAAGGAGGATGAAAAAATTGCATCCTTCAAGATAAGATATTATGACCTAGTTATAGCATAGATGACAAGCCTTCACCATGCAATAATAAAACTAGAGGTACCTCACTGTATATATGTATGAATGTAAAATTGAAAAAGGTATGTTGATGAATGAATGAAATCATAAGTACATTGCTAATGTGTCTCTCATTTCTTTTAATAACTATTATAAGTTACCCAAGCCCTGAGTATAATTTCCCACACTTAATGAATGGGCTAAGAAAAATGACCTAAAAATCATCTTGGCCCCATGGTTGTGTTTTGGAAACCATGTGATTTATAACCTTGGTGGAAACATTCCCCTCAACTAATTTCAACTTGAAATTAGGATGATAATTACCTTGATGAATAAGCTATGTGGAAAACCCACTACCACTTATGTTGATAGTGTTTGGCTACATTTTGTATACTTTATGATTGAGAAGGAGCTTACCCCTCTTATTGGTGAAGTTATTAGCACATGTTTATGTAGGAAAATATCCATAGTGAAGAAAGGGTATAGTAAAAAATTATATATGATGTCTTATCTCTTGGATGCCCTACTTGCCACAATTGAGACCCCCAAATTTAGGGTATGGTCATTTGAAAAGACACATATAGTGTCTCAATTCTATTAAGAGTTGCATATCTTCAAGTATAAGGACCATTTTCATATTATCTATGATTAAATCTATCCTACCTTGACTGAGGGTATAGAAGGAAACCCAAGGACAAGATTTAACCCATTGGCAAAGAATTCCATTAAGTCTATTAGGTACATCTAGTTTTATTGGGACTACATAATTACCAAGATTAAGGGAACACAGTGCACTCCACTTAGACTATTAGTCCATATTCCAAACAAATTGGCTGAGTAGGAAGTTGCATTCCAAGTATGTAATGATATTGATTATGTTTGTAGAGGCAAAAAGAAAGGACTACTACATATTCCACCCTTAATAATTAGTGAAAATTCTTTCAGTATTGGGACAACATTGAAGATGTTGCTAGACACAGAGCCTCTTTCAATTTGTAACATGATGATTTTAGATAGTGGGACCCCAATGACAAAATTATGAAACATTTGAAGGCCAAACATATAAGTTTAACCTATGAACATCATCTAGGATTCTATGACTCACTATAAACTAAGGTTTCATCCTTCAGAGTGGTATTATCAAGGTTTAAGAAACATGGCTTCAACTTAGAAGCCAAATTGATGAGTGGCTAAAAAGGAAGTGATGACATTTGGCAACTTGGTCTGAGGCAATACCACTTGTTAATAGGTCAATCCTCTAGACCTCCCCCCCCATGTAATAACAATTAGAAGTAGAAGTCCAAAATCCTAAAGAATAATGTAAATAGAGGCCTGAATTAAGAAAACTTAGGGAGGGGACATCATCTTCAGTCTAGCCCAATGAACAAGGATCTCTAAATGATTAAATTGATCTAGTGGCATTAGACCCAGGTGAGATAATGGAAGATGCATTGCACATGTTATCTACCAAATATCAATATGATGAAGAATAAATGTAGATGGAGGAACCCCAGTCCCAAAGTAAAGAGGAAGAGACATATAAGGGAAGGAATTAGCTTTGATTTTAGTTCCAATTTTTCCCCCATAAAAGAGAAAGGATGAGATTGCACTAGTTCCAATAGGAACCAAGAGGCCTAAACTAACCTTCACTCACCCTTTGAGTAGATTTAATGTCTTCAGTGAAGAAAATATGCTATAATGACCAACCATCCCTAAATTTTTCATCTACAAAAAGTTTCAAAAGGTTCCTACACTGGAACACTCTTGGGCCATGACCAAGTTAGTAAACATAATTGTTCATGATGAGCTTAAGCCATGGATAATTACCCTAATGAGAGAGGAGAAATAAAGATGGGTGATTACCCTTGGGGAGTCAAGTGGAATGTTGATTGATGCTCCTAGGACTTTAAGTGAGAGACATTTAGAGAATCTAGAGCCTCCTCAAATAACTCAATCATTAGTTAAAATCTAGTTTAATCCAAAAGATACAAGTTTGGAGAGGGTGATAGAAAAGAGATCCATGGTTGTTGGTGAAGAATTAATTTTGAGAAAAGTGGAACCATTTATTGGTTTAAATCTAGTGAAAGGTCAAAATCTAGGTGAATACCCCATATTTAAAGAAGATATACTTAGATTATCCCAATCTCAATTATCCCAACTGCAAATTGGCATCAAGGGCATGAAACAACAAATATAGAACCTTAAGAATCAAAGGGAAAATATAGAGAGGTAGGTTGTTTTATCTATTCTAGATCTTATGATAGAGATGTTTGAGGCATCCTAATGACATGTTTAATTATATGAAGATAAGAAAAATAAGCCAAGGTGTATTAGTCTAACAAGATGCAATAGTCATGGGTTTAATTACTCAGTGATAGAGTTCAAAAGATAAGAAGTATTTAATTAACATCTTGATAGGGGATAAAATCCCAATTTTAAAGACCATCAACCTATCCCATCTCAACATAGTAATGGCACTGATTATAGATAAAATTTAGGGATTGAGCATGTGGTCCAAGATCTTATAAAGACTCCTTAGGGATGAGTAAGAGTTACTAGATATGTAGAATAGTTCCTTAAGACCATGATTGCTAATCCTGAAACACTCAAATCCATAGGCATCATCATAGATGATGAATTAAATCATAAGACCACTTTGGTCATGTAAGAGGTTAAGAGCAAGAGCCAAATCAAGTCTGGGATTGACAACAATAGGGTCATGCATATGATCCTAATGGTATAATAAAATATTATTGAGGAAAGGAACATTAATAAAGCCTTGGACAGAAACAAAAGGGACCCTAAAGACTTAGTTGAGTAAGAGGATGAACTCTTCCTTGAACCCATAGTTAATTTGAGACTTATTGATGAGCAAAATCAAAAGGTAGTAAGGCTAATTTAGTAGAACCAAGGGACTTCATCAACATAAGGTCCACCAGTTAGTTTGGAATATTCTCTCTTATTGAAGCATTCTAAATTTTGAAAATGGGATATTCTTTTGTAAAGGAATGTGCATTTTGTTAGCATATTTTCCTATAGGTCAGTTCATTTTGGAAAGTCTAGTGTATTCTATAAAATATATAAAAAGCATAGATGTCCTTTAAATTTGTAAACTTGTAGGCTAATGCATCTGATCAACATACTTTCTTTTTTATATAAAAGGAGTATTGTCTATTTTAAAAAGTGAGGGAGTTTTTGAGATACAAAAACTAGTGAAAATTTTGAGCAATGAAAACAAATAGATAATTATGAAAGGATTATCTCATTTGTTTGTATGAATTATTACATGGCTTCTCTCTCAATTGTCTATTCTAATTTTCAGATTTGAATTATTCTTTTGGATTCTTGGTGTGTACCTTTGACTAAAAAATTATTAGCTTGTGCTTATGCTAGGATAACTCAAGGTTCTCTAGTTTACTTCATTTTATTTGCTTTAAATTTGTATATGTGCATCATCTACTTACTTAAAGGACTAAATATATAAATTAATCTTATTTCTTATTTGCATTATTTCTTATTTTCATTAAAAGTTTTCTTGATATATTTTGTGATTCAATCTTGAGCTATTTTATTTCATATATTGGTTTTTGGTGCATAGCTAGGAAACATTTAAACTCTATCATGATACCTAAGATAAAGATCAGTCATATTTTTATTTTCTACCTTACCCTATCTTTTTACTTCTTTTTAGCCAGATCACTTTAGTTTAAACTTCATTTTATATGTCTATATTATTTTAGCTTTAGACTTAGATTTGAGCATAATTAAACATAATTAGCTTAGATAATTTCCTTATTTACAAAGATGTGTAGGCCAAGATGACTCCCAACCATCAACTAATATAAGTATTATGAAAAAATCATTTTTCATACCTATATTCCACCATAGATAATAATATTATCATAAACTACCTCCCCATTCTACTCTATGCTTATCCATATTCTTCATAAAAAAAATTAGGTGTTATCTAGCAGAAGATTGGTCCTACAGATATTTAGGATAAGCTATGGGACCAAGGTATCTATTAAATTTTAGCCTATTTCTCAATTCCATATAGATCATTATGGGATAGATAGCTCAAACATCAAGTATACGATCCTAGATGAGGATGACCACTTGGTTGGTCAAGAACTAAACACTAATCCTAAATAGATACCTGATATGTTCTTGGATGAGTTATAGAGTGATAACCATTTGATTAACCTTTTGGAAGGTTTTGAAGAGAGGGACATGGGAGTCTATTTCTTGCATGAGGGGAAGGATTCCATGTAATCCCTCACTAGGCCTTAAGAAGATACTAGTGGTTTGTGGAAATTATTATTTGATGGATCAAGAAGAAAACATGGGGCAGGTGTAGGTGCAATGCTAGTATCCCCATCTAATGATAAGTACTTATCTTCTTATAGGTTTCAATTTAGTTGATATTATAATGAAATAGAGTATGGGGATCTTATCCATGGACTTTAGTGGGATTGTAAGAGAGGAATTAATTAGTTATGAGTGTTTGGGGATAGTGAGCTAAAAGTGAATCAAGTCAGAGGCTAAAATATCATATAGAATCCCTTGATGAAATCCTAAAAACATAGAGTATGGGACCTAATTGAGGATTTTGAGGCCTTTAACATCTAAGTAGTGCGAAGAAGACAAAATTAGCATTTTGATAGGTTTAAAACTATGGGGGATTAGTTATACCTCCCAACCAAATTGAGAAAGTCTAAAGTGAATCCACATGTTAAAGTGGTAGTAAGACCATCAGTACTAAACAATGAAATTTATTGGTAGGTCTTTAACAGTGACAAATAGATTACTTGTTTCTTGCAGTAGGAAGAAGAGTTTTCCTTAGTGAATCAATAAAATTTTCAACATAAACATGAGGATAAAAATTTTCAACTAAAGTCTAACAATATTTCTAAAAGGCTAGTCACCCTTGAAGGTTATTTTCATGAAGGGGACCATATGAGAAAAGATAAAAATATGATGTAAACTAATGATTAGAACTATGAAATAGTCTTTATCCTCAAAGATAAAGTCCTCAAAATTAGAAAGGTGAGTACCAAGGTTGAAAGGAATGATTTCATTAAGCTTTGTAAATAATATCCAGACATCTTGCTTGGGAATATAGTGACCTGAGAGGTTTTGATACCAAACTAGCCTAACACACTATAGAATTAGAGGCTAATGTAAATCCTATTAAGAAAAATAAAAGGCATATCAACCCAAAAATTGAAGATATTATGAGTAAATAATTATCCAAATTGACTAATTATAAGATCATCTCTTGCATCAAGCACTCCTCATGGGTAACCAACTTGGTTCCTTTCATAAAAATGGTGAGATCAAATTTTGTGTTGAGTTCAGGGATCTAAAATGAGTTTCTTTGAAAGATCACTACCATTCATTATCCATGGAGAAAATCCTTCAAATAGTTGTTGGTTTAGAATGATTCTCTCTTTTAGATGGGTATTCAGGTTACACCTAGGTGTTGGTAAGAGAAGAAGACCAATACAAGATTACCTTCACCACAAAGTGGGGCACACATTTTTATTAGAAGATGTATTTTAGCTTATAAAATATTGGGCCACCTTCTAGAGAGCAATAAACATGGATTTAGAAATATTATTAAATCAAATGGTTCTAGTCTACTTGAATGATCTCATAGTTTTCTCCAAGAAAGCTAGTGAGCATTAGATCACTTAAGATTAATCTTTGAAAGATGCTAATAATATGTGATCTCTTTAAATCCTAATAAATGTGTGTTTATTGTCCATGAAGGCAAAATTTAGGGATATGTTGTCTCAAGTCATCCATTAATCCTGATAGAATAAGTGTCATCTTGTCCTTATCTTTACCCAAACACAAGAAGGTACTCCAGAGCTTCCTTGGGAAAATAAAATTTATAAGAAGGTTTATACCTAGTTTTGAAAACTTGGTTGAACCCATCACTACCATGATAAACAATAACCAAGTGTTCACTTGGTCAAATGAAGTTAAATCATCCTTCAAGGATATTAACCAAGTCATTTCCCAAGAACCTTCACTCATGAATCATAACTTATTAAGGGATTTCATATTGTATAACTTTGCTAATGTTGACAACATATTAGCTATGTTGATGCAGAAGAATGGTAAAAGACTTGAGAAACCAATTAAAAATTTTAATCAAGGGCTTCAAGGATATGAATTGAGGTACACTTTTGTATAAAATCAAGTTCTTACATCTTTGAGAAACCTCAAAAGGTTTAGACCAATCCTCTCCAATAGCTAGATTCATCTTATGGTGTCTCCTAGAGTAAGGGATTTCCTTTTTAACAAAGACTTGAATGAGAAGAGGGTTGGCTATATTACCAAGGTCATAGAGTATGACATGAGGATTAAGGTCATCAAGATACTAAGAGTAAAAGTATTATATGATTATATGGTGGATGATATTTAGGACGATAAAGAAGTGTTCTTGGTGACACAAGACAACACACAAGTAGATGCACCTCCACCTCACACTAGATGGCTCCAAGATGTGGCACACTTCTTACTGACAAATGAGTTCCCTCAAAGTATGGAAAGAGTAAAAATAATGTATTTTAGACTTTAGTCTATATATTATACATTGGTTTATGGGGTTTTATTTATAAAATACCTTAATGTAATGCTCCTTAGGAGTGTAGATGATGATCAAGTAACAAATCTCTTAGATTAATTTCATGATGGACCTGTAAGAGGTCATTTTTACCCAAGAACCATATAAATAAAAGTAATGAGAGCTAGTTATTACTAGCCCAATATTTTCAAATATGCCTATGCATGGGTCAGAAGATACCAAAAGTGTGTTCTTTTTGTAGTTAAAAAAATATTGGTAGCGCTTCCTCTTAACCTGATTCAGGTGAAGTAGGGTTTGGACTTCATAAGAATGATCAATCTACCCTCTAGTAGAGGAAATAAATGGTTTTTCACTTCGAATGATTGATTTATTAAGTGGGTGTATGCATTTTACCTTAAATAAGCCAATGAAACAATAGTTTTAGACTTCTATGATAGCATAATGACCTGGTCTAGTATACTAGCCATAATAATTTTATATAATGCCTTAGCATTTTTGGCATGAAGACAAGTGAATGGGAAATTTAGTTGGGCATCTACCTTAGTACATCCTCAAATTAATAGTCCCAAGGCAATAGTCTTGCTGAGTCCATAAATAAGAAGTTGATAAGGATTATCAAGAAGACTATTGAAGAGAACTAAAGAGTGTGGCACATAAAGATAAGAATAAATTTATAGGATGATAGAGTGACTCCCAAAGTTACCATTGGAAACTCACCATATGTTCTTATATATGGGATGTCAAATTTCCCATTTATCTTGATTTATCTACCTTGGAGTTAGCCCATCAGCATGAGTTGATGGGTAGTGAACTTATAAAGATGAGGATGGTAGAGCTCATAGATCTTGAAGAAACTATGGACCTTGTAATGAAGACACTAGAGTCACATCAAGATCAAGATAAGAAATATTTTGACAAGAGATCCATTGAAAGGGAATTAAAATAAGGAGACCTAGTCCTTAAATGGGATTAAAATAAGGCCAAGCTAGGAAACCATACCAAGTTTGATAGCTTATGAAGAGGCCCTTATTTGATTAAAGTATGCAAACAACATAATGATTTTTACCTTCCCCAATTGGATAGAGAGGTATTACCCATCCCAATTAATGAAATTCATTTAAAGCCTTATTATTATAATATTTTGTAGCCATTATATGATATTGTACATATTAGATTAATTTTTCATGTTTTTCTCTAAGTGCCTTGTGCACATTCTTTTAGTTATGTGTTTTAATCCCATAAGTGCCTTGGGCATAGTGTTGTTTTGTGTTCCTTTTTGTCCTTATTTATTTAATAAGAGAGGTTTTAAAAAAGGAGTAACTTTGTATCAATTTCATATTAGATGAAAAGGAAAGACTTAAGACTCCATGCCAAATATATATGCTAAGGCTGCTAGTCTCTTTCACAGTAGGCATGTGATCCCAAGATGTCAATAAAAAAGTAGGCCAATTTTGGCCTACATATAGAACTTTACGTAGATGGATCAATCTCTATAAGTCTTGGTAAAGAGTGAGAAGTTAAGCAAATTCATTTTGAGTGGATGATCAAATGTGGGAATAATAATATCAAAAATCACTCACAATTTTTTTTGAAACAATTTAAGCAAGCTTAAAGTGTGAATCTATTAATTTTCAAGGAGCCAGACCACCATAGTACATCATGCAAGAGTAAATAGGTCAGTCTAGTTACACATTTGGTAAGTGTACTTAAGGGGTTGATTAAGGTTTAATAATTACATAAACATGATGTTCTTTATGCCATGAATGACATATAAAAATTTGGTATCTTGATAATTTGTCTATCTCAAGATATATGCCTTCAAGCTGAACTAACATAGTGGGACATGCACAACAACATCAAGTTAAAGCCATAAGAAGTAGCCATTTGAATTCAAAGCCTTATCCTGGGGATGAATGTAGGACTAAAAATTGGCAAGTTCTTAGTTTCCAAAATCAAATATCAATGTCATGTAGATAAAAGCTTGAGTTAATGGGACCATCAAAATAAATGGAATAAGTTGAATCATACACATCAAGATCAACAATGAGCTCAAGGTTAAAGAGTTAGAGGATCCATAGATTGAACATGGGGTCAACAAGTGGTAAGATCATAATTAATCA
Source organism: Torreya grandis (assembly GCA_037957365.1). Taxonomy (NCBI): domain Eukaryota; kingdom Viridiplantae; phylum Streptophyta; class Pinopsida; order Cupressales; family Taxaceae; genus Torreya; species Torreya grandis. The sequence goes on along the minus strand of JARHVA010002382.1, from coordinate 250,241 downwards.
AAGGATATATAGTGCATGTTTGTTCAAATTGGGAAAGATTGATAATGTGTGATCAACCTTATAGGAAAGATTGACAATGCATATGAGGTCAAAATTTAATGAGCTTAGATTGAATGTGAGGCAATTGCATAGTATAAAAATAGTGAAAAAATGAGGATTGATAGTAGGATCCACAAAATTACTATATGGTTACCAAGTTTCATGATTTGGTAACCCAAAATAAAGGATAAATGGAGTAAATTAAATCAAGAAGCAATAGGCATAAGATGGTGACACATGTCAGAAATAGAAGTAGTCATATTTTTAAATATGATAAATAGCATGCCGAGGATTCCACTTAGGTAGACATATTGGATCAAGAGGATATTATGAACCCTAATAGGTGAATACATAAAAACAAAATCTATATATGATCTAGGTTGATATAGAACAAGTATTCCAAAGGTTTCCATTAAAGATCAGTCAAGACCCTTGGTCAAAAATTTAGAACATACAAGGTCCATTTTCTGGGGTGGTAGCATTGTTTCAAAACTGTGATAATTTTTATAAAAAGAATATTTATGCATATAATGAGTTCTTAGCTTTCATAATTTTTAGAGATATAATTGGTTTATTTAAACCTAATATAGTTTAAGAATGAGGCTATGTAGCTTGATAGGTTTTTCATTAATGTAATAACTATAGGAAAACCAATAATGGATTGGTTTTTAATCTATAGTAAACCTATATTCAATATTAGAGTTAGGTTACATATAAAAAAGATATGGAATAATGTCTTATCTTCTAACATAGTTATATCCTTGACAAATAGGTACCTATAACTACTTAAAATAGATATAGTCATGGCTCAGTCAGGTCTAAAGATATGAAGATTTTGTCCATATAAGGACCAATTAGAAAGTGGTGTAAAGTTAAAATAGGGATATATAGTGGTTTGAGATTTTATTTATAGCATTTAATATATTTTTGGATGCTTTCTCTTCATATCAGGTACATGTTTCATCATCCTCAAACTAATTCTTGTTTTCTAGTATATTATCAACCAATGAGAAAGGTTAAAGGCTATTGGGACAAATAAAAGTAATTGGTTGATGAAGTATTAGTACTAATTTGATAAAAAAATGTTTGATCATTAATTTAAAATGTGGTGACAACTCATTAATCAACATCTAATGGTGTGATCTCTCTCTCTCTCTCTCTCTCTCTCTCTCTCTCTCTCTCTCTCTCTCTCTCTCTCTCTCTCTCTCTCTCTCTCTCTCTCTCTCTCTCTCTCTCTCTCTCTCTCTCTCTCTTTCTCTCTCTTCTTATATCACTTGTTCTTTCCCATTGTATCTCTATCTCTTACTTTTGGACTCTCACAAAGACTCTATAATTTTGGAAGAGTAATAAACTCTCATTTGATAAGGCTATACCCTATCAAAATTTGTATGAAAGACCTCTTAAATATATAAATACTTTCTTTACCTATCTCTCATCTCTAAACTATGTTTAACAAGATTGTGCATGATGGAATTGTGAAGGAGAATCTTTCATGTCCATTTTCCTTATTTATTGCCTATTATAAGTTTTTTCAAGTTAATATTTGGTCTTAACTTGTGTTCTTTCTTCCATTAATGTAGGCTTGGTGTGGATCTTAGAATAACTCTTTATTTCATTCATTACTTGGTGAACCTAGTTCATGAGATACTTATGAATTAGATAGATTATGAGAGTGTGTGACCTATCATTTTCTTATGATTATTTAATGTTTATTTCATAATTATGTGAGTAGTTAATTAAATTTTGGTGCATAACCATTTTATCTTCCTTAGTAACCCTATTCCCCCTTTCTAACCCTTTTCTAAAAAGAAATATTAGTCTAGGTTATCCATCAAGAGGAAGTTGGCCTTCCCAAGATGTTCAACCCCATCATAAAATACCCACAACTTGGGCTTGTTCCCATTGTGTAGCTTATTTGGGGATATTTTGAATAACTCTCCCCAAGGTTACAAACTTTGTCTACAACTATCCCTAGAAACTACATGTTTATCTCATTCAATAGAGGAAGTCTATTTAATCTTGTTCAATATGATGATATACCAGATTCATCTCTTAAAATCATATCTTATTTCTTAATATAAGACCAAACCACACATATTGAGTACATTTAATATGTACCCAATATTTGTTTTGTCCATAATATTATTCAAGAGAACATTGTTATATGTCTACTTACTACATCCTTCAAAGGAAAAGTGTTGAAGTGGTATATAAACCTTATTTTAAACTATGTTGCTTCCTATAATGACTTAGGTGAACCCTTTTTTAGGTAGTAGATTGAGTATAAATCTGATCACTTATCCTTGTTTGAACAACTCACAACCATAAAGAGGGCTCCCTATGAGTTCATGACTAGTTTTAGTCTTATGTTTCAAAAAACATGGATTAAGATACCTATTATGATTAGGACATCTATAGAATATGACTTTTTGTATTTATTAAGATCATTAAATTTAGATATCAGAGTCATGATTCAATCTATGTGTGGCATTACACTTTTATATGCATATGAAGTGGATATTAGAGCATAAAATAATTTGATTTAGGATGGAAAGTTGGCACCTATACCTCTTATGACCATATTATTGAAAACTCAACCAATTTTAAACCCTAAATTTCCACTAATTCCTCCCATTATATCACCTCAAGATCAAATTACATCCCATCCTAGTCAATCAAGTGAGATTGGGGAACTCAAGGGAATGTTGTGAATCTTTAAAAATGAAATAGTCTAGCTAAAAAGGTAACAATACCAAGATAATAGGCCTTACCAATAACCTAATAATCTTACCTATCATCCTTTTAGATACAATATACCTCCTTATCAAGGCTTTAGAGAATAAAGACATTCATATTAATCCCAAGGAGCTATCACCCAAGACAAGCCTTCTATTGGAGTTTATCCAAATTATTGTTCTTCATATAAACCCATTGTACCTATTAAAACACAAAACAACATGTGGATAGATTTAGGTTGGTATCCATCTATTCCAAATGATATGTAGAATCAAGCCTTCTTGACTCAATCTATGGTGATTCCTCAAATGACCCAGGAAGAAGCTTCTCTTTAATAAAGTTAACATAGTGAGGAAATGTAACAGTAAGTATAGGTTCATCATGGACAAGGTTATACTTATTTAAACTTTGTAAGATTCCAAATTGATGACCATGTGGCTCTATATCAGGTTAGTGCCTCTAGTACTTCAAAAAATGTAGTTAAAGCTATCACTGAAATAAATAAAAGGGCTATTAATGAGACTCAAGAGTTGGTTCATATTATAACCATTCCTCCTATTTTTAATAAAGGTGTTAATTCTTATCTTTTTTTCCTAACACCTTAGAGAAATTATAATATGGAAGTTATCAAAACTCACCAAGTATCTCAAGTGTAATATCATCTAGTTTCTCCAAGAGTGTAGTCAAAGATAGGTGGATCTCCTTTCAGCATTGTTAACCATATTAATAATTATAATATAATAATGAATATTTATTATTCCTCATAAATAAAAAGACAAAAATACATGATTATTTAGGAGATTTAATCCCTCAAGTTGTCTACAAAACTAGTTGAGAAGGAGAGTGTGGTTTTGGCCAATTCAGATTATCCAATGAAAAAACAAGTATAAAAGGTACACAAGGAGGTAAAAATGAATAAGGATAAGGTAAAACTTAATAAAACACCTCCCTTTTATCTCTCTTTAATTTTTGACAATAGCTTAGTCCATAATTGTATGGTTGATAGTGGAACTAGTAGTATGTCTATGCCTAAGTAGATTGCAGACCAGATGGATTTGGTGTATGAACCAAATATTAAAGGTGTATTTAAGATGGATGGATAACCAAATAAGACTATTTGCATGATCAATAACCTGAAATTAAATTTACATGCTTGTCCAAATGTAACCATTCATTAAGATGTAATGGTGATGGACTTGCCTCCATATTTTTCCATGTCTTTGTCATGAGATTTCACATCAAATATTGACAGTTACCTCTTAGCTGATTGGAATTATCTAATATTTATAAAAATTTATAGAACCAATGTCACTATTCACTCTAAAATTATTTCATTCTTTTCTTTCCAACTTTACATGTAAAGTTTTGTGAATACAAACTGTGTTATCTGGGATGAGGTGGAACAAGTTAGTGAAGTAGAAACCAACTCACCTCTTGAAGAAGTTCCTAATTTATTTCCTAATGAATGGGATTATAAATATTATGAAAATTATCCTTAAAAAATTATATAATATGGGGGACTTGGCATCTATTTTCTACATGAGAATGATGCACAAATTCCAACCATAGTCAAGAAATATGAATCAAAGGATGGTCTTTGCCAACTTTACTTTGATGGATTAAATAACAAGCATGGTACTAGGGATGTAATAATGCTCATATCACCCACTAAAAAAAGGTATTATTCTTATATTAAGTTTCAATTTGGATATTCTAATAATTTAGAAGAGTATTAGGCTCTAGTCTATGGTTTGTAATGGGCTAAGAAGATGGGAATTAACCTCTTACAAGATTTTTGTGAGAGTTAACTTGTGGTTCACCAAGTGACAAGAATGAATGTATGAAATAAATATTTGTTAAAGTATCTTAACCATATAATTTTGGAACTCCTTAAGGACTTTGATAGTTTTGATATCCAAGTAATTCCAAGAGAAAGCAACAAACATGTAGATGGATTGCTTGCAATAATATCTCAGTTCAACATTCTAGATAATGTAAGCAACGAGAAAAATTAGTCACATATCAAGATTTTTTTGAGGCCTTAGATTCTTAAAAATCATTAGAACTAGAATTTTTTTGAAGATGATAATTATATTGTTCACTTCTTGCAAGAGGAGGTTGAATTCTCCACTAGAAATCAGTCAAATCTTCTACATTCATATGGTGATTAGATTATCCAACTCAAGTCCAATAATCTACCAAAAAGTCTAGCCACTCTTGAAAACATCTTTAGTATATATTATTAGGTGAGGATAGAGAATTATTAATTGTCTAATAAAGAAGCACACTATGCTAAAATTGATATAACAGCTAGAAAGACTCTCAAACTGGGTAAATTATATTCTCCATCTCAAAAGGAGTCATTTGTTTATTTATGTATGGAGTTCTTTGATGTATTTGCATGGTTGTATAGTGATTTGAAGGGATTTTATATGAGTTTAGCAAAACACACCATTTAATTAGAGGCTGATATAAAAATGGTAAGACAAAGGCAAATATAAATCAATCCTAAGATTCATCCTTTGATTAGAACTAAACTTCATAAGATAATTAAATCAGCCATCAATTTCCCCATCAAAAATTCTACGTAGGTGGCAAACCATATTCCCATGAGAAATACAAATGGAGAAATTAGACTTTGTGTATATTTCCATGGTTTGAACAAGGCCTCTCTCAAAGAGCATTATCCATTACCATCAATGGACTAAATATTTAAACTAGTATCTAGTTTGAAAATGTTATCACTATTGGATAGTTATAGTGGTTATAACCATATTCTTGTTGAGGAAGATCAGTTTTAGACAACCTTCACAACCAAGTTGGGGACTTTTGCCTATAATAAAATGCCATTAAGATTGTCCAGTGCTATAGCAACATTCTAAAGACCCATGGATATGGCATTTCAGGTTCTAATAAATAGGTTTGTTCTTATATACTTGGATGATATAACTATATTTTCAAAGAGTGAAAGTGAGCACATGTTTCATCTCAAAGAAGTGTTTAAGAGATGTAGGCAATATGGGGTGTCACTTAACTCCAACAAATGTGTCTTTCAAATGAATGAAGGTATACTTCCTAGACATGTAGTCTCTAAACATGGTTTGAGTATTGATCTTGAAACGATAGACTTTATTCTTGCATTATCTTTGACTAAACATAAGAAGGCATTAAAAAGTTTTCCTTGCAAAATAAGTTTTATAAAGAGATACATATATATTTTTCCAACTTTGTCAAAACCACTTATGACCACGCTTAGAAAAATTAGAAATTTAGTTGGACCAAGGAGGACATGAGGAGTTTTAAAGAGATCAAACAAATAATATCTAGTGATCCTACCCTCATTAATCTTGATTTTTCAAGGGATTTTATTTTATATGCATACACTAATGTCGACACAATTTTAGGTATACTCATGCAACAAAATTAACAAGATTTGGACCATCCCATATAATTATTAAATAAAGGCTTTTACGAATATGAGATAAGGTACACCTATGTATAGAAACATGTAATTTAAATAATCACATGTCTTAAGAAGTTTATAAACTTGATACTTAACAATATGATATATCTAATGGTTGTCCATCCTAGTATCAATGAGTTCTTGTTAAACAAGTACATAAGTGAGAATGGGTAGGTTGGATAACAAGAGTGATGGAGTATAATGTTGAGATATAGGTTACTAAGCTAACTTGAGGAAAAGGATTGTGTGAACACCTAGCTCAAGACTTGTAGGAGAACAAGTAGGCAATTATGATATTGAATGATGAATAAATTATAACTAATCATGCATCATCATTAAGATTGTTAAAATACACGATAAGGTACATATAATATGGTTTTTATCCTCCAAAATTAAGTGCATCAAGGAGAAGGTATTTTAGATTGCAGTTCATTCCTTTTCTCCTTGTTGATGGAGTGGTTTTTAAGAAAGATATCAATGACATATTGTTGGGGTGCATAGAAAGAAGAAAAATAAAAATATTTCTTGAGTAATTACATTATGTACAAGGTGGAGGCCACTTATTAGAAAGGATAATAGCCATTAGTAGCATAAAATGTGGATATTCTTGGACAAGCATTTTTAGAGATTTCCATGCTTGGGTGATGAACTGTAAAAGTGATCCAAAACTCAAAATTTCTAGTTGATAAATATCTAAATAGCATAGAAATAACATAGTAATAATGAATTCTCTAAGAAGAGATGTAGTATTACTCAAGATCGCAATACAAATATATGCTTATCTCTGGGAAGAGATGTCTGTCTTCACATTTCAGGTTACCTATTCATTTATACACATTTTGAAAGCATGGGGAGGATGTGTAAGGTCACAAATATTGAGGGAGATTAAGTGGTTTAACTTCCAAGATTTAAAACAATAGAGAATTCAAGGAATTACTATTTTTAGAAACTTACTATTTTTAGACTGCACTACTAAAATTGAAATTTGAGGCACTTCCATTGGGTTTTTAGGAGTCAAAATTCATCTAGAAAATCTAATTCCATTTCAAAATGTTCTCATCATTCTTATATTTCTAATAGTTCAAACGACGAGTCAATTGGAGCTACGGTGCAAAAGTTATGGCTCCCAGAAGTTCTATCATCAATTGGGGTGGAACTGTCACCTAAATTGTTTCTTGGATCATTCCTCCCTCCTTGAAAAGCAATGGTCCCCATTGCATCAATGTTCCCCATCAAGTGTGGTAGTTGTCTCTTGATTTGATTCTCTGTGAGCCACTCACCTTGATGGCTAAGCTGGCCCCTTTTCACCGCTGGATAAAGTGGAATAGAGCATCCTCTTGTGGTCTTCATCCAAGTATCCACAATCTGATCCTCTTCAATTAGAGAAAAACTATATGGATCAAGCTCATCAATTTCATCCATGAGGTGTGTATTCCATGGTGGAAAATGGAATAGCTATATCAACTGGTGCCATGGATTGGAACCCAAAACATACTTGGAATGGACTGTGCTTGGTTGAGCTGTGTAGTAATTGGTGGGTGGCTCAGACAATGTGCAGTTGTATTTGAGCTCCCCTTTTTGTGTTTGATTATTAGGTGGAATTGATAAATATATTTGGCCCACTTTTGATTCCTCTCATTTCAGAGCTTGCTTTGCATCTAGATGAATTTCGTTGGTCTGTGGTTAGTGTGGATGACCATTTCCTTCCCCAAGATGTAGTGTTTCCATTGTTTGTAGGCTTGCATAATGTCATAGAGATCCTTATCATATGTTGGATATTTATTGACTGTATCAGTGAAAGTTTCACTATGATATGCAATAGGATTGCCATGTTGCATGATGACAACTCCCATGGCATATTCAGATGCATCTGTCATCAACTCAAAAGGTTGATGCAAATATGGCAAGGCAAGAACAGGGGCTGAGCAGAGTCTATTATTCAAATTCTCAAATTCCCTTTGTTGTATTTCACCCCACTGAAATGTAGCTTTAGCTCCTCCTTTAGTCACTTGGGTTAGTGACCAAGCAACATGTGAAAATCCAAGAACAAACATGTGGTAGAAATTTGCAAGACCCAAAAAGTGGTGAAGCTCTGTGAGGGTCCTTGGTGTGGGCCATTCTCGAATAACCCAAATCTTTTTTGGATCAACATGGACCCCTTCCTCATTCACAATGTACCTAAGGTACTGAATTCTTGTCATCCTGAATGTGCATTTGTCAAGATTTGCATACAACTTATGCTCCTAAAGAGTTTGAAGCACCTTATGAACATGTTGCAAATGTTCTTCCCATGTTCCGCTATAGATGAGTATGTCATCTAAGTAGACAACCACAAACGAGTTGGTGAAGGGTCATAGGATGTCATCCATCATCCTCATGAAGGTTGCAGGTGTGTTAGTTAAGCCAAAAGGCATAACCAACCATTCAAAGAGCCCCTCCTTAGATTTGAATGCGGTCTTCTAGACATCAATGGGATCGATGGGAATTTGGTGATAACCAGATTTGAGATCAATTTTGGTGAAGAACTTCACACCACAGAGCTATTCCAATAAGTCATCAATCTTAGGGAAAGGATAGTGATTCTTTACAAAGATTTTATTCAGGGCTCGATAGTCAATGTAAAGCCTCCATGTTCCATCTTTCTTTGGTGCCAAGACAATTGGGCTACCACAAGGTGAAGAGCTTGGCCTGATGTGACCCTTTTGGATCAATTCATGAATCTGTCTTTTTATCTCATCATTCTCCAAAACTGATCTATGATACATAGGACTGTTAGGTAAAGGTGATCTTTAGATCAAATCGATAGAATGTTTTACCTGGCAATGCAGTGGAACTCTTGTGGGTGACTTGAATAAGTCATCATATTCTCCTATGATTCATCCTATCTGCTTTTGTTATTGTGTTGATTGTGTAGTCAAGACTGTAACATCGGCCTTCTTGGATGGCTTGACCACCATGAGAACAAATTACTTTGTTTTCTCCACCAATCTCTTGCATTGCTTTGCACTAATCAAGGAGACAGATGTGGGAGGTGGTACCTCTGGTACCCTATAGCCCTATGTTCCAAGAGTGAGCGTGATCCTTTGGGTTTGTGATTCATAGATGCTATGTCACTCATACATGAATGGCTGATCAAGGAGTACATCACAAACATCTAGATTGACCACATCACACAAGACTTCATCTTAGAATGGTTTTATAGCATATGAGAGAAGACATTGATGGGTGACACATAGGTCTCTCCTTGGGCTCAACCTTCCAATACTGTAGGCCTTTGGATGAGGCTTCATGGATAGATTTAGACTTTTCACAAATTTAGTAGAGATTAAATTCTTTTGAATCCCACTATCAAGAATGAAATGTAGAGGCTTACCTTTTACCCATAATTTAGAGTGGAACAATCTTTGCTTGTCATCTAGTCTATTCTCACAGTTCTATGATGAAGTGACAATGGTGTCAGGCTCAGTATCTACAATTTGTTCTTCATCCTCTTTGACTATGGGTTGTGTATGAGGCAAAGTAGTAGACATTGAGTATTGTGACTTAGAAAGCAATGACTTGATGGCTCGACATTCTTCTTTGGAGTCAGTTCTAGTTTTGTGGTAATCACACCATTTTCTAGCCTTCCCTTTCTAGGATTTCTTATCTTAAAACTCCTTTTGCTTCCAATTTGGGCCTCCCCTCGTGTTTGACCTCCCCTCGTGTTTGACCTTCCTTGTCACTTTTCCATTTTGAGGGTTGACTCTTTGTATTCTTTCTGCCATGCTTCTGTTCAATCTTTATTGTAAATTTGTATGCCTCACCGAGGGTTTCCAAATTGAAGAGTTCCATTTCTCCCCATATCTACCATTGTAGTCCACCATGATATTTGAGAGTCTTATGTTTCTCACTATCTTGAATGCCCAATCTTGTAGACAAAGAATGGAAAGTGTCTGTGTAATCTTGAACAGATTGGTCCTTACCTTGGCAAAGTTGTTGCCATTGTATGTACAGATCATCATATGCTTCGATGGGATAGTATTATTCTTTCACCGCTTCCACAAAATCATCCCAAGTAGGTTCCACTTCAAGGCTAATGTCATCTATATTGAACCTCTTTTTGTACACTTCCCACCAGTTTTTCATAAGCAATGTTGATTTCAAAAGAGCAAAAGTAATCTTTTCTCCATCGATGAACTTATTTACAGAGAAGTAGGAAGATAGTTGATCCAACCAATTATCTACTACATCAGCATTGATTTTGCCTTCAAATTTAGGAATATCAAAATTTACCTAGACCTTGAAGGGTGTTGGGGCATTGAAAGGATGTTCCCTAGATGAGGAGCCAGGAAGTGGAGCCGTGGAGCTAGGATTTCCCATCGGCAGTGTTTGAAGAATTTGGGAAAATTGTTGTAGCATCTATGCTTGTTGCCATTGGAGGGATTCATTCACCATTTCCTTGAAAGGATTGGATGTCTTGGTGTAGTCCACCATTTGAAGTCATTTGGAGTGAACATGTGGAAAATTTGGAAGCTCTGTTGTTTCCCACCCAAGCTTCTTGTAGCCTGACCTCATCCTTGGGATCATACACTCTCAAGACAAACCGCTTTGATACCACTGATCCAAAACTCAAAATTTTTGGTTGATAAATATCTCAATAGCATAGAAATAACACAGTAACAATGAATTCTCTGAGAAGAGATGTAGTATTACTCAAGATCACAATACAAATATATGCTTATCTCTGGGAAGAGATGTCTGTCTTCACATTTTGGGTTACCTCTTCATTTATACACATTTTTAAAGCATGGGGAGGATGTGGAAGGTCACCAATCTTGAAGGAGATTAAGTGGTTGACTTCCAATATTTAAAACAATACAAAATTTGAGGAATTACTATTTTTAGAAACTTACTATTTTTAGACTGCACTACTAAAATTGAAATTTGAGGCACTTACATTGGGTTTTCGGGGGCCAAACTTCATTAATAAAAGCTCATGACATTTCAAGAGATTATCCTCATTTTTATCTTTCCAACAATTTAAACGGTGAGTCAATTGGAGCTACGGTGTAAAAGTTATGGCTCCCAGAAGTTTCGTCATCAATTGGGGTGGAACTGTCACCCGAATTGTCGCCTAAATTATTGCTTGGATCAAAAAGTGTGTAATTTTTATAGGAAAAGAAAGACTTATTGCCTTACCTCTTCAGCTGATTTTAGTGGATCAACACTTTATCTAATGGGGTTTAGACATCATTGGCCTTATCAATCCACTTTAAATCTTGGGTCATAAGTGGATCCTTACTACCATGGATTACTTCATCAAATGGATGGAGGTAGTAGCTTTGAAGGAAGAAAATCAATCTAGTGAATTAGATTTTTATGAAGGCTTGATTACTAGGTTTGGTGTTCCCTAATCCATCGTTTTAGACAATTCCATGGATTTTTTTGGAATTAGGATCAATCACTAGGATATTCAATGTGGTGTATACCTTAGCACTTCACCAAATAATTACCCATAAGACAATGGCCTTACTAAGTCCATCAGATAAGAACCTATTAAATATCATAAGGAGGAACATAATAGATAATAAGATAACATGGAATTTGAAGATTAACTCAGATATATGGATTGATATGATCACTCTCAAAAGGTCTATAGCTAATTCACTATACAAATTGGTCTATGGAAGAGAAACATAGTTTATGATTTCAGTTATGCTCCCTACTTTGGAATTAATGCATCAAATAGTGTTGTTGGCAGATGAACCAATGGAGGTGAGGTATTCTAGGATTATTGATCTATAATAAATCATAATTTAGTCCATGTTGGCCATGGAAATACATCAATCATATGTGAAGAGAATCTTTAACAGAGGAGCATCTTCAAAGAGTTTCAAAGAAGGAGAGTTGGTTCTCAAGTGGTATGAGCATAGAGATAAACTAGGAAGGCATACCAATTTTTAACCTCTATGGAGTGTCCCTTACATAATCTCTAGATACAAATCCAAAAATGCCTTCCAAGTTACCAATATGGATGGTGAAGAGCTCCCAATCCTCGTCAATGGCATGCATATAAAACATTACTTCTAAGAGATAAGTAATTTTGTAGGTAGTTTGTTTTGTTTTCCTCCAAGTAAATTCATATAGAATTATTATTATTATGTTTTATTTAAAAATGTATTATCACGTGTCTTGTTAGTTACTTTCCTTTATTTTGTGTGTTTTCCTTTCCTTGTTTTTGGAAGGAAAAAATGTCTTGTTTTGAATCAAGAGGTTTGATCATTGTTAAAAGTATGTATATGTTCATTTTAGAGCATGAGAGTTATTTCATGAGTCCAAAAAAGATGTCAATTTACTATTTCATAAGTAGAGCAGACTTGTTTCCTAGCAGAGTCACCAAAATGTTGACCAATTTGACCTCTCAAGTCAAACTATCACCCCTGAAATTTGAAACTTTACTTTCCATGCTTATTTATCCTATTGATTATTGTGGTGGTATTTTTATGTATTTTTAAATCTCACTTAAAACCTTGGTTATTAGAGTTTAAGGTAAATTTGATGAGTTTAATGTTTTGTTCATCATAGATATGTGCATGTATAGATACTCCATGACCTATTTTAGTGATTTTCAAGTGAGGAAAGGAGTCTAGGGTGTTTTGATAGGTATCATATCATGTGTTTAGGTCAATTCATGCTTCAAAAGTGGTAAAAAAAATTGGTGATATTATTGACTAAAATCATAACCTAGTTGGTTGTATTTTAGATTATTTAATGGCTTCTAGAGAAGGTTTTGCAAGGTAATCATAGTATAGTACCAGAATAAGGTCATGATACATCTATTCAGGCATGAAAAGGTTTTATAAACACATTTTTTAACATTTCCATCAAGTTCCTTAAGTGATCATGTAGTTTTAGTGCTAAAAAGACTCTTTTGAAGTTGTTTGCACATGTTTTCAAGGTGAAATTAAATTTTAGGAATATTCAAGACTTTATTTATTCTCCTATTAGCTTCTTTGGAAGATCAAGCAAAGTCAACAATTTTTTCCTAGTATGGCTAGGAGAGGGAAGGTTAGGTCAAAAGTTCTTAGGAAACGATAAGGATGCTAATGACCTTCAAGTTAATGGTATTGGTTATCAGATTAATCTCCATATATTTATGAATAATCATTAAGAATATAAGGGGGTCACTATGTCCTTGTCATCCAGATAAGGTCTAGGTTTGACTCTATTTCTCTACTTTAGAACTCAATGAAGAAAAATGGTTATGCTACAATGATTTAAGGGTCAAATAGGACCTTTTACATGTTGGAATCATCAAGTATATTGTTTTGATAATGGTATTTTAGAAGGAAACTGGGTGCCTATGTTGATTATCAAATTTAATAGTTTGAAAGCATGTTTGATTTAGTAACTAAGTGTTTTCATGTTGAAGGGTTTCTCAAGATTATATTTCAGTCATGTCACACCTATTACCTTAAATAAATTCATGTATGACTTCTATGAAAAATGGATTCCTTGGGAAATGGTAGTGAGATAATCTTTTAGCAAAGTGTAGTCATAAATCATGAGTTCCTATTGTAACAAGATCATAGAGAGGAGTCATGAAGGTAAAGAGGTTAGTGGAAGAGCATGGGTAGTTGAAAAACACTATCTAAAGTTATTCAATGTGGATAGTGACATTTAAGATAGCTAAGCTTCAATTAAAACTTATGATATTTAATGACACATTGAGGCCTATGTATCATGATTAAAAGAGACTTCAAAAAAATTGAGTGCACCTAAGATGAACCATGAAGGTGTCAAATGCATGTTCATGTTTATATAAGCCTTGCAGAGATTATAGTATGAGAATGTTTCAAAACACTTGAACTCATGGTTTAAATTTAAGCATAAAAGAGAAACTTAAGATACACTTTAACCTTGTTTAGAAATTTCAGCAATATTTAAGGTAAACATCATATTTTTGTTTCACGTTAATCAAAGCCTTTTATCCTAAGTTGATTCTTATCCAAGAAATTCAAGGTGAAATATAGAAAATTAATGTCTTCATATAATTTTTTAATTTGATTCAACCTTATCATTCCTCCCTCTACCTATAAAGATTCCAAATAGACCAAATAACCACTTATAGTCGTATTATGAGTAATAATGTTGCAGTCAGGATTGTTCAAATCATGGGAGTGAATGTGTGAATTATTTTGAGATATTAAGTGAGTATAAGGTTTATAAATTAATTAATAAACTATCATATAGGCCTAAATAATATCAAGGTAAATGGTCAAATCATGTTCATCTTATGGACTAACAATTACAGTCACTCAGCTCATAAAAACTCAATCAGGTTTATTTCTAAGGAGCAAGAATATAAAGAATCAAGGAGAGATGTGAAAAACTTATTAATATCATTTATATTTTTATATTTTTTTGTGAATCATATGACACATTATATATTTTTTATTTATTTAAGTTCTATCTTTTTAGACTACATAGGCCTGTGGAGTGTGTGAAAATAGGGTATAGTGATTATGCATGGAGGTTTATGTTCTTGAGTGATTAAATGGTGTATGAAGTCATAAAACTAAAGGATATTTTGAATAAATCATAAAGTGATATATATGAAAATGCTATCTTCATTAAAACCAATAACTCAATTAGCATATACAGGTAGGGTATGAGAGAGGATATGAAGAATGATAGATCATGAACATTGAGATACAAAGTCATTAAAGGGTCTGTAAATAGTCAATTAGTATTTAAACCTATAATTATTTAATTCAATGGTATTATTAGTGATAAAAATCATATTATGTATCCTAAACCCCAAGGTGATAGCTAAGAAAGTCTATAATGCTCCTATAGGCCTAAACACTCTCATACAGGCCTATGTGTATAAGTTAGTGGAAGATTTATCTCTTATAAATACATAAAAGTATAAGGGTTTTTAAATAATTGTTAGAAAACTTCAATGGTTTTAGGAATAAATTTATTCAAAATACTAGGATTTTGGATATATTTTCTATTCTAAATTGTAGTCAAGACACTTTAAGGATTCCACATGCCTATATAAACATATGAGGACTTTAGAGAGGGTTGAAGATAATGTGAACTTTGTGATGAGCCTCAAGTTGATATTAAAGTGAAGATATTAAATTTAAACCAAAATATACTTCTAAAATGACTTTAGAGTATGGTTAAGACATTGAAATTCAACCCCTAAAATCACCTACATTCAAGAGACTCATGGAACACAATCATGTCAACTTGAATAGATTGAAAGGTTTCATATGAGGACTGATTTTAAATAAATTTTTTTTTTTATAAAATAATTAATAGGATTCCCATATTAATATTTCAACATTAGGAGGACAAATTACTTAGTTCAATCCATCAAAGGTTAGGAAACTAGGAAAGATACCTACAACTGGTCAGTACATTATGATGATTGATTAAGTAAGTCTCTAAGGGGTTAGATGGCCTTCTCATACCAAATTAAGGTTTTAAATTGATCTAAGTAATATCCATACTTTCAAGGTTTATGTATCTATGAGAATTTAATAGTTTAGAGTGAAAAACAACAAATCTAGTAGCTATGGTTAAAATGACCAATTTACTTACAAACCCTCAATCTTAGATATGATGTTGCAAAGGATAACTATGATAAAGATGATGATGAGGATTAATTTACATGATAAGTATGAGTGTTTCAAACCTTATTTAGGTATTATAACTCATAATCAACCTCAAAAATTTGTACCTTTAGGTATGATTCTTCCTCAACCTCATAAAATGCATACTATACCCATCAAAGGTCATGTTCTAATGCTTAGATATTTCATGAAAATATACATGGGAACTTAATCCCATATAGTATTTTAGGTGGTATCCCTAATATAAATTTATAATTATTTATTTATTTAACCCCATATGCTTTATGAACCATTGTTATGATGGTAAACTGCTTAAATCCCTCCTAAACCCTCTTAAAAGACTTGATTAAGGAAATTGATGGTTTGAGTCCCTAAAATGGAATACTTATACCTAAAAACTACTTTTATAACATATATATGTCCCATTATCATATGTATATGGTACTTTATTGTATAGTTGTAGGTACAGTTGTATGGAATAGGCTAGAAAACATGGATGTAAATGTTTTCTTGAAAGAAGAAGGCATGAAATGGATTTCAAACCATGAAAAAGGTAAAGTGAGACTAAATAAATGTTATTGAACCTGAAAAAAATATTTTAATGACTCATAAGGAGTTATAAGAGCTATGTAAGCTATCTATTTTGTCAAAATGTGAAGAAAGCTTAGTTTTGTAAGCTAAAGGGAGAGGTTACAAGCTTGTAAAACTATTATAATGGTTGATACTCATGAGATTGAATTTTTAAATGGTGTTTCATACCCAAAAATACATATTTAAATCATAAAAACCTAAAAATTTCATTAAAAACACTTCAAATGCCTCTTAATCATGGACAAACACTTAGACTAGTGTTTTTAGCCACTTCATGGACAAACACTTCTTATAGGTTTCAAATGTGTGGGAATGTTTTTGATCCAAATCTTAGTTTATAGGAAAGGAGGCCTAATTAAGCCTAATTAGAGAAATAAAATGAGCTAAAATGTGTACTTCCACTCTGATTTAGGTCCTAAAACTTAGTTTGGAGTTGAATGGGGATATTGGGTCCTCACATATACTCTTTAGTTTATTCTTCACAAGGAGGTTTACCTATTTTGAGGGCTACAAGGAATAGGGAGAAAAATAATACAAGGATCAAAATAAGATATTTTGGACTATTTAATGGATCTAATTTTCTTGTTTCATGTACAATATGATTTTTATAATCCATCCATGGAGGAAAGTTTCTTTATTCAAGGCAAAACCATATTTTCTCCTTTCTACACCATGATGTAAGAGGAGGAGTTCAAATGATCAAATTACCAAGTCAATGCATAAAAAATATTTAATAAGATTTTCAAGTTATATTCTCACCTTATATGCCACTTGGAGGGAGATAAAAATTCAATAAGCTAGTTTCACGAAACATTCAACCTCTTGAAAGAGTCATCAACTACCCTAGGAGACATTTCTTCTCTCCTATGTTGAGAAAGTTGAAAAGGTCAAATATGTTTCAAGGAGCCTTATAACAATATAAAAAATGTGGAGAGACCTCATAAATGGATGAGGGGAATTATTAAATGGAGTAATTAATGAATAATTAAAGGCCTATTTTCATGTAAGAAGACTTATTCATCAAGGAGAACATACAAGCAAGGATATAGAGAATGTGAGAAAATATTTAGGCATTTCAAAGGGTCAAGATTCACTAATCAATGCTAAATACTTATTGAAGTTTACCAATAAAGTTAAAATTTACCTTTTATGCCATTATTTTAAGGAAAATAGTGAGATAATATAGGAAACATTACATAGGGTTTGAAGGGTGTGAGGACAAAGTGAGTCATCCCTATTTTGGGGCTGATTTGTCTCCCCTCTCTTACTCTTTTCTATATCTTCTTTTCTATACTTATCATACTGTTGGGTGAATATTTTGTCACCAGCTAATTGATGAGCAAAATAGGTTTCTTCAACCACAACAAGGGAGATTGGTCAGCCAAATGTGCAGGTTTACCACATCAGAGGTGGACAAATCTCTCCTCTCATCAAGGGGAGGTTCCCTATAAATATGAGGAGCTATAACTATATATATAAGCAAAATATTACACTCAGGGGTAGGACTACACCATCCATCTCTCTTTTTTTAGAGATGATGATCATAGATAAAGGATAAATCTTGGTGATAATATTGAAGGCACTTCTCTTCTTTTAGAAGTGGTTTTGCAACAGAGTGCAAGAGTTCTTTCTAGTGGGTAACCAATAGGTAACAAGGGCGCAGTAATCAGCAGGAGGAAGTGTAACACAAAATCTACACCTCAACTACCCAAAGAGTGAAATACAAAGGATAATGGGGGCACAAAGTCCTAAGATCCTTTACATAGAAAGAAGCTAAAAACACACTAAAGACAATTATGACAGCACAAAGTCTTTCCACAACTAGCTTCAGGACACCTTCCTGATTACTTCCACTAGTTCTACTTATTTCAATAAAATGGACAAAAATGAATTCAAGAAATAGATATAAGAATAATCTCCTAAAATGACACAAGCTAAAACATCAAAAAGTCTAAAAGTAACTTGCTTTCTCATTCAAAAAAAGAAATATCATGAACAATCTGAGCTCAAAGTCTCAGTAATCACCTCTCAATTTTGATAGAGTTTCACTTATATGATGGAAAGATCCCCTTTTCCATAAAATAAGAGATTGCAATATATGGTAGCTAAGAAAGGTTTAGCACTCTATTCCATGGATTGACCCATAGTGAATTCAATGCCTTGAAAGCATTTTTAGTTTTGTCGAGGGGCCATGCTTGGAATAGTGTATTGCCTTAACTATGGCATGCCCATTCATCTTATATGTCTCCTCCTTAGCATGGGTTGTCTGGTCCATTTCTTAATGTTTGTATAGCTATCCATTTTGCCTTTACTTAATGGAAGAAAAATAGGCTACGTCCTTGATTTTGTGTGCTCAGATGACTACTTAGTCAACTATTTCACCTATTGGAAGTAACTCCGTTCTAGATATTTCTTATCTTTTTGTATTGTTCTTTCTTCCCTATAGTAATTTGAGCTCTTGGGCTATCTTCTTTAGCTAGTCACTTGGCTCGTCCTTCATGTTTCATGTTATATTTGAAATTTAATGGATATTTCATTACCTTAAATTTGATGTTCATGGGGCTGTCAATGGTTTCTATTTATTTGAACCATATTGAACCATGAACCTTTGAACCTTTGAAAGTTCATTGGTTCATTAGTTCATCATATCAGGTGGTCTTCATCAATTCCTTTGTTTAATTTCTTCCTTACTCTTTGGTTGAACCATCCCTTTAAAATGGTCTTCTAGAATCATCCATTTCCTTCCTTTGTCTAGAGCTTCCTTTGAACCGTTGAACTTGTGAACCATTAAACTTTGAACTCTTTTGGTTCAAGATTCAATCAGTTTATTGGTTCATTCTTTGTTCCATTGCTTCTTTTATTTTTCTAAGTCCCTTTTAATCCTTGAAAATCCTTGAGCTTTATGTCTTTACAACACCTTGAAGGGAAGGTGTTCCTTTGGGTCTTTGAGAAATTTCCATTTTCTTGGTGTCGAGAGCCCCCCACAAGGGTACTTGCCCTTCGAGGTCCTTTGAGCAGTCTTCGGGTTAATTCCTTCAGATTAATTCCTTTGGACAAAATGTCTGAAGGAAACCTTTCCTTTACCTTGTCTGCTTATCTTTGGGCTTTTCTTTTTGGGTGAATTCCTTTAGACAAAAGTCCAAAGGAATTCCTTCAGACTTTTTGTTTGAAAGAATTCACCTTGTCTTTGTGAAATTCTTCCATGGAAAATCTTTCTGAAGGAATTATTTTGGTTCCTTTACTTAGTAATTTCTTCAGACAAAAATCTGAAAGAAACCTTACCCTTTCAGCCTTCTCTTTCATCTTTAAACCAATTTTCCCTACCCTCCATAAGGGCACCTACCTTTAATTCACTACCCTCTACAAGGGCACTTGTTCTTTCAGCTTTGGGGCAGTCCTTTGAACCGACTGATTGAACCAAATTTTGTTCAATAGTTCAATAGTTCAATCTTACATTTGAAGCCTTATTTTCTTCTAAGTCTTTTGATCTCTTCGAACCCGTTGAACCTTTGAACTCATTGAACCATTTTAGTTCAAGGTTCAATGGTTCAAAAATTCATTCCTTTGTTCTTCAAAGCCTTCTTTTCTTCTAAGTCTTTCGAAGCCATTGAACTTGTTGGAGTGGTTGAACTTTAAACTTCTACCAAAGTGTTTAACTTCTTTAAGCTTGCTGATGTCATTGAACCTTTGAACCTACTAAACCTTTGAACCTTTTGGAAGATGGGTTCAATGGATCAATGGTTCAATCCTTTGTTTGAAGCTTACTGATGAACATTTTTGGTTGAACTTAGGCATGGAACCAATGTTGAAAACATCTAAGTGTTGAGAACTTATTCCTTTGTGAGAATTTTCCCATTGAAGCTATTGAACCTATTGAACCTACTAGTCCCTTAACTGAAAAAACTTAAATAATGAAGAATTTAAATGCTTAGAGCAATTTTTTGAGAAGGGAGGAGATAATTTTGGCCTGCAGGACCAAAATAGTGCATATGTTGTCCCAAAAATGAGTGACAGATTTTGGGAACAACACATATAACTTTTTTGATTTTGTTATGCTGAAAAGATATCAAAATATTGTACTACACATTTTAATTAAATAAGAAGATGGTGTACTCCATTTTTAGGTTGTTGTGTGAAGTGCATGTGTGATTTCCATTGATATAAAATTGTGAATAAACATCCGTCCTATGTTAATTTCCATTTTTTGTCCCTTTTTACTTCATAATTTATTTTCTATAGGTCATACTAAGTGTCTAGGTTTAACCTCAACCCAAAATTAGAATTGAATTCAATAATATTTCATTCTTTTCATGTAATGAGTGAGTGTTGTTAAGTCATTTATATGAAACACTATTATAGAATCCATATACTTGAAGTGAAGGGAATGTGTGTAGGCTTATTTAATTCCTAAGAGTGTCAATTACAAGTAAAAGAGGTCATAAACATTGGTACCTTTATTTCAAGTTTTTCATGTCAATTCCAATGTAAGTATCATCCCTTCTCCCTTTCCCTTAGTCAAAAAATAATAGTTAGTAGGATTAGGCTCAAATTTAGTGAGTGCATCAAGGGAACCAACCCTCTATCTGAGGATTATCTCTACCTCAAAGTCACACACACTTAGGAGAGATTCCATTTTTTCAATAGGAGTGGGAATCGACACACATTCTTATAAGGGTATCACTCCTGATTAACAATACGACTCTCTCTCACATTACCCTAATTAAAAAAATAAAATCAAATCTTAATTGAGTATATCAATAAATACACATGTGTTTATCCTATCCAAATTTCCAAATTAACTTTGAATCAAACATTAAACAAAGCCTTAGTTCAATGTATATTTTATCAGTCAAGGAATAATATTTACAATCATAATAATATACTCAACATTTTAATTAGTATAGTCATAAAAATGGCATAGTTATGGTTCATCCATACATGTCCCTATGGATGGGTCAAGACCATCCTTAGGGTTGTTTATAAATGACCCATTTTTTAGATGTCTTGTAAAGTCTCAAAATACAAATTAACTAAATACAAACCATAAACAATACAATTACCTCATAACACATGAACTTCATATCAAACTCAAAACAAAATATTTTGTTATAGCTTACCTTTAATAGTACCTCAAAAATAGTGAAGGTTTTTAATAATAAATCATAATAAATTAAATCTATACCTATCCATGACTAGGTCTTTTTAAAAGCAAACAAAATGCTAACCTTGGTTATCTACCATTCACAAATGTGACCAATGCACAACCATTCATAAGTGAAATAGGTTTCATATATGTGGCCCTACAGATGGGTCATACCCATCCTCAAGGCCATCTATATATATTACCCTAAACTATTTTTTAAAAAACTTTCTATACATAATACTAAATAACTCATTTCTAAAAATAAATGACATATCCATCATATCAATTCACATTCCAAATGGTAACTAGAAGTTAAATTTTATGCAAACCCTACCTCAAATGAAAAACTAGGTAGTGTAAATATCCAAAAATATTCTTTCCCCAAATCTCCTTGATCCATCAACCTCTTCTCCAAACCCTTGCCCTCTATATATCCCCCTGATTCCAAATTTTTCATGTCAAAAAATCCATAAAACTTGGGTCTTACAAGAAAATGAATATCCAATTTCCATAATTTTTTTTTTGAAATTATGGCATGATGCTCACCCAAACCATCCATATTTCTAGTTTATTAAAAGGAAAACGTCATGAATAACACATGCAACTTGATAAAGTTAATCAAGCTTCCAATTATGTCTTTGAATAATCTATAAGCCATTAGTTCAAAAACCTAAATTCTTTGAATATTCCAAAATAATTTTTTCATGTAAATTAGTAAAGTTTGAAATAAGGATTTTTCCCCTTAACAAAATAATTATGCCTTTTCAAAATCTTCAAGCATAGTCTAACATAGATTGATTTTGACCTAACATAATAATCATGCATAATTCAAATACTAAAACCTTTTACTAGCTCGAAAATAGTCTTAGGAAGGCCCTTTGTTAAATAAAACAATCATGCTCCTTATTAAAAACTATGAATTATATATAACCAAACATGACTAATGTTATTAATTCCCTATGCCATTCAACGAATGCAACCTCATTCAGATAAAACATACCACTCAATGAACATCATTACTTTATTAAATACTAGATGTTTATATATATGCAATGCATAATTGACACTATTGAAACATAAAGCATTTATGTAAACTATTGATACATATACTACCTATGTAATGAGTTCCATACAACATCAAAATAATAAAATAGTCAATCATGTAAGCATCCAAGAAGCTACCATTACAACTCATATCATACATCTGCATTCAAATTCTAACAAGATAATTAAATGACATTAATACTTGAATTACGACAACCAAATATGTGATTTGTAACCATCAAGAAGTTAGATTATGTAACTACATCCTAGATACCTCAAGTAAGATTAAAATAATATGAAATAATGAGAATAAACACTACTAAATGAATAAAATGCATTAGTACTTTAATTCATGTTATGAAGAATAAATATCTACCAACTAACACATAATAAATAGAAATATATCATAAATGGTGTGTACAAGGTTCATGTTTCCTTCTCTCATCCCCCACTCATCTCCATTTTCTCCATCCTCTCTAATGATACCCTCATTCAATCATAGTTAGGATCATGGACTCTATCTTGCATCCACCTTAGTTTAATAAATAATATTAGACTATATGATGACATAATCATAATAAACTACTATAATAGAATATACTGCATAATTATGATCATAATGTACCTTAACACAATACAAATAGCTAACAACTAGTTAACTATAATGATCAAAAGTAAAAAATAACTATCCATAATCAACATATTACTAATCCAAATACTTGACACATTAATTGAACCAATCATTAACCATATAATATAGTAATTAAAATATTAATAAGTCTAGAGTAAAATTGGTATGCAACATCCTTCCCCCTTAAAATTAGATATCATCTTAATGACATTTATCTCAATAAAATTTCTAAAATAAAATAATGTTTAACAAAAAAATAACACAATATCCAACAAAGTACTAAGAAAAAAAATATGGAAACAACTTATAAAAATCTTTATAATATTTATTAGTAGCACTATATTCATAATATTGGTTTCAACATACTTTTACTATGACACTTCTCTATGACATAAACTAAGTTTGCAAGTGTCAATTATTCTAACTAGTTCTACTGTGACCACCCCAAGATCCAAAACCTATAAAGCATTCCAATCCAATACATGTAGAAACATACTTTTTAAAGATAAGACACATGAAAAACATGTTGGAGAGTTATCAATGATGTTATGGTGATGTCATGGAAGTTTCAAAGTGAGTGGATGAAGTGCCTTGATAGTCTAAGTAATAATGACAAAGTGTATAATGTGTTTTTCCTAGTATGGTTGAAGGTGGCTCGGTTGATATTCTATTTTGGCATATGTAGAGATGATTAGGGATGAATCTAAAGTATTGAACATGTAAAATATTTCCCATAAGAATTTTTATATGCTTTGAGTGCTTATGTGTATGATTATATTTCAACTAGTTGATCATTATTTCCATCTAGACATTTTGGGTCTAGTAACAAAAAATCTAATTAGGTAGTGTTTTGATGTCATAATTGCCACGTCTAGATAAGTCAAGGGGATTTATTTATATGGTTATGGTCACATTATTCCTAGTTACTATGAATTAAATTTCAATTCATGAAATATAGTAAAACCAAAGATATATGTGTACAAATTTGGGCTCTCAAGATTTTTGACATATTTTCTATGTTCAAATAGAGTTGAGTAAGCATATTAATGACATCATATACCACACATGTGAGGGTTCTAGGAGAATATTGAGATATGGATGGATTATATTATATAATTTTATCTTATGCACTAAATATTAGTTCATGTGGCTAAGCACGACAAAAGATATTTAGGTGCAAAGTTAGGCTCCTAGGCAGTTTGTTAATATTTTCCCATAGCCAAATTTGCATGTGGTAAAAAAAGTTGATTAGGAATTTTTGATGTAGACATATTTTTCACGTGTGGTAGTTTTAGAAAAAAATTATCATATAGTTTTGTTTAATTTTATGCCTAGTTAATTTGTGCTAAATTTTAGGTCATGCAATGAAGTGCATTAAAATCTATGCATGTGCAAAATTGGCCCTTCCAAGATAGTTATTGACATAGTTGGCTCTGTGGTAGAAAAATATGAAAGAGCATATTAATGGCATTATATATTTCATGTGTATAGGTTTTAGGATCTTATTAATACATGGTTGGATTTATATTTTAAAGGATAACATATTTTATAAATTTGAGAACATATGAGTGAGTGAGGTAAAATATATGACTATGCAAAGTTGGCCTTCTAGGTAGATAATAATGGTCCCCATACTTAGTCTATTTTTGCACAATGTTAAATATTAGGACCAGATGGAGATATAATGGCTTGCATGTGATCATACAATGAAAAAATATGGTGCATATAAATTTAAATAGGTTAAATTTTTCACTGGTTAACAAATTTAAAGATTGAGCTCGTTAAAAAAGGATCAATGGAGCATGTTCATTCCAAGTTGTCTAGAAGTAGTGAGATGAGGACAAGTGTTCATTATTTAACATCAAGAAGAGATAAATACCAAGATTATTCTAAGATAAAATGGTGAGAAGACTTTTGTACACACACACACACAAATATATATATATATATATATATATATCAATGGTTCATATTGATAAATATTATTTCAATGATTCAAATGTTTAACATATAAAGATCAAGATACGTACAAGAGATTCACGGTGTGTGTTGAGTCAATATTTTAAGATTGCATGAGATGAGGGCAACTGATCAAAGTTTAAAATTTA
This sequence comes from Torreya grandis, assembly GCA_037957365.1. Taxonomy (NCBI): domain Eukaryota; kingdom Viridiplantae; phylum Streptophyta; class Pinopsida; order Cupressales; family Taxaceae; genus Torreya; species Torreya grandis. The sequence goes on along the minus strand of JARHVA010002382.1, from coordinate 224,860 downwards.
GGCATTAGTGCACAATGAGTTAAATTTTGGAGGAGATCAATGTTTTATGATTAATATAAGTAGCAAGGACATGATATGACATAATAGTGTTTGATGTTTAACTGTGATCATTTGAATTTAACAAAGGAAAGACTAGTGCCTAAGTTTTGATCCATAATTTTAAATCTATGTATAATTTAACAATGGTGCAAAAATAAAATTTATAGAGGAATCCAAGTAAAATTTAAAAATATAAATTTTAAGGTCTGAAACTATGTATATTCAAATTTATGAATGTCTAAAGTTGATTATGTGTTTGACTATGTTCTGTAAGTGACCTGAGAAGGATGTTCGAGCTTGTTTTATTGTTATTTGGATGTCTCATGATGAATTATATATTGGATAATGTTGTATAATCCATAAGGACCATATGTGTCCATTATAAATGTTTTACCAATCATATTCATTATGAAAAAAGGTTTATAAGTTGACTATGTATTCGTTTATGGTGACTACATGCACAAAATGTTGTTTAAATGAATTCAACTTTAGTATAAGGGAGATATGAAGTTTTTTATCACTTAAGGGGGACATATAGATCATGTGGAATGGGTCCATGCATTGTAAAGTGTTTTTATGTTTCTTAGTTTTCTCAAAGAAGTGTTAACTATGAATGGGTCTCCACAGGACCTAAAAGTGACTTGGGCCTCTGAAGTGGGGGTTGTGCTTAAGTGTGACCCATGCTAGATTCCTTAAGGATAAATGAATGTGTTATGGTAAATAAGAAATAATGTGGGCTTGATAATTAATTATGGATCTATAAATGATGAAACCAAATGTGTTGGTTTTCTTACTTGGAATATAGACTTGAGATAATGGTTTGTGTGTGAGTGTTATCGAGTGAAGGAGAGGTAAAGTGCCTAATAAATGAGTTAAGGAGCATAATTTTTTTAAATATTATGTTTATTACTTTTAGGTCATATTACTAATTATATAATAGTTTTATTTAATTTTGAGGTTATGTGAAGAAGTTTGAGTATGCATATGAGGATAGTTTGAGAAAATAAGGAGAGAAATTGTGGCATGCCTATGTGAGAGGCCTATATGAGATAGAAAGGGAGTTTGTTTATGGGTTAGATAATCATAGATCCATCATTAGGTGTTAAAGATATCAATTCAAATTTGGATTTTTTCACTTCAAAGGAGGGTCTAAAGGACTTGATATTTTTTAGGGGTAGTTGTTCCTTGTGAAATAGGTTTTTCACTAAAAGCCTTTGGTCAGGAGAATTTGATCAAGAGTTTCTGGTCTAAAGGAATTTACCAATCTCTTGTTTGTAATTTATTATAGGATAAGTAGTCCATGTGTTGCAATATTGAGAGTGGTTTTTATTCCCCATGAGGGTTTCCCATAGGATCTATGTATTGTGTGTTTGATCTTGTGTATGCATTGAATGAATAAGCTCTCATGTTAATGTTGCTTAATCAAGTTGGTATATGTTGACTACTTAATAGTTTTAAAGGATTTGAATTTAAATTGAAATATTTGGGCTCACTGATTCACATCCCTCTCAATGATTGTACCTCTATCAAAACATTATGCATGAGTGCTAAAGTTGGTGGAAAATCAAGCCTATATTCCATAGGAATAAAAAGTTCCAAGACCTCCAAGGGTCCCACATTTCTAGGAGATAATTTTCTTGATTTGATTAATTTAATCAAAATTTTATGTGGTTTAACCAACATAAACATCTTGTCTCCAACTGAAAACTACATTGTTATTATTTTCAAATTAGTATAGCTATTATGTCTATCATTAGATTTATCCAATATTTTCTTAATTAACTTAACCTTGTCTTCCATTTTCAAAAACATATATGGACCAAAGACCACACTATCTTCTAGCTTATCCTAATTGATTATTTTTCTACACCTTATTCCATATAATGCCTTAAATGGAGACATTTTTAGTGTTGATTAATATGAGTTATTATATATAAGCTCAACAAATGGAAGATATTCTTCACACTTTTATTATTGCTCTATGCATTACATCCTTATAAGATCTTATAAAACCTAACTCACCCTGTTGATTTTTCCATTTATTTCTAGAAAGTATGTCATACTAAAGTTCAATCATTTACCCAAGGATGAATTGAGAGTTAACCATAATCTGGAAGTTATTTTTGGGTCTCTATCTAAAATAATCTATTCCAAAACCCCATGCAATCTATACACTTCTATCACAAATCCCTTCACAAGAATTAGTGCATCATCTAAAATATTACCAGGAATGAAATGATGTACCTTGGTGAGGTTATCAACAACCACAAAAATTATGTCATGTCAGTTCTGAGACATCAAAAATCCCTTGACAAAGTCCATGCTAATGAATTTCCACTTATATTTTGGTATGGTATGTAGGTATACCTAATTTAGTATGTAATAAGCCTCCTATGTGTTCCTAGGGTAAACCAAATTATACTATAGGGTATATGTGTGAAAGCTATGGTTGTCATAAATGGTATCATATAAAATGTGAACTTTGTGTCCCTCATGACTGAATGGAAAATATGTGTCTATACAATCAACTATGGCATCCATTTCCTATAACCATGTATAGGCAAGTATAACCTATATGTTAGTTCTCATGCTCATGACAAAAAATAAATATGTTGACCATCTTAGGGCCACATGCAACTAGTAGTGTGATATTTCCTAAGGATTATTAACAATGTATAACATGTTATAACTCACTCTCCTAATGTCCCATGTGTTGTAAGAATTCCAAGGTGTGAATATTAGGATCAAAATAATCATCTATAAAAATAATAGGGATGTATTTGTCCCTGACAAAAATCTAGATAGTCAATGGATCATTATTCAAATGTCTGCATTGGTAAATAGTTCATCATGGTGCCTATAATGGTAAAGGTGGATGCTATGTAATCTAGATAGCACCTTGAGATTTGATTTTAATTAGTTTTTATTTTAATTTTGAACATGTATTTGTATCATGTCTAGTAATCTTATGAAAATTATATAATGTTATATCATCCTACTATGAAAATCTATTAACAAATCGATGGAAAATAATGGGTAATCCCATCAATCCTCTATCAAGTAACATATGTTGTTGTCTAGCTTGTGTACCACTTGCCTAAATATAAATAACTAGGTCAAAATCAATAGATGTGACCATATATATTGAATGTATAAAATAGTATGTTGTAACTACAAGTGACTATCTTGGCCTTTATCTATGGAATTGTGAACTTGTGGTGATGCATGTGTAGGTAAAGGAATAAATGTCTTAGAATCATCTCTATCCTCTCTAGGGCCTACTAATGTAAATCTCAATCCACATAAATAATCATCAATGTCAAGGTGTTTTAGATCATACTTTATGGTGTCTTTGGAATCTGTATCTAATTTTATAAGGTATACTTCTTTTGAATTGACAAGTAATGGTAACTATGTTGTGAGAATCACATCATCTATCATGGGTTGGGATAATTGTGTTATAAGAGTGTCCTTATACTTCATGGTTAAAGTTAATTATGATATAATAAGATCTATAATGGGTGTAATAATAGTGGTACTAGATTCCTTGACCTCATATGTGTACATCTACTCTATCAAAAACATGTGAGGTGGGGACTCTATGAGAACATTAGATGTCCCATATAAATATGTACTCAGGTTGATAAGATTTTTGAATCTATAACATCTGAATGGTTGGTTATTAGTTGGAAAAGTGTCTAAGTATTTTTTGTGTAAAAACTTGACACATCTATACAAGGTAGATGGTACATCCTCTACAGCATATATCTAAGGTCTCCCAAGTAATAAATTGTAATGCAAATGATTAGGCATCACCTAAAATTATGTGGATAAAATTTTTGGCCCAACTATGATATCTAAAGTAATAGTACCCAATGACTATTGAGTCATCAAAACCTCTAATGTTCTCATATGTATTTTAAATGGATGTTATATCAACCCTCATAGTCTATAAGAATTTGAGGTTGGATATGTTAAGTCCTAAGCCATTGTCAATTAGAACTCATTGAATAGTGGTGGTTTTTATTTGTGCCTAAATGAAGAGTGGGAGATTTTAATCAATAACTAATTATGAGGTAAAATCCTCATTGGAAAAAGATATAACATCCACAATGGACTTGATAGTTTTCATGATAGATGAAAAATAAGTTAGTTTTGTATCATGATCAAAAGATGTATGATTTAGTGTTTGAAAAAGAATATCTTTGGAAATGAATTCCTTTTGAATTAATTCCAATATATAAATCTTGGTTGGTGTGTTTATCAAATGATTCATAATATCATATGCTTTACGATAATGTTTTTGTGGTATATTTTGGGGGATGATGAGGGATTGTTAGATTAAAATTTTCCTATGTAGGCTAAGGAGACACTTGATTCCATCTAATAACAACTCAAACCATATGATCTACTATTTTCCAAGGGAGAGTAGTAGAGGTAGGATGTGAGTGAAGGTAATATATGGGTCTAGGTAGAGGAGGATTAAAAGGATTCATCTGAGATCTATACCATCAAGTAGTGATAGGAGGTAAATCATAATGGGCCATGCAATAATGCTCTCCATAAAGGGGGGATCAATATGTGGTAGATCAATGTGTGAAATAAGGTGAGTTTTAGATTTATCTATGAGAGTAGGCACATGTATGTGCATGCATTATACAAATGGTAAGTAATATGCATGTAAGACAAACCACAATACTTTGTACCAAAAATTACAAGATTGCTTCCATCATGATAATCATGATGAAAAGCTAAAAAATGAAACTTATAAAATAATAAAAATAATAATGGAAACCCTAACTATACACTAGGGTTTTAATAAATATGTTTGAAGTAAGTTGGGTTCACCAAATGATTTAAATTTTAAGGGAATTATGGAATGTAAACCCTAGGTTGTTAAAGAGCTAGACATTAAATCAATTGAGAAATATACAATAAATATATCCACTTATTTGTAGAATAATTGACCTAATTGATTATTCTAAAAATAGCAATGAATAACACAAGTATGTATTTAGCTAAAAAATAATTGAGATAGATGAAGAGGAGGCTAGAAAATGGTGTAGAAGTTGATTAGAGTGTCACAAGCTGGGAGCAGGTCTCATAACTTATTGTCATGATTTTGTCTATTTAAAAATTTGTAAAAATAAAATAAAATTTTGGTTAATTGGTTTGTGCCTAAAAGCTCAAATTTTAAAAAAATGAAAAATAAATAATTAATTGATTAATGAACTCAATTAAGAGTTAGAATCACGAGAAAAACACTTTTTCCTGCTTAATTATGTAAATGCTTCTTTAAATTCCCCCATGTAAAAAGCTATTTACTTTCCCACAATTTTCCAAAAACTCATTAAACTTTTTTAAGTTTTGCAAGTTCTTTTTTATTTTTCTTAGTTGTGTTAAAGTGCCTTGACACTTTTTCAAGTTGTGCAATTTTTATTTTCAATTTTACATGTGCTAAGACTACAAATTTAAAAAATAATAAATCAATTGAAATAATTTTTAATTATTTTAATTCGTAATTTGATCTTTAAAATCATTTTATCATAAAATTTCCTTGGATGCTTCCCCAGTTCATGAAAATTTGTTTTGGTACTTCCCCAAATTGTGAAAATGAAATATTCCCTTCCCACTGCCATGAAATTTGCCTTTTATTTTCCCCTCACCATGAACTAGACCAAAATAATTCTCTATATTAATTTTAAGATGTGAAATTTTCATTGAAAAATACAAAGAAAAGTGAATTTGAAAAAAAGAAGTATATTTTTGTTTTGATTTGGCTGCCCAAGAAAGAAGGTCATACAATCTAAAAAGGAGCAAAGGAAGGTTTTCAAAATCATTTTCTTATTTACTTTCTCATCACAAGGGACCTATATGGATGTCAAAACTAAGAGGAGTCTTTATATTTCAATAAAAAAGGAAACCAAATTGCTTTTTATTTGTTTTAACCTAATGATGGAGGAGATTGTATAGCTCATATCAAGAAGAAAATAGTTATTAATAGATCAAAATTTTAATTATTTTACCTGCTACCAAAGGTGAATGTATGGATATATGATAACACCTAAGAAGATGAGATGAAATGAAATAAAAAAATAATAATTTTCTTCTATCTGCTAAAAGGAGATGTATGATGCCATATTGATTAGGAAGGAGGTCAATTTATTTTTAAAAATAATTAGTTTTACTTGCCAACAAGAAGCTATATGGCCATGTGTTAAAGGGAAAGGAGATAGAATTTTTAAAATAAAAAGAGAAGAATTATTTTCATTTTGTTTTATTTTACATGTAAAGAGCTCATATGATCGTATGACCCATGTAGGCTTAGATGCCATATAGTGTAATTTACAAAGAGCTAAATTATTTTAATTTTATTTTATTTTTTAGGACAAGAGTTCATATAACCATACAACCCATGTAAGCTTGGGGAGTTTAAAAATAAAAAATTAAAAAATTAGATTTAATTTTTATTATTTTTACCCATCAAGAGGAGGTCGTATGGTTTAATGTGAGTTTGGAGGGTTTGAATTTTGTAAAATAAATTAATGATCATATTTTATTATTTTTGCCCAAGGTTTAAGAGGAGTGGGGTTTTAAAATTGAAAAAAGGTAATTTGTAAAATTTATTTGTTGCTCATTTTCATGCAAGGAGAGGTCGTAGAATATTTTTATGAGGTGATTGAACATGGGAAGTGAAATTCATGAATCGATAAATTGAGAAAGAGTATGAAATTCATTAGGTGATTTTGAATAAGCACTGGAGTAAATTTACATAGGTGAAATTGAGAGTGATTTCACAATCTATGGAGATAACTGTATATTTAGTAATGGTAAAGTAATATGGGATGACATGGGTTAGGCCCCTAGATATTCATATGATTCATTTCTAGATGTTTTAATTAAAAATGCATTAATCATAGATTATATATGGATTTATAAAGTAGATATTGGCATTAAATGGAATAATATTATATGAATTGGAAAGGCAAAAAATATTGATGTGATGGATGGTGTGTCAAAAGTAATGATTGATTCTATTAATTTAGAAGTTATTACTTATTAGAGATTGATAATCAATACTAGAGTAATACATTAAAATGTTTATTTTATCTATCCACAACTAGAAAATAATGTGATTGCGAGTGGTGTTATAACATTACTTGGTGGAAGAATTGAACCAACAATTGGGACTTATATAATAACTTCTACACCTAAACCAATTCAAATGCATCTTATTTTATGTGAAACTAATGATTTGGCCCTTAATTTTTCTTTCAATAGGAAGGGAAACACCTCAAAAACCATAGGTGACAATTCACATGGATACATTTAATGATTTAGGTTATGTGGAACATTCCATTGATGAATTATGTATAATAACTATTCACACCTATCACATTAATGTTGTAGGTGGTGGCCATGCTATATATATTATCAAAGTTTGTGGCTTAATGAATGATATACTATCCTTAAAAATCCTATAAAATAATTCACTCACAACACTATTTATGAACATCTTGACATGATGATGGTATGTCATGTCTTGAACAAGGACAATAAATAAGATGTAATTTTTTTTGGGTCATGCATACGAGGAGGAACAATAGTGGTAAAATATATTTTGCATGATATGGATGAAATAGAAGGAAATAAGTAGTTGTTATATAAATTTAAAAATATCCTCTTCAAAAGTAAATATAAATAGTCTCAATGGAAAGCTTTTGGTGTTTCATGTAAATGCTAAATCTTGTTTTACAATTTTTAGCTATAAATTTTGTAAGTGCAAACTCACAAATTTCATTCATAAAAATGCACTATGTCAAATTTGTAAGTATCAAATCTATATATATATATTTTTTGACATTTAAAGTGGTGTAAAAACACCAAATCACTTTTACACCATTCAAGGGGTGTATTTTTGTCAAATTAATTTCACACCATCTTAAATGAAAAAAAGGTGGTTACACACCATAACCACATTACCACATTATAAATATGAGTGTTAGGCTCATTATAAGGGGTATTTTTTAAAAATATAAGTTTGAGACAAATTTTTGGAAGTCAATATTGTATTACAACTCAAAAATGATCAATACAAAGAAAGACATTTATAAACTGTGTTCAGATTCACTTCACGAATTATGATTATGTGTATGATTCATTTGTATTCAAATATTTTATTTATAAAATTTGTCATAACTATTATTAATTAGTATTAATATGGAAATTACATATTATAATTTATTTTTAAATCTATGTATGTTATTTTCACAAATTTAAAATCTTGATGTTATTTAAGCAATAAGTTTAATTATCTTTTAACGATAAATATGGGATGGTTACCTTTGGTTTGTTATCAATATCATATAATAATATCAACCTATGTTTTACACTCCTAAGGGTGTAATTATGTATTTACCATCCATCAAAAGGAAAGAGATTTTTAGGAGCATGATGTTTCTCCTTATTGGGCCATTCTAGTGAATCTGTGTGTTTAGTCACCTAGAGTCATCCTTCATTTTTCCAAGGATTATCATGGTAGATTATATGTTTGATTGGTTATAACAATTATATTATCCTTGTATTACTTTATTTCCCATCATTCTCCTTATTCACCTCATTTCCTTTCTATATCCTTTCTATGCTTTCTAGCTAAAAATACAAAACCCCCAATAGAAAACATTCTTGTTGTAAATAGTTGTGAATAGCTTTTCCCCTGCTTCTCCCTTTTTGACTTTAAATAAATGTATATCCAAATGATAATAGGAGAGATAATTTTTACCTAAATTACTAACTAATGTAAGGAATCAATTCCCACTCTATTGACTCAAAGTCACCAATTTATCCTCCTAACAAATTTTTGAGTTAATAGTTTTTGGTGACTCTATTGGGGATCAAGGTGATTTACGCACATGATTTTTAGAAATTTTAATGAAACTCCCTTAAAATGGAAGTTTTAATATTTATGGAGATAAAATACCTAGTGCCAACATCTTTCTAATTGAATAAATGACATTAGTTCACCCCAAAACTAATTTTCCCTATGTCCCATGGGGAAATTTTTTTGGGCTATTGGCTTTGGTCTAGTACAGTAAATTACCTTTAGGCTAAAATAAGATAATTCCAAAGTTTTTTTTAGAATAATCCAAGATGAAAATATCCATACCGTAGCCATCATAATACCTTATAACATCTTTGGAGTTATGCATAAGTATGTCATTATTAGGATTTTGTTAATATTCTCATATGACCTATTGCTGAGTGGTTTTCACACCTAGAAGATGGATACATTATGGATTATGACTCCTTTAATAAATTCTTACATATATTTAAAATGTGTGTGTGTGTGTGTGTGTGTGTGTGTGTGTGTGTGTGTGTGTGTACATTATTTTCATATTTATTTCAAATTTAGAAGCGAGATGATGAGTAGATGAGAGAGTTTGTATCTTGCTTCAACAAGTTGTTGTGATTTATTCCTTAAGAAGATCAACCAAGTCACAAAAATCAACTCTATATATTCATTAGTTCTCTACACTTAGAGATCAAATTCATATTGATGAGTAACAAGGTAAATAACTTAGAAGCCACATAATAAGAAGCTATTTATATTGAAGATGACATGATTTGATCTAGAATGTTGAAGAAATAAACTTCAAAATTTCATAAAACTATCATTAGTGGTGAGAAATTGGTGGATCCTAACATAATCAATATCCCTCAATATTCATAAAAGAGATTTTAAAGGTAAATTTCTGATCTAACATGTCAAAACTCTAATAAAGAAAAATAAAAAATGTTTCCTATCACATATGATTATTTCAGTTTCACAATTATGGAAGAAGATCAATAGTTGGAAGAACTAGTGATTAATCAAAGAAGAGATGAAGAATTGGAATTTACCCTTTATATAGAAAAGAAAGATTTTCCTATTTCATAAGATTTCTTGAACTTCACAGTTCTAGGTGAAAAATGAGCTATTTAAAGAATAATTGGTTGAATCACAACTAGAAAGGAACATTACTACAAAGTGTAATGTTCCACTTTATAAAGGAGAAGATAATACAAAAACACTTTTTGGTAAAGAAAAATATTCCCAATATTCATGAATACATAACACAATTAATAGTGCCCAATATTCATTACAAGTGAAATGGAAATTATCAAGGTAGAAGAGATTGATGAAAATAATGATGATTCATTTGACAATGAGTTTTACTTTGTCATGGGAAATAATTTGGAAAAGAATATCTACACTTAGATCATTCAAATAGATACTCTTGTTGTTATTATAGCTTAGAAAGAAAAAAATAAGAGACTTCTCTCTAATTTAGTGATTGTATCTAGAAAATATCCATTTAAAGCTGTTTAAGAAAACATTGGTGAAACCCAATGCTACATAATAAGGATCACAAAAGCTTAGATTTCACAATGTTTCCATTCTAGGATATAATGATTGATTCATCCATGATCATCCCTATGTAAATGATAATTGTAAGTTCTTATTTCCACCTATTTGTTCACTATTGCTAAATATGTTCAGAGTTCATAAATGAAATCCATTGTCCCAAAATGACAAGTAATTTTTCTAGCTAGTGAATGGTTTTGTATAGTCTTTTAATTTTAATTTGCTCTATAAATAGTCCTATTTTGCCTATTTTGGCTTGTTTCTTTTTCCCATTTAATTTTTTATGTGTGTGTGTTTTTAAATAAATGTAGTGATCTATCTATTTCTCTTTCTTCTCCATGTACTAGTCCTTTTGCCTACACATATTTTAATCTTTGATCTCTATCTATGAGATATCATGGGCAATCACATGATTTTCAAGACCTTTAGAATGGTCATTGCTTCAGAGATGATGAAAGGATCACATTTTTTATAAAGAAACATTAAATTTATCTATCTAAGTGGATATACAAGACAAAAAATTTGATAGTACTTTCAAAGAATAAAATTTTCAACCATGAAAATGGTGATTTGGATGTTTGTTCCTCAAATAACAGAATGAAAAGTTTTTTCATGGATCTCTTTAAGTGAATAGGTGGTAAACATTTAAAATTTTATAATAGGGGATCTAGCTTGATAACTCATGTTTATTTATCATATGATTGAGATAGACAAATTGGTTATTATTTAGCCAGATTACGATGTGCAAGTAATGGGACATCGACTCCATAGCTCAATAGACAAGGCTTAGATCCATTTCAAAAATTTGTACTATCTTTCAAGCTTCTAAATGGTGAGCCATTTAGTGATTTCTATAGTATAATTTTAGATTTAAATACATTTAAAGAGAATATATCGATCCACCCTAATTCATGGATTTTAGGTCTCAAAGTTGAGCATATTAATAATCTCTCGAGTATACCTCTTTCATCAAAATAAAGCTCATAATTATTAATTATATGAAGGCAAGGTTTCCCTCTTTGCATTTTAGTTTGAGTTAAACACTTAATGAAAAATACCCTTGCATATACTATCCTTTGTGATATGTGATAGGATATATTAGGTTTAGTACCTAATACCCTTGCATACACTATCCTTTGACATGTGATAGAATTATGGTGGTTTGAGGACCCATCATTTTATCAAAGATAAGTTACTTCTTAGTTGATCAAATTACAGTCAAATTTAAGACTCTATTTCCCAATGGATAAATACTTTCCTATAAAGCCATAGTCTAAGTTATTTCTATCCTTTCTACTTTTAAATCCCAATTATAGATAGTTATTGTCACAATTTTTGTCTATTTTAAAATTGGTGAATATTAAATTAATTATTGGCTAATTGGTTTGGGCCTAAAATTTAAAATTTTGAAAAATTGAAAAAATAATTAATTTTAATTAATAAAACTAATTGAGAATCAGAATCATGAGTGAAACACTTTTTTCCCTCGAACCATGCAAATGCTTCTTGAATTTCCTCCATGTAAAAATTCAATAACTTTCTTACAATCATGAAAAAACTCATTAAACTTTTTTTAATCCATGAAAATGTTTTTTTATTTTCCCATAGTTGTGCTAAAGTGTCTTGACACTTTTTTAATTCATGCAATTTATATTTTTGATTTTACATGTAGTGTAATTAGAAATTTAAAAAATAATAAATCAATTGAAATAATTTTTAATTATTTTAATTTGTAATTTGTTTTTTAAAATCATGTTTCCATTTACTTTCCTTAGATGCTTCCCCATGTCATGCAAATTTGTTTTCACACTTTCATATATTGTGCAAATGAAATATTCACTTCCCACTACCATGTAATTTGCCTTTTGTTCTCCCCTCACTATGCACCAGTCCAAAATCATAAGAGTTGAAATTTTCATTAAAAATATGAGTGAAGTGAATTTGAAATAAATAAGTATATTTTTGTTTTGATTTGGCTTCCTAAGATAGAAGGTCATACAAGCCAAAGAGGAGAAAAATAAGGTTTTTAAAATTATTTTCTTGTTTCCCAACACACCACAATGGAGTTGTATGATCGTATGACATAAGAGGAGTTTGTATATTTTAAGAAAAAAAGGAAACCAAATAATTTTTTATTATTTTAACCCACTGATGGATGAGAATGTATGATTCATATTAGAAAGAAAGTAACTATTAATAGATCATTTTTTTTATTATTTTGCCTATTACTAAACGTAACCATATATCCCTATGACAACACCCAATAAGATGAGATTAAATGAAATAAAAAAATAAATTTTAATTTTCTTCCATCTATTACATGGAGCTATATGGACTAGGAAGGGTGTCAAATTTTTAAAAAATATCTTTGCTTTCTAGTAAGAGACCATGCATCCACATGTTAAAGGGAGAGGAGAGTCAATTTTTAAAAGATAAAAATTAGAATTATATTCATTTTGTTTTATTTTTTAGGCTGAGAGCTCATACAAACATATAGCCCATGAAAGCTATGGGTTTAAAAATCAAAAAATCAAAAAATCAATTTTTTTTTTTTTTTTTTTTGCCCATTAATGGGAGGTCGTATGGTTTAATGTGAGCTTGGAGGGTTTTAATTTTGTAAAAGAAATAGATGATTTATTTATTTTTTGGTCTAAGGTAAAAATAGGAGTGAGGGTTTAAAATTGAAAAATAGGAAATTTGTAAAATTTCTTTGTTGCTTGTTTGCATGCAAGGAGAGGCCATACAACATTATTACAAGGTGATTGAATATGGGGAGTGAAATTCATGAGTTAAAAATTTGATAAATATGGTGAAATTCATTAGGTGATTTTGAATAATCACTAGATCAAATTTATATAGGCAAAATTGAGAGTGATTTCATAGTCTAAGGACATACGTGTATATTTGGTAGTGGGAAAGTAATACAGGATGGCATAGGTCAAGCCCCTAGATATTCATATGATTCTTGTATGGATGTTTTAATTAAAAATTCATTAATCATAAATTATATATGTATTTATAAATTAAGTATTGGAATTAAAGGGAATAATATTATAGGAATTGGAAAGGCAAGAAATCTTTATGTTATGGATGACATGTATACAGGAATAATTGTTGGTGTTAATACAAAATCCATTGTTTATGAGGGATTGATAATCACTACTAGATAAATATTTTGACATATTCATTTCATCTATCCACAATTATAAAATGAAGAGATTACGAGTGGTGTTACAACATTACTTGGTGGAGTAACTAGGCTATCAACTGGTACTTATGCAATAATTCGTACACCTACACCAATTAAAATGTAGCTTATGATACATGAAACTGATGATATTCCATTAATTTCACTTTCAATGAGAAGGTAAACACTTCAAACACCATAGGTGGCCATTCACATGGATACATTGAATGAGATTGATTCCATAGAGAATTCTATTGATACATTTCATAAAATAACTTTTCACACCTATCACATTGAAGGTGTAGGTGGTGACCATGCTCTAGTTATTATAAAATGATATGAATTGATGAATGATATACCATTCTCAAAAAATATTATAAAACCATTCACTCACAAATTTTTTTATGAACATCTTGATATGCTAATGGTATGTCATCATTTCAACAAATATAATAAAGAAGATGTAAATTTTTGTGAGTTGTGCATACAAGGAGGAACAATAGTGACATAAGATATTTTTCATGAGATGGACATAATAAAATGAAAGAATCAATTTTTAGAGAAATTTTAAAAACTCCTTAGCTAAAGGAAAGATGAATAGGCTCCATCAAAATCTTATAGTCTTTCATGTAAATGTTAAATCATGTTTTATAGTTTCTGGTTTCAAATTTTGTAAGTAAAACCTCAAAAATGTCATTCATGCAAATGCCCTATGTTAAGCTTGTAAGTCTCAAATCATGAAATTTTTATTTTTACACATTTAAAGTGGTGTAAAAACACTAAAGCACTTTAACACCATTCAAGTGGTGTTTATTTGTAAAATCACTTTTACACCATCTAAAATGTTAAAAAGGTGGTTAGGCACCATAACCACCTTCCCACATTATAAATATGATTTTTAGGCTCATTACAAGGGATTTTTTAAAAATAGAACTCTAAGAAATATTTTTAGAAGGTGAGATTGTATTACAACTCAAAAAAGATCAATACAAAGGACATTTGTAAATTATGTTCAGATTCTCTTTATCAATTATGACTATGTGTATGACTCATTTTTATTCAAATATTTGATTTTTAAACTTTGTAAATATAGTTATAAATTAGTATTAATCTATAAATTACATGATAGAATTTATTTTTTAATATGTCTATTATTTCCACAAATTTGAAATCTTAGTGGTGTTTAAGTAATATTTTAATTATCTTTTACAGGTAAATATGGGATGGTTACCTTTGGTTTCTATCAGTATTATAGAATCATCTAAGTATATATTTTGTGCTCTAAATATGTAATTATGTATTTACCACCCATTTAATGAGAAGATTTTTTAGGAGCACAATGTTCTCCTTCTTGGGCTAGTCTAGTGAATCTTTGTGTTTAGTCACCTAGAGTCATCCTTCATTTTTCCTAAGATTATCATGGTAGATTTTGTGTTTATATAGATATAATAATCCCATTCTTAATTTATTCCTTTCTTTCCCATCATTCAATTCATTCACCTCATTCACCTCATTTCTTTTCTATATCCTTTCTATGTTTTCTAGTTAAAAGTATAAAACCCCCAATAAAAAACATTTTTATTATAAATATTTATGAATAGCTTTCCCCTTGCTTCTTCCTTTTTGGATTTAAATAAATTTATATCTTCTTGGTAATAGGAGATGTACTTTTTCCATTCATTTTTGACTAATGTAAGGACTCAATTCCTACACTGTTAACTCAAACTCACCAATCTATCCCCTTGACAATTTTTTGAGCCAACAAAAATCCTATTAGATAGTAATGCAATTCCTTAGATAGTAGTGCACTGCATTAGTTTCTTATTTTTAAAAATTATGAACTTATAAGAATAACCTCACCTAACTTTGAGATGCCTATGCATGTGTGAATGAATATCGATTCACTGTTTATGACCTAGTTTTGACTGATTTAGGAGCAAACCCTAGACCTCCATGTTGTTAGGGTATTTTAGTAGCATAAATAGAAAAAATGTGATTTTAGTTAGGTAGGTTGACATCCTCAACACCCCACTATGTTTATAGTTTCATATATATCAATGCTTTGATAGGTGATCAAGATCGATGTAGTTCTCCCAATGTAACTATCGATATCAATGCAAATGAATGCTAGTATAAGTGCCAAATTGAGTGCTTTAAACAAGGCTTGAGATTGGAAATCTGAGTAAACTAAGATTATGATTATTTTAGATGAATATATGCAAAATTAAGGTATAATAGGGATCAATGACCTTGATTTTCACAACTTGTTTTTGAGTTTATTTATGTGTATTTGCATCTAATTTCCATCTAGTGGGTATAAGGATAAAATTGGTGTATATATACTAATCCAATACTTATTTGGATGTGATTTAATCCTAGATTAACCTTAATGTGACTTTATAATTTTAAATATATCCATTGGGGTTTAAAATAGGTAAGGGACATTAACATAATTACTTATTCACTAGTGTAATGTGTTAGTGTCCAAAGGGGTGCACTAGTATCTAGGTATTAGAACCTAGGGAATTAGGGCCTAAATGCTTGGGGGAAGGTTTGGGATTGCTTTAAAAATGTTTAGGGATGAGTTATAACTGCACAAAATCTAGATAAGGGTTGAAAGAGGACCTAAGATAGGGATAAGTCTAAGCTAGATGTACGATGATCTCAATTAACACTCATTGCACTCAAGTGAAATTTTATATGACACATTTACTCTCCCTTTATTATATAAATATAAAAAATTAAAATGAAAAAGATAGAGGAAAAATAAGTGTACATTAACTTACCTAAGAAGTGATACCCTTGAATCTAATTCTGAGTATGTGAAGAATGCTCCATTTCATATGCTATAAATGAAACATAGATGAATTATCCTTAAGGAATATCAAAAGTAGAGAAAAAACTAAGTAAACAAATGAGAGAGAGAGAGAGAGAGAGAGAGAGAGAGAGAGAGAGAGAGAGAGAGAGAGAGAGAGAGAGAGAGAGAGAGAGGAAAGGAATGAATACACCTCACTAGGTCTGTGAACTAATAAAAAATCTTGGTAACATCATGTGTGTGTGGCTTGTGATCAAATGGTGAATAACTTGGATTGAGATGATGGCTTTCTCAATCGCCATATGTGGGTGACTAAATAACTCAATTTGATTTTAAAATCATCATTTACCACACCTATTTGTTAGATTATGAACTATGAATAGTTTGGATTGGACTAATGGCTTGTCTAACCCTCCTATATAGGTGGTTCAAGAACTCATGTAAGTTATGAATCCATTGCCTACACATGTGTAGTAGATGCATGTGTAATTGAAACTACATAATATAACTAAATATATGTGATGTAAATGAAATTGTGTAGGATGTATCTAGGGCTACTTAGAAACTCCAAAATGAAAAATGGCTGAAGGGCCTCTCAAAAACTTGGGAATGTAACTTAAGGACTACATAGAAATGCCAATCACTATAGATAGAATAATTCATTAGTCTAGTGTGAAACATAATGAAAATGGTGTCTAGAGTATATAACATTCATAATGACATGGAGTTATCATTCCATCTAAGATGATATGGTGAAAAACTAATCATGTCAAAATAATGTGATGTGCACATGCCTCCAATTCTGATATCTATGTATATGGATTCTAGATTGAGTCATACCAATATTTTTGTGTATATTTAAAACTTAAACAGGAGTGAACATTCCACACATGATTCCCTAATATGAGAAAATTAGTATGCTTTTGTGTAAAATTGAGAATAATATGAACATAACTGATATTAGTTAAACCTAAACTATGAGTATTATAACTTTTTGACCAATCTAGATTTTCTTGTTTTTAAGGATACTAGATAGTAGCATGGTCCCTTTGACATTAATGCATTGCACTAGTTTTATCTATGTCATGATAGTGTCTTCTTATAGAGAGAAAGGTTGTGACTTTTAGGGATGATTTCTAAGACCCAATACCACCCATGCATAACTCTTGAGTAAAATGGTACAAATACTAATACAAGTGGCTATCATAGAGTGACCCCATGAGTATATGGTCCTGTGATCCTCTATATCCTAAAAAATCCCATGCATCATATATGAAATAGATACACCACTACCATCTATAACAATGAATGAATCTAATAAAACTACAAGAAACTTTTATAACTATAGAACATTAGCCTTAATGATCATTGATAATAACACATCACTATAACTCCATTGATGATTAATACACATGGGTATGCCTAAGAAGTACTTATAATCCTAATCTATATCTATATATATATATAATAACCTCTTGTAAAATAGAACACTAACTAGTAATGGGCACTCCAAATATCCTATAAACATCTTCTAGAATCATATTAATCTCCTTGATGGGTAGCTAAAACATATAGGTTTTAGCATTCCACCACTTGCACAAGGTAGTCATCATATGTAAATCCCAAGGCATTAGTTTAAGTGATTCCACATAACCCAAACCAGACCTATCAATCTCTTCCCTCTCATCATTTGTCATGGGTAGTTTTCCTAAGCACTCCATCATCTAGCCACTAAAAAACCCCCTCATGCCTACATCTTCCTAAAAAATACAATAAATCTAACATTAGCATATCCAAATGGTATATAAACATGCAAAATCAATCATTAAAATAAAAAATAAAAGCAAAATTAGTATTTTTGGCTCCATTAGACACTAGTATTGTACCCAAGACATTAGTGATAGATAGTAACATGCCCCTGGAATCATAGTATGACATCATAGGATACTAGTGTGGTCCTTAGGACACTATCATGACCCTCCTAAATAGGGACATAAACCCACTAAATAATACAAAAAATGTGAAGATAACACATTTATCTTTTCAAGAATGTAAAAACTGATAGGTTCCTTACTAGGGTAACCTCCTCCTCAATCTGGATGAGTATCTCCACCTCCTCATAATGGGTCATGTTTAATCCTCATCTCTTCAACATGTTCATAGGATCATAATAGAAATTTATTTGTAGCCAATTGATTTAAATTATTCTCAGAACCAATCAACCAATCTATTTAAACCATTATTTAAAAATTCCACTTGCCTAAGGTTGACCTTGCATGTAGATTTCATCTACTAATACCAAATTATTCTAAATGTGATATCTTGAAAACTATAAATCTAATGTTTGATCCATTTCATGTGCATGGGACTTGATGATGACATCCCATATACTGTACTGATTACACTACTATCCCAATCAATTTAACTCCATAAAATGACAAAAATTACATTTCCTTAAAAAACTCATTATAGGCCACAAGCTTATATTGGTCCCAGTTTCCAAATAATTCTCATATAAATGTTAAAATAAATGATCTCATGCTCACATTAACCACATCAACTATCACTAACATGCTTACCAACATCAATTTTGGTTTGACAACCTTACTTTAGTCTTGGATATCTCACTAAAAGGGGGGTATATATACACCATTCACATTAATATTGATTTAATTATATGTATAGTTTTACCTACACTAAAATTTCTTTATTTAGATACACAAGTTGAATCAAATATTTAGATACACAAGTTTACATAGATATTTAGATACACATATTGAATTAGATATTTAGATACATAGGTTGACATAAATGTTTAGATACATAAGTTGTATCATATATTTATATACATGGATGATATATATGTTTAGATATGTAAGTTTGTTCAAATGTTCATATACTTAGGTTGGCTCAGATGTTTAGACACACAGGTTAACTTAGATTTATTGGGTTCCATGATCCTATCAAATATTGGTTCAAATTATTAGACTTTACATAAGGTTTTGACACAGTACCAAATTTAGATTATAATTATGGGGTCATGTACATATTAAAATATCCCTATATCAATAAATAATACATTCCATAATCCACTTAAAATTTAAATCATTTAGTGAACCCAACTTACTTTGAACATATTTCTTAAAACCTTAGTGTACCATTAGGGTTTCCCTTATCATTTACAATGTTTGCTTGGTTTTAGTTTTCATATTTTCATCATGATTATCATTATGGAAGAAATATTATATTTTTTGGTATAAAGTCTTGTGGTTTGTCTTGCATTTTATTACCCACCATTTTTAGAATGATGCACATGTACATCACTCCTCTCATGCATCAAGTTAAAACTTAGTTTATTTCACACATTGTTCCAACTAATATTGAGCCCCCTTCTATAGAGAGTGTTTTTTTCATGGCACATTTTGATTTACCTCTAAACACTACTCAATGATAAAGATCTCATATGACTCCTTTTGTTCCTCCTCTACCTAGACCCATTGATTACCTTTGCTCACATCCTACCTCTATTGATTGCCTCAAAAACTAGTATATCATACAATTTGAGCTATTAATAGATGGAATTAGGTACCTCCTCATCTTATAAAAGAACAACATTATCTAATAGTCCCTCCTCATCTCCAAAATAATACCACAAGATTTATGGATCAACACAAAGAATATAATATCATGGATCAATTGAGAAACACACCATCTAAGATTTCAATATTGGAATTATTTTAAAAAGAAACCATTTTCAAAGATATTATTTTTCAAAAACTCAATCATACATATTTTCCTCATGAAATAAACCCAACTTATTTCATCTATCATTAACAATATCAATAACATTGAGGATGTTATATCTTTTACCAGTGAGGATTTTCCCTCATAGTCAGTTATTGATTAGAATATCATAATATTCATTCAAGCACAAATCAAAACCATCATTATTAAATAAGTTATAATTGATAATGGTTCAATAATTAACATATAAAACCTCAAATTCCTATATATTATGGGGGTTGACATAACATCTATTTAAAATACATATAAGAACATTAGAGGTTTTGATGACATTCTTCAATAGGTATTGGGTATTTTTATATTGGATACCATAGTTGGGCCAAAAACCCTATCCACATAATTTCAACATATGTGTAATCATTTTAATTTTAATTTGTTACTTGTGAGACTTTGGATACATTTCATGGAGGTCATACAATATACCTTGCATAGATGTGTCAAGTTTTAACATGATGAATACTTATACAATTATGCAACTAATAACCAACTATTTAGATATTAAGAGTCATAAATACTACCATAACAAGTTCATATTTATATGGGACACCTCATGTTATTATATAATCCCAACCTCAAAAGTTTTCATTAGAGCATATGCATACATACGAGGTCAAGGAATCTGGTACCACTATTCTTACACCCATACTAGATCATCTTACAACACAATTACCTTCACCCATGAAGGTTAAGGACACTCCTACATCACATTTATCCTAGCCCATGGTATATGATGATATTCTCATAACACCATTACCATTACTTGTTAACTCAAGGGAAGTATACTTTAAGAACTCGAATACAAATTCCTAATCCACCACAAAGGATGATCCAACACCCATTGACATTTATGATTATTTATGTGGATTGGTTTTCACACCAATAGTACTTTGAGAGTAAAAATATGGTTCTAATATAATTATTCCTTTACCTACATAGGCATAACCACCTATTCATAGTTCCTTAGATTTAGGCTGAGAGACTCACTTTCAATTAGAGGTAGATTTTTATATACATTTGATATATATGGTCACATATATGGATATTGACCCATTTTTTTATATTCATGTAGGTAGTACATAGGATAGACCATAACAAATGTTAAAAAATTTAATTGATAGAGGATTGATGGCATTGCCCACAATTTGTCATAGATTTGATAGCAAATTGTCACAAAATGATGATAGACCTTTTTGTCATTTTCACAAGATTACTAGAAATGATACAAATACATGATTGGTATTAAAAGAAAAACTAAACAAATTTAATGTTCAGAGCACTATCTAGATTACACAACCTCTACCTTAACTACTATGAGAACCATGATGGCTTTATCAACATAGACATTTGAGGAATGATCCATCGACTATCTAGTTTTTTTAGGGATAAATACATCCCTCATGTTGTTATAAATGAGGATTTTGGTCATAATAATTTCACCTTAGAATTATTAAAACACAAGAAATGAGAATGAGCCATAAAATGCTATACAATATCAAGACTCCTTCAGACATATCATACTACTAGTTATATATGGACCTAAGGTGGTCAATACACTTCTTTTTTTCATGAGCATAGAAATTCACATATAGGTTGCACTTGGTAGTACATGGCTATAGGAAATGTATTCTATAGTTGACCAAATAGATATATGTTTGACATTCAATCGTGAGGGATACATAATTCAAATTCTACATGATGGCATAGATGAAAACTAGAAGATTCACTCATATACCTTGTGGTATAATGTGGTTTGCCCTGAGACCACATGAGAGGATTATTACATATTATAGTAGCATACAACTCAATTGCACATACTCCAGATTATCACTAAGGATAAGTCTATACTTTTATTAACAACATATCATAATCATAGTGATGATGATTTATTCAAGTTTGGATAGATTTAGAATCTAACATTGGATGATCTCCCACCAGATCTATCATTTGACTATCCACATCCTTTCGATGTGCTCTTAAGTTTATAAAGACACTAATTTACATTTATACATACTTATATTTACTTACACATTATCTAGATTCTTGTAAATAGTTTTAATTTCATGATCACTTGTACATATCTTATACTCAAAAAGCATAAAAACAATATAATATGTTCAAAATACAAAATTTTAGTTTGTATGTATTTCTATGTTTACATTCTTGATATTTTATAGGTGCTACATATTTTATCTATGTTAGTGTAGTTCAGTTTTACCATAAATAGATGCTTCACTTGTTCTTTGTGAGTGTTAATAGATTGTTAGAGGACTCAAGACCATCACAAAGATATAGATATGATACTAACCAGCCATTGAGGGTATCATAGTACACAAATTCTAGTTTTCCATGTTACATATTTATACACTATTGGCTCAAAAAATTGTTAGGGTGACAAATTAGTGATTTTGAGTCAATAGTGTGGGAAATGAATCCTTACATTAGTCAAGAATATAGGGGAAAATCCCCTATCTTATTAGCAATTAGAACTACCTTATTGAAATCCAAAAAGGGAAAATCAGGGAAAAAATTATTCACAACTATTTACATCAAAAATGTTTTCTATTGGGGATTCATACTTTTAATTGGAAATCATAAAAAGGATATATAAAGGAAATGAGGTGAGTAAATGGAATGATGGGAAATATAGAAAGGAAAGGAACAAAAGGAGAATGGTATTATTACATCCATTTAAACATAGAATCTACCATGATAATCCTAGGAAAAATGAAGGATGACTTGAAGTGACTAAATATAGAGATTTACTAGAATGGCCCAAGAAGGGGAAACATTGTGCTCATGGAAATATTTTCTCATTAAATGGGTGGTAAAGACATAACTACACCCTTAGGAGGGAAAAAAATGTACTAATATGATTATCTGATACTAATAGTAAACCAAAGTTAACCATCCCATATTTACCCATAAAATATAATTAAAATACTGCTTAAACCCCGTCAAGATTTCCTATTTATAGAAATAGATTTAAAAGGAAATTATAGTATGTAATTTTCACATTAAGACTAATTGATAACAATTATGACAAAGTCTCAAAAGTAAATATTTTAATATAAATGAATCATAGACATAGTCATAATTCATGAAGAAAATTTGAACACACAATCTATAAATCTCCTTCTTTATATTGAATATCCTTGTTGAGTTGTAATACAATATCACCTTCCAAAAATATGTCTCAAATTTTTTTATAAAAAAAATCCTCTAATGAACCTAACACTCATATTTATAATGTATGAAGGTGGTTATGGTCTATGTTGATGCTTAGAAGTGTATCACATGTGGTTTTGAGTGTTTAAGAAACACTACTAATTTCTGAATTTAGAGAATCCAATGCATGAGTTGCAAGTTGTGATATTCTTGATATCTTTGGTAAAATAATGGTAGAAAAGATGAAATATTTTAAAAATATTATAATTTTGGTTGTTGGGAACAACTATGGACTAATAGTTAACTTCATGAAAATGAAAGTAATCTTTACTAAGTGAATTGAATTATGCTCAAAACTAAATATAAGATCTAAGCTAAAATGTATATTTACAATGGAAACTAATCTAGAGTGAGTTGATCAAAAAATAAACAAAAGGAAGGGTAGGGAAAAGAAGGAACATATTGATGTCAATAATATTTATTCTAAACATAATGAAAAAGTTTGAATATCATCCAAATATGTACTTAAAACCAATGTATAACATGAAATATCATAAGCTCAAATCCTACCACACATCAAGAAAACATCTAAGGAAGTGAAAATAATGCAAATAGAAATAGAGTAAATTTAAAGATTTACCCCTAAAAGAAAATAACATTAGAAAATCTACAAGAAGAGAAAAGAAAATGAAATTAACCTAAGAACTTTAATTCAATATAGAATTAGCACAAATTTATAGCTCTACATTTAAAAGTACATATCAAAAATTCATAAGAACCATTCAAATCTAAAATTTAAACTAGAAAAGTGAGAGAACAAACATAATAACAATTCACACAAACAAATGAGACAATTATTTTATAGTTCTCTACTTGCATTAATTTCTTCAAAATTAGCACAAATTTTTCTTTCTCATAATTCCCCCTTTCTTTTACAATTAATAGTACCCCTTACATAGAAGACTAATGGAGTATGTCGATCAATCGTATATAATAATATTTTCACAAGTATTAAGGATAGTTGTTCCTTTATAAAGTTATAGAATTTTAACTTCTCCTAATGGACTGACCTATAGGTGATGTGATTTACAAGTTGCACATGCCTTTAAAAAAAGAATATTCTATTTTCAACAATGTACATGTCAAGTTACAAAATAATATACTCAAGTCAACTATTTCAACCTTGAGGTCATTTTGATGTTGTAGTTGTCCCCTAATTATGCTAAAGGGTCTTCATTGCCCTTTCATGTTGATCATCATTTAGCTTTAGATTTCCAATGGGATTTATGAAGAGTTCATCCTTTTGATTTTTTAGGCTTAAAAAATCTTTATCATCCCTTTTTAATGCTTCTTTTATGCTCCTAGCCTTTGTAATATTCTCTTTTGTAGTAAAGATCATGTCCATGATCTTCATGTTATCAGCTCCTATCTTTCCTTGACTCTAATTTTTTACTTCATGCATGACTTGGGTGGCTCTATGCTTAAACTCATCATCAATTATTAGACTCATTAAGATAAGTGTACTTGTATCCTTGATTGTGATCCCTAATATATTATCTATCCTATTTTGCAACTGCTTGCCATCTTTAGAAAGATCTTCAAGGCTCTTGGAACATCTACTCAATATTTTGATCTTATCTACTAATACTATCACGGACATATTTAAATGAGCTAAGTGTTGTCACTCTAGAGTGCACCTTGCTTGAAGATGTGCAAGCAAACCTTCTCTCTATTTGATATAATGGGAACTTCTTAGAGTGTGGGTGACTCTATGATGATAAGAACCTCTAGAGAGGGTTGTTTCCCTTGAGATTTATCTATTAAATTTTACTACTATGATTTCTCAGATGAAAAGGGCAAGGGAAATTCAAGGGAAATCCTAATTAAAGGGGTGATGCACTTGAATTATTTATATCCTCTAGAAGATATTAAAATTAATGCACACATATAAGCTAATAAAATTCTTACTTTTCCCTTAAGAATAAATATTTTAGATGAAGAGTTACCGAAAGGATTTTGGATTACAAAATTTCTTTTACCTCTTCAAATGACCTGTAGAAGGTGAGATATAAAGTAATAGGTGATGAAGGGATGTACCAAAAGGAGATATAATCTAAATTATATGTTGATTCATAATCAATTAAACTTTACTCTCTATCAAAAATCATATGCAAAACTAAATATTATTTATTGTTGTATGGTCTAGATTACAATTTCTTCTTTAGCTCTAGGAATTATCAAAAAATGGCTTGATTAGGCAAATATATATGTTTCAAAACCTAACTATAGCTAATGTGGCATTGAAAAGGAATAAGGGGTGGTCTTGGTTGACTTAGCTCAAGAAAAATCCATTTTACAAAGATTAAACAATTCATAAAAAATATTTAACTCCACAAAATTTACTTGCTTCTCCCTCTTGGCATAGGAAAGAGGTGGTGGTGGGCCCATTTCTCAATCATTATTTAAAATAAACATTTAATTCTTCAAATTACACCAAACATTCATGGATATTCAAGGTTAGCTTAGAATTAAGGATGGTGGACCCATGTGGTAATTTAATTCTCCTTTGCTTGAAAATCTATGCTAACATATTCAAAGGAATATAACTTGATTTGAACTTGAAGCTGAATTAGAACATTGAATGCATGAGATGACTTGGAACTAGTCAACCAATGTGTAAGACAAATAAATCTATAAAAATCTTTATTTTTCAATCAAATGACCTTGAAGGATTAAAAATTCATAATTATCTTCTTCAGATAGCAATAAAGTGGTGTGGAACTCCAAAATGAACTCCATGATGAACAATTCAATGCCAAACTCCAACTTGACCTTTTGAATAATTAAGCCAACTAGACTACTTAAGACTAAAGGCTAATTTGTGCACTTGGACACCATGAAACCTAAAAAAAAAATCCGTGAAACCTAAAAAATAACAAATTATACCTAAAAAATGAATATTTATTACAAAAAATGTGATTTTGATGAGAAAACCTTCTTCATTTAGTCAATAGGGTTGACAAGGACTATTTTGTGCCATTTTCTAGCAGATTGGCCATTTTAATTGAGTTTTTAGAGAAAATTATAAGGTTTTTTTTTTTACCAATTTAATATTTTAATATGAATAACAAGTTCTAAGCTTTAATCTCCAATGATTATATTTCTTTGAACTGCCATGTACTTCATTTTACATTCTTTTTCCATAAAAAACTTGATTTTTACTCTCATCTATATAACTCCATATATTAAATTTATTTTTATTGAATCATCCACAAGTTTAATTTATGTTTTAAAAGGTTTTAGGTTGATCCATGGTGATTTTATGGTAAGAAAATCCACTTTTCTCAAAATTGGTTTTTTAAGCATTTAGGAGGGTTTTAAAGTTGAATCTTCAAACTAATGATTCATGAAGTACAAACCTCAAAATCCTATAAAAATTAATGTGTATAAAATTTACCTATATAACATACATTAAAATATTGATCTCTCATGTAAAATATATGACAAGTTACCATGTGGATGAAATTTGCCTATAGGGTTTTGACTACATTCTGGGATAACTATGCTCTTAGCGATTGTTCATAAATATCATCCACTCAAATAATATCCATTGTTAATTAATTATAATTAAATATTGGTCCTAAAAACATAATAATATAACTCATCCAAACTCCACATGTGGTGAACAAAATGAGCATCTAAATAGGTCCTGGCTTGGAAGGGTGCCTAAAAATGTAAAAAGTGAAGAAAATCACTAAAATGAAAATATATCCTTCCAAGATTCAAAAATATTAAAAAAATAATTTTGGGACCTTTACCATTCTATCAAAACACTTTTTAAGTCCTTTTTCCATGAAAATTCAAAAAGTGCATTTTTGGCCCAAGTGCCTATTTGCTTGTAAAACATTGTGTGAGCATGGTTTACATAAAATTTGAGTATTTAAACTCTATATAGGTATTATTATGATTTAAAAAATCATCCCATAATTTTAAATACTTTACATGACTTTAGAAGCTTCTGAGACACTCTAGGATGAAGCATGCTCCAATGGTGGCCTCAAATGAATAGGTTGTGGTCTAAGACAAAATAGAGAATATTTACACTCATCCAATGAAAAATAAATTTTTTAATATGTTTATATAACTCATGATGATCCTATGTAAAAAAATTAAAGTCTTAACTCCACCTGTAGCTCGTGAAATCTTTAATTTTCTCTCAATTTTGAGCTCTATGCATGGACTATTTGCATTTTCAACAAAGTTTTGGTGTTTTAAATGTGAATTTATGGATTTTATAGTATATAAGGTCAAAAAAAAATTCATTTATCTCAAAATCCTCCTTATTAGTTTTAAAATAACCTTACCACTATTTTCAACCATGGCGAGACTTCAACCAATGCATTTAGGCTTCAAATGACCATGTTTACATAGTTGTAGATGAGTATTGATCAGGTTTGAAAATTTTAGTGTCAATTTCATCTTATTTATATTTTTATAAACTATTTATATCAATTTGAATTTCTTATCTATCTCTTTTTAGCCATTAGACTCCTTATACAAGGTTTTAGGCCTCTCTTATGCTTAGTCTATATAATAGGCTTATACTATCACCCTTGATTCATATTCATTGATGTCAATGTGAATTTGAATAATTATTTGAAATTTTTAATTCTAAATAAAACTACATAAGTCATTTCATCACCTCACTCTATTACAAAATTTGTTCTTTAGCTCATTCATTTAATTACCTAGGACTATGCCTTAGGTCTAGTTGTAGTGAAAATGCTTGTACTTAACCTTGACTATATGCTTGATTGAGTCCCAAAATTATTTTCTAAGACTCGTGATTATCAATCATTCTCTCAAAAAATCCCATGTGATGGACATGAACACATCAATAGTCCCTTTGTGCCTATCATTTTCCTTCCAAAACTTGAAGATGGGTTTGTATGACACCTTAGGCTATAGGCATGATTTTGAAGATAGCTGACTGTAGATTATTCTTGAGGTTATATTATATGATAAAAATCTAACCTAATAATTATCACACTCCCTTGGACCTTAATTATTGATAACATACCACTTCATTTGCTTGAAATCCTTAAGAACACTTTAAAGCATTGACTCCCTTGCTGTAGCAATTGTAGATAAATTTCATGTGGTTATAGGTTATGATGGTGGTTGTAAATAGTCATCAAAGAGAGATATGAACATTTTACCTTTTAATAATATTTAATTTATTGTCAACCTCCAATTAAATTCTTTGTAAGCTTGAAATACCATTCTTAGAAGTGACAATATCCCTGTCCTTGAAGATGTTTATATGATGTCACTTGTATGGACTAAGCCTGTAGGGTTTCATTTAGTCCTTCATTGGCCCTTCTAAAGACCTTACATGTTTTTTGATATCTTAATTATCTTCACTATCATTAGGGTTTTCATATACATCCCATTAATTATACTACCATTAAATACTCAACCTTAAACTATTTGGAAACAATTCACTTGTAGAAGCCCTACACCTTGCCTTGGTTGTAGGTGTCAAAATGTGGTTTTGGCTATAAGTATCCTTTTTAGGGGGAAGGTTGTAGGTGAAATTTTTTAATTTTATATTATTTAAGAGATTTAGTATACCTTTCCCCCCATTTGAGGCATCATAAATTTGTATATTTCAAAAATATTACCTCCTTAAAAACATGACAGTCCTCCTTTCCAAACACAGGCCTGTAGGGTTCACTTTTATAGTGGATTTAAAGATATTTTTTTTTGAAACCCACTTCCTACCTTGTTTCATAACCTTAATTTGAAGTTATAAATGATCTTTATGATACACACAATCAAATGGGCCTAATGATCTATTTCCATCTTCATACTTGTTGAATAGGTCTTCTTGAGATATACAGGCCTGTAGGTGCTTCTAGAGCTAGTTGTAGGTCCTCAAAGATATTTTATATCCTTCTCATTAATTATAAAAATAAATTAAATAATAACATGATTCAATAAATACCAAAAGTATCTCTTTTCAAGTTCATCCTAATAAGCTGCTTAAGATCATTTCAAAGCTCAGTTATAAAGAGAATCAACACACTATGGTAGGTGTTGACTGTAGGTTTTGCTTGAAATGAGGTACAACATACCCTAATATGGTGGAATAAATCCTTAGTGAGTCTTGTAAATTATTAACATTAATTTTAAAATCACATGAATAAAATTCACCTAGAGGAAATCCTTTATAATCTCCCTCCTCATTGCCCACACATTTGAATTCATCTTTATGCTTATCGAGGTTTATATGGACTGGGTTTAACATAGGTTGTAGGAGATAATCATGGTGAGTGTAGGTGAGTTTAGTGTTTTTTCAAATATGTATTATCTTATTCTTACACCAAAAATACCCCAAAGTCACCAAAATATTTCATTATTCTTGGAACACTTCAATAAATTCAAACTCTCCCTTTGGATTGCCCTATAATGACTCATCATGGCTACAAGTCAATTTAAAGGCTGTAGGCTTCATTTTTTTTACTAACCCTTAAATACTCCTTAAGCCTTCTTTATAGGTCTAATAAACCTCATTTGCAACCATACATTGGTAACTTTGTCAAGAAGTTTCTTTTGAAAGTAAACCCTTAACAAGCTATAGGTTAGGATTGGGAATGGTTGTAGGTTACCTTTTTAGAGAAATATGACTATATTTACCTTGATAGCTTTTCAATACCATGAAACCTTGACCATGATTACCCTTTATAAATACCATCTTCCTTAAATCAAAACACTATAAAGATATAACTCCTAAATTACATGCACTTGACTATAATTTTAAGGCAAACTACCTTTGTAGATACTGTCGATGATCTTTTAGGCTTGTAAGTTGTCAATGATGGTTGTAGGTCCTTATAGAAAACCCTCTTTAGAACCTTTAAACCTATTATTCCCTTATTTTTATTTGAATTAACCTCATCTTGTATTTAAACAACATAACCACTCACAACTCATGAGATAGAGCCTTTTTTTCTTGGATTTATGACCAAGTATGATATCCTTTGTATAGAAAGTGGCAAGGAATGACTGTGTATATAAAGTCTATATATGGAACTTAATTTCTATGAGGACCTCTTTGTTAGTGATTGCATCAAACATGTAAAATGACATTCAAACCTTAATCATTCACACCATAGATTATCTATTACAAAATTAAAAGTCAACCTTGGAAAGATGACTATATATGACCTATTGTATGAACTATGGCCTATTCATGATATTAAGGAAGCTCAAAGATAGTTTTGATCTATACTATTCTCAAAGTTATTTATGAGGTCACCTAAATTAACCATTTCCTATTGGTATATTAAGATTCATTCATTGATTGATGTCCTTCATTATCATATGACTTTGTAAACTACTTTTTGTCTTTTTCCATGACTATATTTGATGTTTCAATAACCTACAAACAATCTTCTCATGCTCATAAAACTCTTGATCAACCTTTTAGTTATCCTATGTAGATGGTCTCTTTTTTTTCTTTGCCTTAAAGTAGCTTCATTTGGGATGGCTTTAGGTTACCTTTTTAGAGGAATATGATTGTATTTACCTTGATAGTTTTTCAATACCATGAAACCTTAACCATGATTACCTTTTATAAACACCTTTAGATCATGTAGTACCTTTCATCATCTTTTGGCTTTCCTCGAAAATGAAAATATGGATATATAGGTGTGGTTTGAGGGTGATAGGAGTGGAAATATGATGAATAAAACATGATGGAGGGTGGAAAGAGGGTGAAAACACAATGATATGGTTGAGAATGGTAGTGTGATGGGGATGGATGGGGTGGTGGTGGGAAGGAGCATCATGGAGCTTTACAAGACTAGGAGAAGGATTTTTTGGAAATATGTATACCAAATTATCATACCATCACAAGTTGTATACCATTTAATGAGTGCAAGAAGGTGAAAATTGAATCATATTTTTCCTTAAAAACCTTAAAATATGCCAAAAAATCCTTAACATATGCTAAACTAGGCCTCATTGAGACACCTTACTTGAGCATGCAGATGGGATTTTGATATGAATCTTGGAATTATTATAAAATTTATTCATGGAATCATGAAAAATTGATGTAAACCCTAGAAATCACAAATTATTAAAAATTTTAAGCCAACTTCTTCTCCTTGGACCGTATAAATTCTCTTTGTAAGGTTGCCAACTATAGATTTGGAATGGTTGAGTTTGTGAACTCTATTTGACCTTGAAATGGATTAATAAAACATAAAGGAGAACATTTAATGGTAGATAAAGTCCTAAATATTATGGAACAAGTTGAATTTTTTTGAAACTCTACCTAGGTGAAGAGAAATTAAAGAAAAATAACTACCTTTCTGGATGTTAAGCATCAAAATTTACCTTGACTTCAACTGGATGGTTAATGAACATGTATAATCCAATTAATAAATATATTGGACCATCAATAATCCCTTTTAGTTTAATTTCTCCATCCCAAATTTGAGATTTATACCCTCCTCCAACAATCCATACTAGTAGAAAACCTATTGGCATGTCTCTCTATGCCAAAAAGCAAAAAACCAAAAGGAAGCTTGTTTTGGGACTACATGGCCATGAATAATAATTAAAATAATTTGGAAGATTTATAATGAACTATAAATAATAAACCATGTCTTGGATGTATGGATTCCATACATATTCAATATAATTGCTTGTAAAATAGAAAAAATAAGTTATATCTTCCCGTTTAAAAGTTAATTTTCACTTCCACCACTTGAAATGGAATATTGGATAATAAATACAAGTCCATAATAAAATTTTAATATTTTTTACCTTTTAATTAGCAAATTTGACAAGTGGGAGGGGTAAAAGGGCCCTTTTTGGCTAAAATAAGTTATCAAAAGAACTTTTATGACTTGAACGTTTAGAATTAGGCTAAATTCACATTTTTAAATATAAATAAAGATATTTTGGATTAAAATATGAAGTTTTTGAACCATTTTTTATTATCTTACCCTATTTTTTTACATTTTTAGCCAAAATTTGCATTTTTAGACCATAATTGAATAGTTTGACTAGCTACAAAGGGAAATTGACCATTTTTGGGAAAGTTTCAAATAATAGGGGTAGTAATTTAGACTTGATAGGCTAAATTAATAACACAAAAATAAATATTTTGAAACCATGGATTTTATATTCTATCAAAATATTGATTAAATTCTTTATTTTATTTCTTAAACTCTACCATTGGTGGATTTATCTCATGGCCATAGTGCCCTGTTAGCTTACCACATCCTACTTGGACCTTATAGATTTTAAAAAATTGAACATATAAAATAAAGTGGCCTCTAACATATCCATTATGGCCTATAATAAATAAAAAATATCTTGTTCCTCCAAGTTCTTCTTTTATTATTACATGCTCTTGATAGCTGGCTATAGCTACTATGTCTATGCTTAGGCTAATTCTAAGGGATCCTCTTCAAAGATGGGATATTATTCAGACCTTTGTTCTTCTTTTAGTTTAAAATATGTTAATGGATCTATATTTTGATAAGTTATGTCCTCACCACCTACACTAATCTTTTTATTAGTTACTCTCATCAAACCAATAGTCCTTGGGTCAAATTTGAATCCAACTTTGGATTGAGTCAACTATGGGGTTGGGACCTCTATTTGTGATTGAGTTGATGATTAACCTGGGGTGGCCATTCTCCTATATTCCTCTGATTGTAATTCAACTATCCATGGCTTAATTTTTGGTTACATAAGAGTATCAGTGGCCTTGACCAAGGCCCATGCATGATGTATTCTAGGTGGCCTTTCTAATCTAGGTTCATACAATAACCATTATGGGATTAGTGGTCCATAAAAAAATTCTCCTCACTGAATAGATTGAATTTACTTAGAGTAGTTAAATTCACTTTGGATCTTTTTATTATGGGAATAATGGCTAGCTTAGTCTTTTCTTTCCTCTTTGGGGTGTTAATAGATATTAAGTCTAAATATTTCCCTTTGTCATTCTTAGCTTCATCAACACTTATCTTCTCTTCCTCATCTGATTCTATGTATGTCATAGATAACATATTCAAAACATCCTCAATAGAATCTTGAGGGTTTATGGATATCATATGAATCTCTTCTTGATGTGTTACCAATTATTATGCCTTGGGGACTTCATGAACTAATGAGATAAAATCTATATCACCTGACTTTGGCCCTCTCTTCAGGCCTATGATCCACTTGAAATTCATTTTTTGTATTAATTGATGGGGGTCTATAGGATTCACCACTGATAAGATGATAGTGTATGGGTCTTAATTACCATATTTCATCTAAATTTTAATTTCTTTATAATCTTAACTTAGGCTTTAGGTTATGTTACTTCAATATCCTAGTCACTTTAAAATATGATGATGCCTTATTATAAATGGGGTCAAAGACACCATTCTCATTATCATAGGATACATTTAGAATTCCTTTATTTTTCAAATGTTCCTTAACTTTCTCCTAAGGATCCCATTATTTGAGCTCATCAATTTGTAGATTAAAATATGTCTTATATTTTGATGCAACTTCAATATTATCCCACTACTTGAATGCCATCTTTTTAATTGTTATAGGGAAAAGTAGTGGAGTATTCCATTTCTTTTGGTCTTGTAGAGACCATCAACACCATGAAATAGTTAGTAGGCCACCTCTTTCTCTACTAGTTTGTGAGGGACATGAATAAGTAGCCTTAGGGGATAATTATATGTCCATTCAATTCATATGACTGTAAATTCTATATATAACTAGATATCCCCCATAACCTCAATGGATTTGTTAATCAATGGGATAACTCTTGACATTGGAGTGCCAGTTATGGCTTCACTTAAGGTAGGGTAGATGTAGTCACATATAAATTTAGTGTGATCTCTATATTTGTAGATTTGAATCTTAGAGTAATACTATGAAACAGTTTAAGTTTCAATGGTTGACCTTTACCTCTAGTTTTAGATCTTTTTTTTTGGACAAAGAGCATCTAAAAGGTATGACATCATAAAAATCTAGGTTTTCTTCTTGTCCTTGATTACAAAAATATGCCTACTCAATTATATGCTTATTATTTAACCCATAAGGGGGTGGTTACCTTTTAAACTATGAAATAAAATATGGGCACCTATATTGGATTGACATAAGTTGTGGTTTCATCACCACATAATCTATTCAACATAGTCATTATCATCCTAATCCTAGGTCTGAATTGGCTAATAGGAATGTTTTTACTAAAGTCTAAAATGACTTGGTTTCTATAATACAACCACATGGCTAAGGTGTCCTTCAAATCATGATCTTTGACCCAAGAATTAATTAAGGCAAGTTCTATATAGGGTTTAGGTAGTTTGTAATGTGAATCAAATGTTATAACATAAATATAAGCAAGTTTTGTATGATTGAGATCATTAACTATCATGCCCTTATCTATCTTGGTTTCTTTGAAAATAGGAGCACAAATTTCAATACAGTGGAGTGCCTCAAGATTTTTTGATGTATAATTAAGTTTGATCATTTAAATTGCAACTATATTGTCATACAGTCTCCTGGCTGAGAGAATTTTCTCCTCTTCTTGGGTGATGGCTAGTTGATTTTCTATCACTTGGAATAATTTTGACCAATTATTATCTCTTGTGTTCAAAAAAGAAGCATTGAATTGGTGTCTTTGAAAATGTGACCTTCAACATCTATTATCAAGTAACATTTGATGTATTCTTTTAAAACACTCTTTTGATCTACCATTACTACAAATTTTGTCAAATTATTCATTGGTGGACTAAAATTCAACTCTTAATTGAATTCCTTTTGGGTAAGTGATGATTCAATTCTCCTTGGATCGATTACAATGAAAATAGGTGAAAAATAGGGCTTCCATACACTTAAGGATTTCTTAAAGGTTTCTACAGAGCTTTAATGGAGGAAATTTACTTTGAACATATGAGTTTCATGCCTTAGATTTTAATCTAATGTCTCATTTATACCTTCTATGTCTATGGGTTCACTAAATATTTTGAACTGACTTGCCTTGATTATGTGGCTCTACCATGTCATTCTATTCATTAATTTTGAAATGTAATAATTTGTCTTTTTGGGACACATGTAAACACCTCATGCAATCTTGGAACTTGATTGAATACACCCCATTGATATTTTTCCAAGTCCTTTAGCTTTAACTTATCATAGACTATTGGTCTTTGGTATGGGAATCTAATATCATGCCACATGACAGCTGTAAGGGATCTCTAAACATCTTATAAACACATTCCACCCCTTATTTATTTTACACCATGTGGTAGCCTCTAATTGGGTCTAAGATAATTTAAAATTCCATGCCTTAGTCACCATTGGATCATGATCTGAGAGATGAAATGTCATTGGTCGATATTTATTTATTTTACTATAGTTATGAAACATGTTGTTACTACATTTATTATGGACTCTTTGAAAAAATAACTTCATCTCACACCATTGGATCTTTTTTGTATGCTTCAATGTGTACTATTGATCTTAATATAGGAGGTTGAACATGATTAGTTTCTCTACTTCCTATAGTATGTTTGACTTATTGACTTTTTATATGCAATTAGATCCACTTTTCACAAATCAATGTGTATCATTGATTATGATCCACTTGTTGTGGTTTGGATGAATGCAGACCTTTGATCTTTGGGTTAAGCCATTAAGATCATGATAGCTTGTAATCATAGGTTCCCTTGTAGGAATTTTTATAATTTGACCTATGCAGATGCTTGCACACTATATATCTTCCATTCGAGCTTCAAGATCTCAACACTTGGCATCGTTGCATTGATCTTGTGGGCCATATAAATAAACAAGTTAGGGCTCAAGGAAAATACATAACTTAGGGAAAAAAATTGGATGAAGGTTTTAATTATATTAATAAAAAAAATTAAAACTTAGGATAAAATTTAGACTAAGTATAAAATATAACAAATTTCTCTCATGTCTAGTTAGTCTAGGTGAATGACAAAATAGACTTAGGGGGTTTTGGGAAATATAGAGAACTTAGCATAAAATTTTAGACTAAATTTTTATTCATGTTAGTAAAATGATTAAAACCTTAGGATAAATTACAAACTAAGTCTTAAGTAAATGTAAAGTGTTCCTGCATAATTTTTTATAAAAAGAACTAGTGTAAATTTGAATTCCATTCAAAAGACTAAGGATAAAATAATAAGGCTAAGATTTTTTTGATTCTTAAACATGAATCCAATTAAATAATTAAAGATCAATGATTATTCAAAGGCTAAATTAATCATTAAATCCCAAAACCTTGGACATTGTTCACAATATTGAGACTACATTAAACCTACAACCTAGAAGCACAAAAAGCAACATTAGCAACATTAGACAAAATATAACAAGGATCATATGTAAACATGTCAAATAAACCACTAGTGTGGATGATTTTTAAATAAATATAATGTGATAATATATTAATGGCAATTTTATCAAGGGGAATATTCAATTTAGAGTATAGATTTGCAAGATATTAAAATAAGGGTCCCTAATTTTTCAAAAATGGGGGTATGTTGACCTCAAAAAATGGCAACTTTTGGGAGAAACATTGCCAAATGTTAGAACCCAGATCCTCTAGTTTGAACTAGTAATTAAGATAATCATTCCTTATTATTAGGTACCATTATTAAGACCAATTCATAATCAAAACAAGTATTACAAATGTAGAATTAGGCTCAAACACCAAAACATTATCATGTTGTGTGTGTGATTTTGATAATTATTATGGTATTTATAGAATGACTTCCACATTTCATGACATTGATCATTAACACTAGCTTATATCATATTTAGATTTTCATTAAGGATCATGATTTATAAATAGGTAAGGCTTTGGCATTGCTCTACTACCAGCCAGGCATCCATAGTCTTGATAGAGATACTTTTGGATCCACTTTAAGATTTACTCCACTACCAAATAGGAATCCATAGCTCTAATGCAAGTTACTCAAATCACCTTTGCTCATAAATCTTTTAGTTTTTTAATAAAGATATTTTTTTATATATATTTTTGTTTTTCCAATAAAGTTTGGGAACCAGGATTAACCAGGTTTTGGGGATTTTGTCAAATATTTGATCTTTAGTCAATCATCTTTGTTCATAAACTTCATCCCAGGTAACAATGTTCTTTAAGTGTTAACATGATCTTTCCCCAATAATTCAAACTTCCATTCAACATGTGAAATCCTTATTAGAACTAGATTTAAATCAGAATAAGGCTTAAGATTTTAAGGAAAAATTGATCTAGATACTAATCCTTGCCACTTTCTCCAAATCATAAAATCAAGATCACATTTCTAGATTTATGATCAAACATTGTTAAGAGTCATACCTACATTCCTAATTTGTTGACCTTTGAGCAATGACATGCATTAGAGCTTGAGGGCTATCTTGAAAAAACTTATTAAAAGTAGGGTAAAAAATAAAAGAAAGGAACACACAAGCAAAAAAACAAGTAAACAAATATTTACATGAATTATGTAAAAATAGAGACCAAAATGAAACTAACATAAGACTACCAACACTAATCCTAACTAGTCTTATAGGTTACTCCATGTGGACTTGAGGTATAGTAGAAGAGAAGTAGTGCTTGAGATATTACCCATTTATTGGCAATGTAAACTCTGCTCTTTGTAAGTCCTTAAACTTGAAGGTGTTGTATCCTAGTATCTCAACAATCTAGTAGGTACCTATCCATAAAGGTGTGAATTTTCCATGCTTTCCCTTAGGTTTAGATGATTTGTCCCAAAGAATAACCAATTTTCTTTGTCTAAACACCTTAATTTTAGAATGTTTATCAAACCATCTCTTAATTATGGTTTGATGTCTATTAAAATTGGAAAAATCTTCCTCTCTTGCATCCTTAATTTGAATAACTTCAAGCAACATATAACTTGAAAACCTCAGATCCTTTCTATGTACTCTTACATAAACTGACAGGTTGGCAGCTTAAGAGTGATGGGAAATATAGGTTCTTGACCATATAAAAGTAGAAAGGATGATGCCTTTAGAGTTTTCTTGACTCTTATTCTATCAGTCCAGAGGGCATATTTGAGAAACTTATGACATGTTCTTGGTTTTCTAGCAA
This sequence comes from Torreya grandis, assembly GCA_037957365.1. Taxonomy (NCBI): domain Eukaryota; kingdom Viridiplantae; phylum Streptophyta; class Pinopsida; order Cupressales; family Taxaceae; genus Torreya; species Torreya grandis. The sequence continues at coordinate 186,279 of JARHVA010002382.1, read as the reverse complement.
CATACTTGCTAATGGTTTTCATCAAATTTTTATTAGTTGACTCAAAGACTCTATTATCTTTGGGGTAATGATTTGATGAAAACTTGAGAAAAATGTTTTTATCAAATGCCCACTCAATCATCTCAATGGCTATATATTCTAATCCATTATTACAAACTAGAGATATTAGTGTTCTAAATCTAGTACATATGTTCTCTTTTAAGAACTTTATCACATCTTTTGTCCTACATTACTTGGTTTCCACTACTTCTAGCCATTTAGTGTAGTAATTAGTAAGAGTGAGGACATATTTATGTCCACCTAAAGAATTGGGGTTTATGACCCCCACAAAATATAATCCCCATTGAGAAAAAGGTTTATCAATCATAATTGGCTTCAATAGCATAAATGCTTGGGGCTATTTTATTTTGAATATCTAGCACTGATGACATTCTCTCACATGCTTGTGATCACATTTGAAGATTATAGGCCAATAACAACCAACCCTAAGGATATTATGTGATGTTGTCCTTCCAGATGGGTGTACACTTTAAAAATTCTCATGGAAAGTACTCAAGATCTCTGATGCCTCCTCTTTAGAAACACATCTCAGGTATATTACTTCATAATTCTTCTTTGAAAGTACTCCATCTTTGATCAGGAAATGCACTACCTTGAGCCTTAGAGCTCTCCTTTGCTCCCTATTTAGTCTTATATGACAAGATCCATTAATTATCAGATGAATAATTAAATCATACCAATCATTGGGTTGAAAATTTTATTTCTCTACCTACATGACACTTAATTTGGGGTTGGTGTTAGAAATTAATTGAATTAATCCTTGACACCTTACTAGTTTGGTAGTCTTAATTTCCATATCATATTATTGAAGTATGGACATCCATTTACCTATTATTTCTACTAATTCATATTATCTAAGCATGAGCTTAGTGGTAGGGTCTGGTATTATTTCATGCACCTTATTTCTAAGATTATAATGCATATATTTCTTTACTATATTAACTAAAACACATTCCTACTTATCAATTAGAGAATAGTTTAACTCAAAAATTTTCAAATTGGTACTCATAAAAGCAATAGGATGATTACATCCATATATTTTTTTAGTTAGAATAGCTACAATTTTATGGTCAAAAGAAAAATAATAAAGATACAAATCCTTTGAAAAATTAAGGCTTATCAATACTGGTGCCTGCATTATTTATTTTTTTGTGTCCTTGAAGGCCTTTCTTGTCTCTTCATTCCATGTGATCTTGGCATCTTTCTTCAAAATATCATTTTTTGGTGTCATAATCTTTGGAAAAATAGAAATAAACTTTCTCACAAAGTTGATTTTCCTAAAGAAATATTTCAATACTTTTCTACTATTAGGGGGTTCTATATTATATGTGACATCTACTCTATTAGGGTCTACAAAAATTCCCTCTTTAATTATAACATGTCCTAACAATTTTCCCTCAGTGACATAGAAAGTGTTATTTTGGGATTGAGAAAAATTACATACCTTCTACACCTTTATAATACATATTTAAAGTGCATTATATGATCCTCCCTATTCTTTTAAAACATATTTAGATCATCTAAGTAAATTATAATGCACTTACCTATCAACCCCTAGAAATTAAGGTCTATATCCCATTGGAAAGTTGTACCTATATTTATTAATCTAAAGGGCATATTTTTGTTGGCAAAAGTGCCCCACATAGTTGTGAATGTATTTTTTAATTTATCTTCATTATACATAAGAACTTTGTTATATCCTAAAAAACATCAAGAAAAGACATCATGGTAAAACCACTAACAATTTGAATAACTTGGTCAAGAGAAGGCAAAGGATAGTTATCTTTTTTAGAAGATTTATTTATATTTATAAAATATATGAATAATATGATTTCCCCATTCTTATTCTTGACTAGTACTAAGTCAACTACCCAATTGGAGTGTCTAATGGGAAAAAATATCTTTGCATCCAAAAACTTCTTGACCTCTTTGTATATCAATGGTTCCAGGACAAGGTTGACTGATCTTTGATTTTTATTAAAAGTCTTGCAAGATTATTTTAGAGTAATGGTGTGGGTTATGACTCTAAGATAAAAGTTCCTTAAGTCCCCATATGACCATTCCATAACATCTTTATACTTGTACAACAACTCTCTATCTTTCCTCAACTCTTCATTAGTGCAGGTTGACCAATATTAACCAACTAGGGTTGACCTTGTGTTCCTAGGTTAACTAATTTGTAATATTTTCCACTTAGCTTAATAACTTTAATAGTTTCATCTAGTCTATAAATGTCAAATACTATTTAGTTGAATAATTTTGTCATCAGTGTTGTCCTTACCAAGAGTATTTTCATCGACCTCATCAATGATATGAGACTAAAATACTCTAAACTATTCATAAAGTCTAAAATATGTTGGTAATCATAGAATACTTGTAAATGGTTGATATTATTAGGGAATGAGGGATATGGGACTAAATCAACACTAGGGTTTCTTAGTTGAGAGTCTTGATTAGGAATGAGATTGGCTGCAACTGAGGCTAGCTCATCAACACGCTTGTTATCTTCCCTAAGAATTGAGATAATATTAAAATCATCAAATTATTCTATCAAGTCCCAAACTCTAAACTTATATTTTTTAAGGTAATATAATTTGCACCATATTTAATTCTAACTTGATTAACTACTAGTTCTGAGTAACCATACACTAGCATCTATTTGACCTTGTGTTTGATGGTCAATTGTAGTCCTAAGATTAGAGCCTCATGCTCTACCAAGTTATTAGTGTATGATTTTTTTTTTTTTTAAGAAGTACTAAATTATTTCCCAATGGGATTAGTCAAAATAATTCTTACTCTAGAACTAAATTTACACCTTGCACCATCAAAAATTAATTTACATATCCCAGACATAGAATGAGTATCTTTAGAGTCACATACCTTAGAAGTATCAAGATTATAAACTCCTAACTTAGAATTTACCATGTTTACCCTTTCATTTACAACATTATGCTCAGTGATCATATGTTTCATCTTGGGATCTCTTTCAATTCAAATCTGATTTGGAACTCCCTTCAAAGGAAGCCACATATGTGAACAATCAATGGACATGTAATTATTTAAAGACTTTATCCAGTCCATATGTAGTAGCATCTTATAAGCATTAGGAATATCCACCACTTGGATGTCTATAAACTATTGTATCTTTGGCTCAACTTCAAGTTGCATGTGAACATTTAACATTTCTCTAATTACCTTCACCCTGGATTTATCTAATTAAGTAAGAACCCTATCATATTTAATTGAAGTCAAACCTAGTTAATAACAAATACCTTTAGGCATGATATTAGTAGAATAATCTAAATATAGAAAAAAATTATGTAATTTTTTACAAGAAATTTTTATTGTTAACAAGAAAGTTGGGACATCTACCTTGTTCTTATACATAACAACATTAACATTTATAGACTTGGGTGACTTAACAAGATTCTTAGATAGAAATTCAAGTAAAAAATCCATTTTCTTAGTTATTTGAGTTATCTCATGTAGTGTGATGTTAGCCTTAATCCTTTTTACATCCTCAACTATATTGTACCCACCCCTAGTAGAAATACTAGATCAATTAACATTGTGTTAAGAGGGACTTCCACTTGGATGCTCAAGATTGTTGTCAGTTGTAGAATCAAGAATAGTGTCAAAATTATTCATTGGATTTGAAGGTGTCAATGTTTGATTTTTTTCCCTATTCCTCAGAGGATATGTCTTCTTTAGGTACTGCTATAAATCATGCATCTCTTCTAGGGTATATTTGGGCTCATTCTTCTCTTGGAATGGAAAGTCAAAATTTTCCACCATTAGGGTTGTATCAATAGATTTGGATGAATTGAAAGATCCAGATGTACCTTTATAATTATGTCTATTAGGTCAAACTTTGGGTTTATTTAACTCATCCTAAAATAGATAAAAGCATTACAAAATTTAATACAATCTAACTCACCATGCTTTGAAGTATTATGAACCTTGAAATATCTAGTTAGAGGAATGTCAAAAATTTAAATCTTAGGATTATTATTACTTAATGATGACTAATTATTTTGAAATTAGTTATTAGGTTTATTAAACCTTTGATATGAATAAATTATTAGATCTCTTCTTAGTATTTCCTACTTGCTTCTGCAATTAAAGGAAGTTAGTACTTATCTTTTGAACCATTTTGAGTATGGATTCATTCTCATTATTTGGTGCCTCTAAGTTATGAAATTGAATATTATTACTATTTTTTAGCATCAAATCTCTTTGTTCATGTAGATGAAATCCATTTGTATCATTACTTAAGAATATTAGATTTTGTCCAAGATGAGCATGGCTTAAGGGAAAATGGTTCAAGACTAGTTTCTAATTTAGGGAAGGCACATTTCGATTGGTATTAAGAATGACATTTAGTGTAAGTAAACTAGGGTTAGTATTGGTGATGGCTTATGCTAGTTGACCCTAAGGTTGAATTTGATCATTGATTGTAATAATTTTAGCATAGGCCAAGGATAAGGTGTTAATGACTCCAACAAACCTTTTAAAAAATATAGAAGTCATGGGGTCTAAAGAATCCTTTTATATTTAAAAATCCAAGGTTTCATTAGGTTTATAAGGATCTATGGTTCTACTAAACATATTATGGAATATAACATTAAAGCCTCTAATGGTCTCACTAGAATATCTTTTAAGAGTGATGAATTATTTATAAAGAATGTAAGGACCAATGATTTTACCAAATTTATCAATGAAAAATCAACTAAAATCATTCCAACTAGTGATATAGTTCTCAAGAAGGTTGAGAAGCCACTTGTATATAGCATATTTTAAAGTAAATGGAAACAATCTACATCTACATCTTCATGAACTACACTCAATAATTTTAAAGTAACTTTAAAATATTTAATATGTTATTATGTTGTGACAACAAAATTAGGACTAAAATAAGGAAAATATTTCTTAAGATTCCTAGGTAGATCATGTACCTAACCAGGCACATTGTGGAAGATCTACCCAACCAAGCCATACCTTGATAAGGATTGAACACATGAGCACCACAAATAGGTGAATCATGATAGGATTTAGAAACCCTTTTCTTACCTTTTTATAATTTTGATTTCTTATGAAATTATAATGAAAGGAGAAGTAATGTTGATTTAGGACATGACTTAGTCCTGACTCTAGGTAGTTCCAAGTTGTAAAACTTGAGTCTTAATCAAAATATGACTTATAAACCTTATCTTTGAAAATATGAATGATCTTTAGCTTAATTATTGAAAATAACAATCCAATCCTTACCTATGAGTAGATTTACATGTTTAAGATTCCTAACTTAAGAAAGATTTACACATATTTATATAAATCTCTTCAAAGTATAACTATCTTTGACTAAATAATCTCAAAGATACACTTAAAATTAAGAATATTAATGATCTTTACACATCTAAGTTTAAATAAACATATATTTGCAAAGAATCAATCAATATTTGAACAAATTTACCATCACTAATTTAAAATTAGGAATATTTATAAAGTTCAAGCTATATTTTCAAATATTTACCACGAATATTCAAAGAATACCTATCTTCAGCTAAATGAGCCTAAAGATTTGTCTAAAACCATGAATATCAATGATCTTTACACAATTAAGCTAAGAATAACACAAATATGTAAATAATTCACTGATCTTTGATCAAAATTCACCAAAATTAGTAAAGATACTACAAATTCACAAATATTAACAAAAGGCCCTCCTTCTAGTACCAGTGGAATGCGTTCCCTATTGATGCCTAAAAGTGTATCATAGGTGGTCTTGAGTGTTTAAGAAACACTACTCATTTTTGAATTTAGAGAATCTAATGCATGGGTTGTAGGTTATGATATTATTGATATATTTGGTGGAATAATGGTAAAATAAATGAATTGTTTCACAAAATTTATAATTTTTGGTTGTTGTGAGCAATCGTGGCCTATCTAACTTTATGAAAATTAAAGTAATATTTAATAAGTGAAGTGAAATATGCTCAAAATTAAATCTAATATCTAAGATAAAATATATATTTACAAGGAAACTAATTTAGAGTGAGTTGATCAAAAAATAAATAAAAATAAGTCTAGGGAAGAGAAGGAACATATTGATGTTGCTGATATTTATTATAGACATAATGAAAATTTTTAAATATAATCGAAATATTCACTTAAAACCAATTAATATCATGAAATAGCATAAGCTCAAATCCTACCACACATTAGGTAAAAATATAGGGAAGTGAAAATAATTCAAATAGGAACTAGATTCACATTAAAGATTTACCCCTACAAGCAAATAACATTAACACATCTACAAGAAGAATAAAGAAAATAGAATGAACCTAAGAACTTTCATTCAATCTAGCATTAGCATAAATTTATAGCTCTGCATTTAAAAGTACACATCCAAAATTAATAAGAACCATTCAAATCTAAAATTTAAACTAAACAAATGAGAGAATAGCCATAATAACAATTCACACAAAGAAATGGGACAATCTTTTTAGAATTGCCTATTTACATTAATTACTCCAAAATTAGCACACAGTTTTCTTTCTCAAAATTGCCCCTTTCTTTTACAATTGAAATTACCCCTTATATATAAGACTAATGGATTATGTCGATCAATCATGTCCAATAGTATTTACACAAGTATTAAGGACAGCTATCCTTTTCCAAAGTTCTAGGATTTTAACATCTTCTAATGGACTAAACTATAGGAGATGTGCTTTATAATTTGCACATGCCTTTCCAAAATAATATTATATTTTTAAAAATGTACATGCCAAGTTAAAAAATAATATAATTAAGTCAACTAATTCAACCTTGAGACCCTTTTACTGATGTAGTAGTCATTCTACTAGCTTCCTCTTCTTAAAATGAAACTATCCATGGCTTAATTTCTAGTTACATAGGAGTATCAGTGGCTTTGACCAAGGCCCATGGATGATGCATTGTAGTTGGCCTTTCCAATCTAGGTTAATACAAGAACCATTCTAGGATTGGTAGTATAAAATTCTCCTCACTAAATAGATTGAATTTACTTAGAGGAGTAGTGAAAGTCACTTTGGATCTTTTTACTATGGGAATAATGGCCAACTCAATCTCTAAATTCCTCTTTGGGGTGTCAATAGCTACTAATTATAAATATCTCCCTTTGTCATCTTTATCTTCCTTAATACTTGTCTTATTTTCCTCATTTGAGTCTATGTATGTCATAGACAACATCTTCAAAACATCCTCAACTAACTATTGAGGGTCTATGGCTATCATATGGATCTCTTCATGATGTGTTTCTAGTTTTGATACCTTAGGGACTTCATGAACTAATGAACTAGAAGCTATATCACTTGAATTCTCCTCAAGCCTACACTCCACTTGAACTTCTATTTTTGCATTAACTGATGGGGGTCTAGATAATTGACAACTGATAAGATGGTATTTTCTGGGTCCTAATTGCCATATTTCATCCATCTTTTGATTTCTTTATAATCATGACATAAGTTTTAGGTTATGTTACTTCCATATCTTGGTCACTTTTAAATAGGAGTATAAATTGGGTCAAAGACACCAATCTCTTGATCATAAGATATATTCATAAGTCCTTTAGTTTTCAAATTTTCCTTAACATTCCCATAAGGATCCCATTGTTTGAGATCATCAATTTTTATATTAAAAGATGTCCTTTGTTTTGATTTGGATTTAATATTTTCCCACTACTTGAACATGGTATTTCTAGTTGTTATGGGGAATTTTTGGAGTAGTCCTTTTAATTTGGTCTTATAGACACCATCTACACCATGAAATAGCTAGTATGCTACCTCTTACTTTGCTTGTTTGTTAGGGACATGAACAAGTAGCCTAAGAGGATAATTCTATGTCCCTTCAATTCTTATGACCATACAATCTAGATATAACTAGATATCCCCCATAACATCAATGTATTTATTAATTAGTGGGATAACTCTTGACATTGGAGTGACAGTTATAGCTTCACATAAGGTAGGGTAGATGCAGTCATATATAAATTGAATGTGATATCTATATTTGTAGATGTGAAGCTTAGAGAAATAATGTGAAATATTTTGGGTTCCAATGGGTGACCATTCCCTCTAGTTTGGGATCTTGGTTGGTGCATAGAGAGCATCTGAGAGGTAAGACATCATAAAAAATTGGGGTTTCTTCTTATTCTTGATTGCAAAAATTTACCTACTCAATGATATGCTTATTATTTCACCTAGAATGGGGACATTCACCTTTTCAACCATGAAATAAATTATGGTCACCCAGATTGGATTGACATAAGTTGTGGTTGAATCACCACATAATATGTTCAACATAGTCATTATCATCCTAATCCTAGGTCTGAATTGGCTAATATGAATGTTTTTACTGATGTTTAAAAAGACATGATTTCCAAAATAAAATCACATGGATAAGGTGTCCTTTAAATCATGCTCCTTGTCCCAAGAATTGATTGAGGTAAGGTCTATTTAGGGTTTAGATAGTTCATAATATAACTCAAATGTTATAGCATAAATATAAGTAGTTTTTCTAAGATTGAGCTCATTAACTATCATGTCCTTATCTATCTTAGTTTCTTTGAAAATCAGAGCAAGAATGTCAATACAATGGATTACCTTAGGATTTTCTACTACATAATGAAGGATGGTCATCTATATTACAACTATATCATCATACAATCTCTTGGCTGAGTTAATTTTCTCCTCTTCTCAAGTGATGATGAGTTGATTTTCTATTGCACAAAACAATTTTGACTAGTTGTTGTCTCCTATGTTCAAGGCAAAAGCATTAAATTAGGTTTCATTGAATATGAAACCTTTACCATATATTATCAAGTACAATTTTATATCTTATTTTTAAACACTCTTTCAAACCACCATTGATGTGAATTTTGTCAAATTATTCACTGATGGACTGTAATTAAAATCTTAATTGAATTTGTTCTATGAAGTGATAATTCAATTCTCCTTGGCTCATTTATAATAAAAATAGGGGGAAAATAGGGATTTTTTACACTTAGGTCTTTCTTGAATGTCTCTATAGAGCTTTAATAGAGGTAATTGACTTAAAACTTATGAGTTTTATGCCTTAGATTTTTCTTGGATTTCTCATTTATACCTTCCATGTTTATGGGTCTACTGAATCTTTTGAACTAAAATCCCTTGCTTATGTGTCTCTATTGTTTCATTCTATTTATTAATTTTGAAATGTGACCATTTGTACTTTTGGGACACATGTCAAAACCTCATGCAATCATGGAGTTTGATTGAATACACTATATTTATCTTTTGTTAAGTCCTTTAGCTTTGAATTATCTCAGATCATTAATCTTTGGTATGGGCATCTGAGATCATGCCGCTTGGAAGCTCTATGGGATCTCTAATCATCTTATGAACACATGCCATTTCTTATCACCATTACACCACATGGAATCCTCTCATTGGGTCTAGGATCATTAAAAATTTCATGCCTCACTCACCATTGGATCGTGATATAAGAGATGAAATGCCATTGGGTGATTTATATTTGGTTCACCATGGTTACAACACATGTCTTACTACATTTATTATGGACTCTTTGAAAAGTTAGATTAATCTCATACCATTGGATCTTTTTTGTAGGATTCAATGCATACCATTTATCTCAATTTGGGAGGTTGAACGTGATTAGTTTTTATACTTCCTATAGGATGTTTGACTTGTTGACTTGTTACATGTTGTTATATTTACTTTTCAAGGATGAATGCACACTTTTGATTATGATTTGATTTTTATTGTTAGAATGAACATAGACCTTTGATCTTTGTGCTAAGCCACTGGGATCATACCAGTTGACACTCATGGGTTCCTTCATATGAATTTTAATAATTTGACCTAGGCAAACACCTATGCATCATAGATATTCCCTTCAAAATTTGAGATCCTAACACTTGTCATCCTCACATTGATCTTGTGGGCTATGGAAATAAGCAAGGTAGGGCTCATAGAATATAAAGGAATTAAGACAAATAGTTGTACTAAGGTTCTAATTGTATTAATAAATACAATTAAAGCTTGGGATAAACTTTGGAATAAGTATAAAATATAATAAAGTGCTCTTGCATCTACTTAGTCTGGGTGAATGATAAAATAAACTTAGGGGGTTTAGAGAAATATAGAGAACTTAGCATAAAATTTTAGACTAATATTTTATTTGTGTTAATAAACATTATTAAAACCTTAGGATAAAGTATACACTAAGTCTTTAGAAAATGTAAAGTGTTCCCACATAATTTTGAATAAAAAGAACTCATGTAAATTTGAGTTCAATTCAAAAGACATAGGATAAAAGAATTACACTAAGGGTTTTTTAAACTAAAACATTAATCCAATTAAACAATTAAATACCAATTATTAATCAAAGGGTCAACTTATCATTAAATCCTAAAAACCTAGACATTGTTCACAATATTGAGACTCCATTAAACCTACAACCTAGAAACACAAAAAAGGAACATTAACAACATTAGACAAAATAGAACAACGATCATATGTAAACATGTCAAACAAACCAATGGTATGTATTATATTCAAATAAAGATAATGTGCTAATATTCTAATGGCAATCTAATTAAGGGGAATATTCAATTCAAAGCATAAATTTTCAAGATTTGAAAAACGGGTCCCTATTTTTTCAAAAGTGGGGGTATGTTGACCTAAAAAATGTGTAACTGCCATTTTTTCATTTTAGGTGGTGTAAAAGTGAGTTAAAAAAAATACACCACTTAAATTATGTGAAATTACATTGGTGTAATTGCACTGGATGTAAAAGTGTAAAAGAAGTGTAGAGGTGTAATTGTGTTCTTTGTACCATGTGTAATTAGGATTCATGACTTAAAAAGTTAACACAGTGCATTTGTATGAATTACATTTTTTAGTTTGCACTTATAAAAATATCAATGTAAAATTTAAAAATAATGCATCTTCCTACTAGGTAACCATTTCACTAATAATGAGGTTTAGGAAAAGGGATTCTATTATACCATCAACATTGAGGACTAGATTATTTTCTTTGGAAAGAGTGCATGATTGCAATTGTATAGAATAATCCATGTACTTTACAATATGAAAATGTGTGTGAACTTATAATTGAATGATATCTACTCTTTTGTTATGGTTTCTCCCCTCTTAATCTTGTGACCAATCCTTGGTCGTGAATACCATTCTTATTAATCTCTTTATAAAATTAATAATGTGATAAATCCTTGTCATATGCTTCCTTAAATCATCTTCCAGCATCATCAATAGCTCCACCAAATTTTGGGCCAATAGTAAGAAGACTTGAAATAATAATTGAGACTATATCCTTCCTTGATCTCATTATTATAATCATATTATGGGCACCATATATATACATCCCATGGTCAACATAAAGCATGATACATATGTCAATGAAATGTGTAAAATATTGTGGAATACTATGTTTGAACCAAAATATTGAAATAACATTACCCACACCATATCCTTGTTCTACAATAGTTAACATTGACACACTTGAGTAAGTTGGTTCATCACCTCTGTCACCATAAATAGTAGAAATAATATGAGTTGGTGCCCTGACTTTGCCACTCTTAATTTCTATTTTAGGTCTTTGGGTATTTGAAGAGGCTTAAATTCATGAGTTTGACCAATCTTTCCTCCCTCAATAAGTTACTAAAATTTCTACTTTATATCTACTTCCAATCATTCAAAAGAGGTGGGAATGATTGCATCTACTTATTTGAGTGCTTGATTCTTTCCTTATGTAGACTCAAGGTCACCATGACTTTTAGCACCTACATGGACAAATTGTACTTTGAACTTAAATAGGCATGCACAAGTGTTGTTAACCCAAGAAACATATGACTTTTGTACCTTCCTTTGTTTTAATTCTTCAACTATAAAATACTCATATTTACCACCAAGTTCTCCAAACACAACCATCATCTTAATTTGTGGAATATTATTAAATAGTAAAACATGATCACATAATGTTGAACTAAAAAACACATCCCCACTCATTGCAATACCTTTATATTTACCATATATAACACATGAAATTATATTATATATTTCATTTGACATTCACCCTGATTTTGAGACAAATATGACAAATCTTGGCCTATAGAGCTTGTAATAGATAATATTCTTAATGGTGTCTATTGTATCACCATTTTAAAATTCCCTATTCTAAATTCCATAATTTTTCCTTGGGAAATTTTCTCTCATGCCTCTTCGATATCCCATATGAGGTTCACTATGATCAATCACCTTTATTGGTTTTCCCATTCATGAATTTAATTTCCACTGTTCAATCACCTTGTAACACTATTGTATGGCCTCTTCTTGCATGCAAATGAACAACAAAGAAAATTTTCAAATTGATTTTTTTAAATATTAAAATCTCATTCCTCTTTCTACCTTGGGCCAAAATAACAAAAATTGATCATTAATTAACTTTACAAAATTTAAACCCTCCAATTTCACATGAAACTTTAGGGCTATCTATTTTTGGGAAAAAACAAATAGAAAATCTGGTTTTTTGTTTTTAAAACTCAAAAACTCAACCCTACATAGGCTATATGAACTTTTGGCATAAATAAGAAAATAAAAAACAAATATGCTTAGTTTTTAATATATTCTCTCCTCTCTCTTCCCGTATGTGACTTTACAATCTCTTTGACAAGCCAAACAATTAAAAAAATATATTTGTTCCTTTCCACGATCCATACAACATTTTAGGACCTTATTGTGGTTGAAAATAATTTAAAAAATGATCTTTTTGTTTTATTTTATTTTCACCTCCCTTCTCTTGGTGTCACCATATGGTCATATAACATCTTTGGTAGCAAGATAAATCAATAAAATAGTTTATCTATTAATTTTTTAATTTTATCTCCTAATATTGGTAGTACAACTCTTCTTGGTAGGCAAGAAAATAAATAAATTATTTGGTTTCCTTTTTTCTTAATTTATAGATTTATTCTTGAGTCGTAGGGTCATACAACTTGTTTGTGGTGAGTAGATAAACAAGAAAATAATTTTGTAGACCTTCTTTTCTCCTTCAATAGATGTACATCTTCTTACCTGGTATCTAGGACAATAAAAATCTACTTATTTTCAAATCTCACTCCACTTTGTATTTTGAAATGAACAATTCACCTCTTAAAAATAACATAAAGAGTTATTTTGATTTTGATGTTGAGTGGAAGTTGGAAAAATGATTTGAAGATTTTTCACATTGTAACAACTTCATAATATTTTAGAAGAGAAGTTTTGCTTTTCATGACTCAAGAAATTAATAATAAAAATTGTAATGCACACAACAATGCAAGATTTCATTTGCATGATTTGGGTAAGTGTTTAAGTAAATTACACAGCAACATAATTTTAAAAATCAAATAACAGAAATTAATTAAAAATTATTTTAATTGATTTATTATTTTTTAATTTTGTAATTACATTATATTCAATATAAAAATTATAAATTACATTACATAAAAAAAATTCAAGGCCCTTTAGCACAACTATGGGAAAATAAAAAAGCTCGTACACAACTTTAAAAAAGTTTAACGCATTTTTGCACAATTTTGGGAAAGTCCTCAACTTTTTATATAGGGGATCTTGAAAGGGAATTTTCACGGTTCAGTGGAAAAAATGTTTTTCTCATGATTTTGATCCTTAATTAAATTAATTAGCTAAAATTAATCAATTAATTAAAATAATTTCAATTTTTAAAAATTTAAATTTTTTTAATCCCAAACAAAAAATTAATTAAAGTTTTGCTAATTTTCAAATATATAAAAACCATGACAACAAAAAGCTATAACTAGGATTTTAAACTTCAAGGGATAGAAATAATTTAGACTCTAGTTTTATAGTCAAGTATTTATCTATTTAGTAACATAGTCTTGAATTTTATTGTAACTTGATCAACTAAGAAGTAGTCGATATTTGATAAAATGATGGATCCTCAAACCATCACAATTTTATCACATGCCAAAGGAAAATGTATGCAAGGGAATGAGATCCTCAACCTGATATATGCTATCACATATCCCAAAAGACAGTGCATGTGAGGGCATTTTTCATTATGTGTTTTCACACAAACTAAAATGTAAAGAGAGAAACATTTTCTTCATATATTCAAGAGTGATGAACCTTCTTTTGTTGATAGAGATATAGTCAATAAATTATCAATACACTCAACTTTGTAACTCAATATCCTTGAATTAAGGCTATCTAATATATTCTCTTCAAATGAATTTCCATCCAAAATGATAATCTAAAAATAACTCAATAGTTTACCATTTGGAAGATTGAAAGATAGTACAGATCCCAACAAGTGATCTAATCCTTATCTATTGGGATACAAAGTTGATGTCCCATTATGCAAAAAAATTACCATCCCTCTCATCAATAAATATCCCCAAAAACTTTTATTTCTCACATTTACACATCATGATCTATCTAACTAATATCTAGTTTACCTATCTCAAGCGTATGACAAATGAACATGAGCTACCAGGATAGATCCCCTATTCTAAAAATTTGCATGTTTTCCATCTGTTCATTTGAAGAGATCCATGAAAAAACTACACATTTATCATTTGAGGAACACACATTCATATTACCATTTTCATTATTGTAAATGTTATTATCTGAATCTATTAACAAAATTTTTATCATATATATCCACATAGATGAAGAAATTTAATGGTTCTTTCTAAATTTTTTTGATCTTTTCATCGACCCTAAAGCAATGACCATTCTAACAATGTTTTAAATCATGTAATTTCCCATGATATTTCATAGATAGAGATCACAACTAAAAATATGTGTAGGTATATATACTAAAACATAAAGGAGGCATAATAAATATGCTATTTCATTTATTAAAAAAAAAACACATGCACACCAAAAGAAAACATGAAAGGAAACAAGACAAAATAGGGAAAGTAGGACTATTTATAGAGGAGAGGAAAAAGAAAAGACTATAAAAAAATCATTCACTAGCTGAGAGAAGTACCTACCATTTTTGAATAATGGATTTGAATTATGAACTCTGAACACATTTAAAAATAATGAACAAGTAGGTGGGAAAAGAAACTTATAGTTATCATTCACATAGGGATTATTATGAATGAACAAGCCATTACTATCTTTATATCCTAGATTGGAAAAATTTTGAACTCTTTAATTTTCTATGATCACTCTTGAGTAGCATTGGGTTTCACCAATGTTTTCCTGAATAGTTTCAAATGCATAGTTAATAGATAAAATAATTAAACCAAAGAGAAATCTATTACTTGTTCCTTTATCAGATATAACAACAACAAGAGTATCTATTGGAATGATCAGAGTGTTGATATTCATTTACAAATTACTTGCCATCATAGAGATAAATTCATTGTCAAATGAATCATCATTATCTTCATTGATTTGTTCTACCTTGGCATTCTCCATTTCATTTTATTTTGGTTTCATGTATTTCTTGATTTTAGCTTTGATCTTCTTATGATCTTTAATTTGTGTAGGGTTTATTTCTCTAGATTCAAATTATGTGGAGAACTCTTCTTTGGTAGAACCTAAAAATGAAATACCTAAGTAATCTTTATTTTTACCTATTGAGTCTTTCATTCTAATAGAGAAGGGAACTTTTTCTTTACTTAAAATTGATTTCATATTAGCTTCTCCTTCAAAAAATTAAAACATCACACTCAATATTTTTTTTCTTTTTGTTTTTAATACACTTTTTCCTTAAATAGTTCCTTTTCTCCTAGGAATATAGAGTATAAACAGTCATGTAAAAAAGGCAAATATTTCTCTTCTCTACAAAGGTAAATCTAAAATTTCATCTGTTCTCTAATCAATCATTAGTTATTCCAATTGTTTACCTTCTTCCATAATTTTGAAATTGAAACAATCATATGTGACATGAAGCATTTTATGTTTCTCTATGTTAGAGTTTCAACACGTTTGATCTCGAATTTGGCTTCAAAATATATTTTTTGAATAATGATGATTGTTGAATATATCAAGTTTCATTGCCTCCTCACTATTTATAATAGTTATAATATGTTTTAAGACTTCATTATTCAACATTATAGATAAAATCATGTCATCTTAAATCTTGATAGATTCCTCTTGCACTACTTCTAAGTCATTCACTTTATTACTCATCAAGATGAATTTAATCTCTAAATTTAGAGAACCAATGAAGACAAAGAGTTTATTATTTGGACTTGGTTGATCTACCTTAGGAATCAATCTCAATAATTTGCTAAAGTGGACTATGAACTTTCTCATCTACTAATTATTTTGCTTTTAGATTTGGAATATATATGATAATAATGTACACACATCTGTATCTAAATTGAATATGTTCAAGAACATATTATTTATGGATTTTCAATTCACAATGCATCCATATTATAGGCTTCCAAACCATTTAATGTGTGGTATATACATAATTACACCCTTAAGAGTACAAAAAATACATTGAGACAATTCTATGATAATGATAATAAACCAAAGGTAACCATCACATATTTACCATTAAAAGACAATTAAAATATTTCTTAAATGCCTTTGAGATTTCAAATTTATGGAAATAACAGGCATGTATTCAAAAATAATATCTACTAAGCAATTTCCATAATAAAACTAATTGATAACAATTATGACAAAGTTTAAAAATTTAAGATTTGAAAAAAAAATGAGTCATATACATAGTTATAATTCATAAATAAAATATGAAGACACAATTTATAAATCTCCTTTTTATTTATCCTTGTTGAGTTGTAATATAATATCACATTCCTAAAATATGTCTTGGAGTTCTTTTTCTTACCTTCCTAAAATATGTCTTGGACCTTCCTATAATATCACCTTCCTAATATATCTCATTTTTTATTTACATACCTTGGGAGGGTGTAAGGACAAACATTAAATATTCCTACTATGATGTATGAGCATGTGGGTAATTGAATTAAATAAGATCCCTAGTTTGTGATCTTGTAAGTAACAACATCAGAGAATCTCTTCTTTTCTAACTCTTTATCAAACATGACTATGATGAAGTATATAAATGCATCATTTACCCTTCTAAAATATTGCCTACTTGCCTCAAGGGTGAGGTTAGGGTAATAATTTAAGACGTTTTTAACTTGATTAGATATTATATTCAATTGTGGGAAGGCCCTTCCCTTTTATAATAAGTAGACTTGATATTAAGTCATATAGAACTTCATTGTATTTTGGACTTCCATAAATTGTTTATGGATGGAGTCACTTATCATATGTGCCCAATGGATGTGCTACTTATTTTGGTGGATTACCCATATGTATTTCTAAATCTAATCCTTAAAGTTCTTGGCATTGGGGTTTATAGTGACCCTATGCAAGAGTATGATTAAATCACTCACTTCATTCTTTAAGTCTATCCTTTCCAATGTTTTTGGTAGTTTTATAGAGGTACACCTAGGGACTTTTATCCATTATTTATCGATGAACCTTATACATCTAGTGTTATTATCCTAATAAAAATTATTTGATGATTAAAGATTTATATTGAGATAACTCTCTTATTATAGAATTAGGAACACCGAGTCTATAAATTTAGGGTCCAAGTTTAGAACAATTTACCACTTATCATTTGATAATTATCTCTTCTCTACATCATAGTGCTTTGCCAATGTCAGAATAAGCTAAGCGATTTGCACTGATAGGGGGAAGGTTACTACCTAAGGTAGTCCATAATTGTAAATGATCTGAATCCAGTCATTTTTAAAGTTAGCATTCACCCTAGTCTAGAAATCACCTAAGTCGATGTGACCTAGGTTTGTTTCCATGATTTCATTAGTGTTGGAGTCCAATATAAGTTGGATACTAGGTCCCTTGGATTTTAGTTTCATCTCTTTTCTATCCATGGATTTTGAGGAATCTGATAGGGGAAAACCAACTTTAAATTTGGTAGGCTTTTGGGTTACAAAACATAGGTTAAAGTTTTGGTGGAGATTATGGTTGCTTTTACAAGGAAAATGTTTGATGGAGATTATGGTTGAAAATTACACTTTTAAAGTTTGATGAAAACTCTAATAGGTTTCAATCTTGTAATTATAACTAAGATCCCCAATAGGCTTTGGAATTGTAAAATGCACTAGGTTTGTCTATGGAGTTATGGGGTTACAAATGTAGGTGTAAATTTCATGGGTTTTTGAATTACTTTGGTAGGTGAAAACTCTATGAGGACTATATGAGGAACATTCAAGGGAATAATATACTAGTTTATGTGAATTTAAAAAAAACAATATGTTTTTAATATTTATATTTTTTTTAAAAAGACTCAACATGAACTTGGGTAACTAGATGATTCCTAAAACAACACTATAAAAACAACTAAAACCCTAAAACCAAAGACAAACAAATAAAAAACCCTAAAAATGCTAATAGATAAAAAAATATGGAAAATCAACATATGTTTAGCTTTGATATAGGAAAATGGTAACTAAAAATGTAGGAGGAAATAAGAATACCATGTAGGGGTATCAATGGTGTTGTGGCTTGAGGTTTCATGTCTAAGGATGTATGGTTGAGGTATGGCATCATGGCTTGGTCACTAACAGGGTTAGGATTCTTACACAAAGATCCATTTGTTTATATTTATAAATAAATAATTATTTATATTTAACTCTATTTCATTTATATAAGATTTGAAATTAATGCATCCTATGTTGGTAGTTAGGATGGAGTTCAAAACTTTAAAGTCTTAGAGCAATTTCACAACTTTGTAAAATTTCAATTTGCACTTTGCCTTCCACTTTCCACTAGATATCTTATTTCATTCAAAATGGAAAATCAAAAATTAAGGTGTAGCTTTGAACTTTTCATGTTGAAAATTACATCTAGGGTTTCGATTTCCATAGGAAGGGTAGTCATTGGGAAGCAGAACTCAAGTTACAATTTGAAACTTTGTAACTTGAAAATTTCAATTGGAGTTATAATTTTTAGTAGGATTGATGTATGGGAAGTGGAGGTTAGAATGAAATTTTGAATTTTCCAAGTTGAAAATTGCATTCAAGTCTCTAATTTTCATGGGGAAGGTACTTAGTGGAAGGAAAACATCTATTTACAATTTGTAACTTTTCAAGTTGCAAATTGTGAGTGGGGTTATGATTTTTGCTAATCATGGGATTTGTGAGAAGTGGAGGTTGGAAAGAAATTTGAAATTTTTGAAGTTAAAATTTTTGTTTCAACCTCCAGTTTCTTCTAGGTAAGGTGTTTGGTGGGAAGTGAAGGTTGGGGAGAAATTTTCAACTTTACAAGTTGAAAATTGCACCCAAATCTCTGGGTTCTGATGGATTAAGCAAAGGGGGATACGGGGTCATTCTAAGGCCTTTTTACAAAAAAATAATGGGTCTCCATTTGGGTAACAGATATTTTATCATTTTTTGGATAAATATCAACATTTTTGGTGACCTCGATGGAGTGATAGACTTTTATTCAATTTATTTACAATAGCCTTCTACTTCATTGGGCATGGATTCATTTTAATCTTTAACACACTTTTAACTAGAGAAGAAAAAAACTTGGATTTGCTTAAACAAGAACACAATAGGGAATATAGAAAAAACTAAGGAAACAAAAACTCCTAATGAATTGACCTGTGTGAAAGCACTTATTGGGATAAATAACTAACCCTAATATATAAAATATTATTGGAAAAAATTCCAATCTCAAAATCAATATTTGAGGTATATCTTATTGACTGGGATGGGTAGTTATAATCCACCTAGCTTGGATAGATGGAATGCATTTGCTCCCTTATACTACATTATAATATATGGACCATTTCAATTACATCAATATTGGTGTAATTGTATGGTTTAGCTATTTTAGCATTCGATTTGAGAACCATGTCTCCTTCATTGAAGCTTCTATTAGATGATTTTTTTGTCAAAATTTCCCTTTGTTTGAACCTAATTTACTTCTAGAAATTTCATTATGTAGTTCCTAACTTCTTATAGTTCTATGAGTTCTACCAATTGTACTATCATTTAATTATTGTCAATAAAATCTAATTGATGATTAAGTTCTATATATGGTAACTAAATTGATATAAAAAATCAAGCTTCCCTTCCATATACCAACATTAATGGAGAATTACCAATGGTTATCTTAAGAGTGATCCTATCAGCCTAAAGTCTTGATTTTAACTTTGTGTGCCATGTCTTTTGGTTGTCTTTCATTATCCTTTTGAGATTATTATTGGTAAACTTAACCAAAACATTACCCTATAGTTAATAATAGGATGAATTACTTTGGTATATATTGTTCCTTAAAACTTGTTCACTCACTTGAGTGCCCATAAAATCTTTGACATTATATGAGATAATGGTGTAAGGAACACCAAACTTTATGACTATGCCATCCATGAATTCTAGGATAGATGCCTCCATTGAATCTTTTAGTGTAATTTCTTTAGTCCATCTGGTGAAATAGTTAGTTGTTGTAAGAAACCATCTATGGCCTACACTCAATGGTAGATTGATCACGCCAATGAAATCCCAACCCCATTGTCCAAATGGTTGGTTAGATTGGATTGGTTTGAGAGGGAGAGATGATAATATTTGATTTCTTGTAAATTAAGCACACTTTATATAGTTATTTACCCATTGATGGGAATATTTGAATATTTCAAGCCAATAATAACCCACTCTCATTATTTTGATGGTCATGGTTCTTACAGATAAGTTTCCACCTAATATATCATCATGAAATTCTTTGAGCACCTTGGGGACTTTACTATGATCAATACACTCATCATGAATCCATTCATATATTTTATAAATATTATTCCATAAATAAGAACATAAGGAGTAAATTGGAGTCTGAAATACCTCTTCTTGGACTATTAAAAATTATATGGGTACTTACCAGTTTGTAAGAAGATCATCATATCATGGATCCAACTATTGAATAGAGGTGGAGTGGATGGTTGGGATGCATTTTAAGCATATATTTAATTATATACTATATAAATAGTCTTTATATTAGAAGTTAGTTGTTCACATAAGCCCTTTACTCTTACAAGCTTTGATGTTCACATCATATTTCATGACTTTTATGATCCATCATTCTCTTTTTTCATTTATTTCCTACCTCAATAGGATCTCTTTGACACTTTGGTGACTAACCATTAGATAAATTTTATTAATATAGAGAATATGCCTAAAGTTTTTGAGAGCTTTAATTATATCATATACTTGCTTCTCCATGAAACTATAATTTTCTTCATAATCCTTCAAGGATTAGCTGAAGAAAGATATTAGATGTTCCAATTGTTTTATATTATTCTAGGTTAAAATAGTTTAGATATTTCCTTCCCCACTGAAATCATATATAATGAAATATTTCTCATATTTGGGGTTGATAGGGTAGGAACTTGAGAAATAACCTGATTGATGGCTTCAAAACTATCTTTTCCTTTCTATGTCTAGTTGAAAATGATCCCCTTCTTAAGCATTTTAGTAAGGATTTTTGCCATTATGGAATTTTTTTTAAAAAAATATTCTTCTAAATTTTATTTTTCCTAAGAAAATTTTTAACCCCTTTTTATGGCTCAGAAGTGCTAGTGTAGATATAACACTTATTCTATTTGGGTTTATTTCAAGACCTTATTCTGTAACAATGTGTCTTAGTAATTTCCCTTCATGAACTATGAAAATTAAATTTTTTGGATTGAGGGTAACTCCAAATTCTATGCACCTTTCAAAAAACTCCTAAGATGATCTAGTTGTGCTTCAACATGTTTTGAATAAATAGTGATGTCATCTAGGTATACCAAGATCATATCATTTATCAAACCTCTGAAAGCTATATCCATGGCTCTTTGAAAATTACCACTAGCATTAGTCAGGCTAAAAGGCATATTTTTATATGAATATGTGCTCTATTTTATAGTGAATTAGTCTTGCATTGGTCTGATTCTTGCACAAGGATTTGGTTATACCCAAAACAATGGTCTAGAAGGGAAAATATTTTAGATGTTGATACAGTTTGAAGAATTTTATCCATGGGTGGAAGGGGATAATGATCCTTTAGGGATGCTTTGTTTATGTCCCTAAAATTTACACAAAGCTTTATTTCACCATTCCTTTTCCTTATAGGGACCAAATTAGCCACCCAAGATGAGTTTTTTGTTGGGAAAATGATAACAGTCTCTATCAATTTGGATAACTCACTCTTCATCAAAGGTTATATTTTTGGATTAATTGGTCTCTATTTATATATAATAATTTTCGTAGTTGGGTCAAGACATATTGTGTGTTGGGATAAACTAAGGTCAAAATCCATTAGATTTTGATAAATCTAAGTGAAATTATCATCAAATTCTTGACACAACTCAATAAAATCCTATTTTTTAGAATCATTACATACCTTTCCAATATTAAATATTTTATCCTATGAGATAACTACTAGCTCATAGTCTTATTTGTTGACTATGATGTTCTTATTTTCACCTTTCAACTAATCATCTAAATTAAAGATACTCTCTAAAGTTACAAGGACCATGGGTGTTTCATTTGTATTTAACTAAATGATTTGGTATATGTATTAATCTTGGAGTCTTGACTAGTTTATATTAGAGAATTCATCTTCTTCTCTTAGAAAATTAACAATTTGTTGATCATTATCAAAGACTTTCTATTTGGTTGCATTGTCAGGAATAGATGGCTTTACTATCAATTTTATAAGCTTGTTGTTTTTCTTCTTTATTTGTTTAGGTAGGATATATTGGGAGCCTATTGAGGCCATACGATCAACATCTTTGTTATGTGTTTTTAGTACCACTTGAGTGTTTAAAGAAATATAGTCTTATAAAAAGTCCCAAACCCTGTGTTTGTAATATCTCAAAAAGTTATTATTGGTTTTGCTTTTATATCTTACTTGGTGAACAATCAACTCACTGACACTAAAAAACTTGTAGTGATTGTATCCCTCTTTCCTTGACTTGTTGGAGACCTCAAATCAATGCTTCATACTCAACTAAATTGTTAGTTCAGTTGAAATAAAGTTTAGAATAATAAAAATAAATCTCCTTTTGTGGAGAGATAAAAATAATACCTACACCTACACCATTCTTACTTCTTGAGCCATCAAAGAATAGTTTCCACATTCCTTCAAGATCCTTAGTTGCTTTCACAATATTTAGAATAATTGCATCATTTTCATGGATGAAATATGTTCCCAACATAGTTTCTTGTATGTAATCACAAGGATAAAATTAGAGAGCTAATCCTCATTCATCTAGATGAGTGTCTAAAATCTCTTCTATGGGTGTACAACCTCATGATCAAGATCTTCTTCCTAATATTGCAATGTGTAATTCATATCCATAGGGATAGAAGTGTATGGATCAATATGGTCTTTAGAAATTAGTTTAACTTTTATTATTACTCTTGTTCCATATCTCATCCTAAGCAACATGTGATACCAACCAAAAGATAGATATCCTCCCATTTTTGCTATGAAGTCTCAGGAAAGGTAGATAGAAAAATAAGGGGGAAGATCAATAACTATGATATCTTTATAAATTTATAAGCTTAGACATGTATGGATAGTAAGGTTTAAACCCTTTATAGTCCCAACTATTTGAATAGTAGTCCCATCCAACCTAACCACACCTTTTGATATAGGTGTATACTTAATACCAAAAACATTAGCTACTTTTTTGGGCATAATAAAACTAATAACCCTTGATTCTATGATGAAATTATGGATGAGATTATTTCCAACTATGAGTGAGGTAGATAGGGGAGGCTTACCATTTTTTCCTACTTTGGTGTCAATTTATGGTTGACACAAATTAACTATAACATTAGGTCCCTTTATCAAAAATGTGTCTATTATTTAGAAGTTTTTCAAAGCTTCTTGTAGTAAGCCCCTTTGTGCTACAATTAATAATGTTTCTCACATAGTGACATTCAAATTAGTTTTCTTCATTTTTTCAACAATACTAAAAGGAATGTTACCAACCTTCATTCATGCCTTCGTGGGAGCTGTCTTATTTCATGAGACTTAGATTCAACAATTTTGATTTTGATTGGTCCATTGGCACATTGGGTGGCCTCTATACTATTTTTCCTTTTACATATTATTGTACAACTTTAAAAGTTGTAGCCTATTTCAACCTAGGGGTTTGATCACTTTCTATTGTCCTTTAATTTGAATGTGTATTTGCTACTACTAAACCAACATCATTGAATAAAATTTAATCTTAATTTACACCACAAAAGTCCTCCTCTTATCAAGTCAAAAGAGTAGCCTCATTTTGAGTAGGTTCTTGTGTATCTTTATGTTGGGAAGTGGCTTCTTCTTGATGTTATTGAGTATTTGATATTATTTGTACCATTAAGGCTTGATTGATGATGCCATTAGGATAAGTATTATAATTATGTAGTTGATAATAAGGATAACACCACTCATACTCTCTATCCAAGTTGTTCTTAATAGGTATAATAGCTTTGGAAGTATCAGATGTAGGTAAAGCATAGATATTTGGATGTTTTACTTACATATTTTAACTTTTGGGCTATCAATTACCTTGGTATGGCTACTGTTGGGTTGGTATGTTTAGTTATCTTTATGATAAGGCCTATAGTTCTAGGATTATTGCCTTTTCATTGCTACCAACTCATTACGAAAGATCTCAAGTAGTGACTTAACCTCATATAAATCATTCGTAGGAGTAAGAGTTAAAGTTAGTACTTTTCTTGTGGTGGGAATTATGGAAATTGTAGGTTGAATATGAGGAAATTATAGAAATAGAGGCATTGGTGGTCTTGGGTTAACTTTTACAACTTGAATTAGGTAATTTTCTTCTCTTATTACAATTTCATAGGCATTAGGGAGTGTGGTGACACCCATTAATTGAATCATTATAGACATATCACTATTTAAACCTCTTAAGTAATATATGAAATCATTATTTGGGGTTGGTTTGACCAACAATGGAATTTTATTCCATGTGTTTTGAAATAAAAAATTAAAATCACTCATTAACTCATAAGGATCCCATTCAATAGCATTAGTTTTTCAACCAAGGAGAGGTGATCACTCTTGTATTCAAATTATGTGCATAGTGTAGTTCCTAAGTCATGCCAAACATGGGTGAAATTGAGAGGTGGGATTCTATACCATTGTAAGGCTTTACCCTTAAAATAGGAGATAAGAAGTCTCATTGTAACATTATCTTGTACTATATTATGTACTAAGCAAATGTTAGAAATATCTTGTATATGTTTCATTGGAGTGGTGGAAGTTTCACTACTAAAATATGGAAGGATTTTCAAAGCCAAGGTGGGTATATCATCATAATATGATAATTAAAGTGGTTTGCCTCCATTTAAGGCTATAAAATTTTGATTTCTTAAAGCCACAATGGGAGTTATGAAACTATTATGTGTATTTATAAGATATGTAAATAGATTTGAAGGATATACACTAGTTTAAGGTACAACTAATCTTAATTTCATTTTATATGGAAATGACAATTATTTCAAGTTAACTTTATTACCTTTAGTAGATGATCTTATTTATATCTTTAGCATATGTAAACCATGATTTATTTAATCCATAAGCTAGTGGATTCACCAAGTTCTTCTAAAATATGTACAAGTCTCGTACAATGCCTACTGAGAATAGCACCAATATCTTAGTAGTAATTTTTGGATCCCATTGGGCATGCCAAAAATTAATATCACATAGATTTTGCACCCATATTTGTGTTGTAGCATATTATGTAGAAATGTAATGATACAATGGGATCATCTCCAAGTTGTAGGACTTTGGTGAATTGAGGTGAACCTCTAGATAAAGATGGCTTCCTTTCACTAAGTTTGGTGCAACTGATAAACTACAAACTCATGTGGAAATTATATTTCTTAGTTATCTTACTTCCAAACTAGGGTTTGATTGTGAGAAAATAGTTTTCAGAAATGAATTTGAAAAACTAAAAATGGTTATTGCACCAAATATTTAGAGTGGATTTTAGTTATTGATTTGTACAAACACATAAGAACAATAAATATATTGAAATTTATTGGAGCACAAAGTCATGTAAATGTGAAACCAAAGGTAATATTAGATATTTTCATATAAGGGACATATTGTTTATTTTTAATCAAAAAATCTCTCAAAAGGTAAAATAATACCACAGATGAAATTTTGTGATTGAAATAAGAATAAAAGCATCCAAAAATTTAATAAATAGACTTGCATACACAAAGATAACACAAATAAGAAAGGTAAATCTTCAATCTATTCTCGTTATCTAGGTTACAACATGTAGATAATTGTTCAAAATATAGAATAATTCCTCTAAAAATGGAAAGATAAATTGGCTATGCCATAGTACACATATTTATATAAAATATTCTCATGAAAGAGAGATAGTTAAAAAAGACTGTATGTCTAGTTCAAGATCAAGAAAAATCTAAAAACCTCATGTAAATGGTCTTGATCTTTAGTTGCAAAGGAATCCTTGGCAAAGTAAATAGCTAGAAAAATAACATGCAACTACTGGGCATGCCCAAACAATGCTTTAGGTGTGGAAGAAACTTGTAGAATATTTATGTAATGTCCTCATGATATTTAGTTGAGCTATTGTATCTTCTCCATACAATGAGGTGCTAAAAAATGAACTCATACTCAAAAATATAGATAGATTTTATATATCTTAGGTTACTTTTTGAAAAACATAACTTGTATTTTTAAATTGGGACTTTTAAAACTTTTAAAGTCATCCAATTTTTACAAAACTAGAAATACAATTTACAACATGAGTTTTTGAAAGTTAAATAACTTAGACTTTGTCAAGAATGAAAGTTAAAGTTACAATTTTGTTTTTCATAACTTTTAACCTATCAAAAAGATACTTGGAAATTACAAGTTGCTCTCTCTCAAAAAGAGCTACCAAAATGATAGTTGTAATTTGCAACATGAAAATTTACAATATTTATACAATAAATGAATATAATATATTGAATGTATTTGATTGATATAATTAATCTACAACCATAATGTCTAAAGACTCTTTGTCCTTCTTATCCTATGTCTTCACAAAATCTTAAAGATATCTATGATATGATCTTCATCAGGACCAAATGAATATAGGTCGCTTATTTCACATTCTATAATTATGTCAAAGAGTTCTCTTTTTGAAACCTTCCATACTTGAGTGTATTTCCCCATTTGATCCAGTGTATTATGGTACTTGATAAAATGGTGGATGAAGCTCAAGTTGAATATTGTGTCTAGTGATGACTCTCTCTCAACCACTCCTTTGAACTTGTCTTGAACTTCCTATACTGAAAATATTTGGTCTTGATGATCTATTGCTTCACATGAAAATTTATTAAGTAAATCTTTAATGTCAAAGATCAGATTTGTGACCTTGTCATGTGTATACATAGCATTTTTAATACTCTCTGTGAGTATTCTTATTATAAAATTAGTTGTTATGTCTAATTCCTCATGCTCTACATCATTTTTCAATATATTTTATGTAATGAGGGTATTAGTTTCAATTGTGTCCACTACTTGCAACTTTGGGTAGAAAAGGTTTAACCTTTCTATCTCTTCCTAATATTTGATTTTCTAATCCTTAAAAGTTTCCCATCCATCCCTTCAAGATTTTTAGTATTCCATTGCTAACTTAATGAATTTATTTCCCTTTAAAATGGTCTCCTCTACCTAATCCTTTATATCCCTTCCCATACTACCAATGTCTATTACTGCATCAAGTTTTTCTATGTCTATGATCTGAGTAATAGATTATGTTGATTGGGTAGCAGGCTCAATGAACTTCTTCAGTGTAGCTATTAATTGTTCAACCTAATTATTTAATTCATCCTTTGTGACCTTGTCACTATCCATTTTCTTAAAAAGTTAGTTAATTCTTAATTAAACATCATGTTTCAATCCCTCTCTTGTAAGATGACAAAGGTGAAGTTTTTATATTTGGTAATCCCCCACCACTAGATCTTCTTTTTGTCTGTCTCATGGGGGGACTACAATCTCTACATACTTCTTCCCTGCTAAGTCATATAGTATTATTGATATGGTTCTTAGAGATATATTTTATCTCTTTGATGCCTCTATAAGGCCAAAATATAGTGTGTTTGAGGACACCATCTACTTCCATTTCTTCTCCAATGATTGTACTAGCCAACTTGAAGTGACATCTTATTGTTTTAAAATTTCCAACTATGAATCTACTTTCAAAGTTACTATACTGGTGGTTATGGTGATGAATATTGTGTCTATGATTGAATCTATAATTAAAGTTACTACACCAGTAATTATGGTGATGATTGTTGTGTCTATTACTGATATGGCCACTGAATCTTCAGCTGATGTTTTGGAAATCTCTTCCCTATATGTGGGTTGAGTGGCCACATTTGCATCAATGATTATCACTATCTCTATCTCTTTTGTGGGGGTCTCAATTATTATGGAAATGAAATAAATGGGTGTAGTATAAATGGATGATCCTACGAAGGGTGTAGGAGATGAAAGTGACACCATTAGAGTGGTAGGTACAGGGAGTTGAAAAAGGGGAACCTATGGGAATGTGAAATCTAGATTTGTGAATAAATCAATCAAAGTTGTGTAGATACTTAGGGTTCATATAATGGGAAAGGTTATAGGAGATGAAAATGAAGTAGTATCTATCTTAGTGGTTGGGATGGATAGTGGGATTATAGTTAGAATGACAGAATCCATAGCTATGTGGTTGTAAAATACACTTGTAATTTCTAATGAAAACTATGGTGGGTTTTAGGATTGCAATTATAGGTAATATCTTTGGTGGGATTTGGAATTGTAAAATACACTAGGTTTGTCTATGTATGGTTGTAAAAATACACTTGAAATTATGATGAAAACTCTAATGGGTTTCAAGCATGTAATTACAAGTAAGATCCTTGATGGGATTTAGAATTGTAAAATGCACTAGGTTTGTCCATGGAGTTATGGGGTTGAAAATATAGGTGGAAACTATGTGGGTTTTGGAATTACTTTATTAGGTGAAAATTCCATGGAAACTGTGTGAGGAACCTTCAAGGGAATATTCTACTAGTTTGTATGAATTTTTAAAAAACCTAGGTTTTCAATAGCTATAAAATGTTTGAAAAGACTTGACACAAACTTGGGTAACCAGATGATTCTTAAAATGACATTATTAAAACAAGTAAAACCCTAAAACCAATTCCAAGTAAATAAAAAACCCTAAAAAATGCTACTAGATATAAAAATATAGAAAATCAACCTACAATTATCTTTGATAGAGGAAAATGGTTATTGAAAACATAGGAGGAAATAAGAATACCATGTAAGGGGGTAGTAATGGCATCATGGCTCAAAAATAGATGGTTGAGGATGCATGGTTGTGGCATGGCATCATGTTTTAGTCACTAACAGGGTCATGGTTCTTGTGTAAAGCTTTGATTTTTTATATTTTCAAATAAATAATGATTTAAAACTAACCCCATTTAATTTATATAACCTTTACAATTAACTCACCCTATGTTGGTAGTTGGTGGGTAGTTCAAAACTTTGGAGTCCTTGAGTAATTTTGCAACTTTGTAAAATTTCAATTTACACTTTGAATTACACTTTCCACCAGAGAGTTTGGTTCATTGAAAATGGAAAATCATAAATTGAGGTGTAATTTTCATTTTTTCAATTTGTAAATTGCATTTGGGGTTCTAGTTTTCATAGGAAGGGTGGTCGGCAAGAAGCAGAAGTCGAGTTGTAATTTGCAAATTGTAATTGCAGTTTTGGTTTATGGTAGGAGTGATGCATGGGAAGCATATGTTGAAAGTAATTTGAAAATTTTTTAAGTTCCAAATTGTATTCAAATTTTTGGTTTTTATGGGGAAGGTGCTTGGTAGAAGGCATAGTTCAGTTTGTAATTTTCAACTTTGCAAGTTGTGAATTTTGAGTGGGGTTTCAGTTTCAACCAATCATAGGATTTATAGAAAGCAGAGGTCGGAAATAAATTTTTAAGTTTTCAAGTTGTAAATTGTGTTCTAATCTTCAATTTATACTAGGTATGGTGCTTAGCAAGAAGCATAGGTTGGGGTGAAATTTGTAACTTTGCAAGCTGTAAATTTCTTCCAAATCACTAGTTTTTATTGTCTTAACAAAAGGGGGATACTGGGTCATTCTAAGGACCTTTTTTTCAAAAAATTAATGGGTATCCCTTAGGGTAATATATATTTTGACATTTTTGGGAAAATTATCAACATTTTCCAATTTTGTCAAAATTGGATGACTTAAAAAGTTGTAAAAGTCCCAATTGAAAAATATAAGTTAGGTTTTGCAAAAAGTAACCTAAAATATCTAAAAGTTATCTATTGTTTTGAGTATCATTTTTTGGTGCCTCATTGCATAGAGAAGATATAGTAGCTCAATTGAAGATCATGAAGACATTACATGAAGATTCTAAAAGTTTCATCCATGCATCCAACAATTTTTTGGCATGCCTAGTAGTTGTATGTTCTTTTTCCAACCATTTACATTGCCAAGGATGCCATTCTAATTGAGGATCATGCCCCTTTGCATGAGGTTTTCAAAAATTTCTTGATATTTAAATGGCCATAGAGTTTTTATTAACTATCTCTCTTTCATGAGATTTTTTTTTTTTATAAATATGGTTAATATGACATAGCCCATTTATATTTTTGTTGTTAGAGGAATTATTCTACATTTTAAATAATTTATCTACATGTTATAACTTGGAGAATGAGAATATATTTAAGATTTGCCTTTATTGTCTATGTTATCTTTATGTATGTAAGGATATTTATCAAAATTTTGGATGATTTTATTATTATTTAATTGATAAAATTACATTTTTGGTATTATTTTTCCCTTTTGAGATATTATTTGATTAAAAATAAAGAATCTTATTCCTTATATGAGAAATACACAATATTACCTTTGGTTTCATATTTTCATGAGTTTGTGCTCCAATAAAATTCAATATATTTATTATTCTATTATGTTCATATAAATTAAGTACTAAAATACACTATAAATATTTGGTGAAACCACCATTTCCATTTTTAAAAACTCTTTTCTCATAGTCAAACCCTAGTTTAGAAACAAGATCACTAAGAAGCAAAATTTCCACACAAGCTAGTAGTTTATCAGTTGTACCAAACTTAGTAAAAGAAAATCAGCCTTCTCTATAATTTCACCTCAATTCACCAATGTCCTACATCTTGTATTTTATCCCTTTGTATCATTATATTTCTACACAACACATTATAACACAAATATAGGTGCAAAATCTATGTGACAATAGTTCTATTTTTAATAATCCTCTTATAATGATCTTAACACTCATATTTATAACATGGGAAGATGGTTATGGTGTGTAACCACCTTTTTTATATTTTAGATGGTGAAAAAGTGAGTTTAAAAAAATACACCACTTAAGTGATGTGAAAGTGCATGCAAAATTGAAATTACCCGAGTTGAGAAGTATAGAGGCACAATTGTGCTTTTTTCACCAAATGAAATTAGCATTCATGAATTACAAAGTTGACATAGTGTATTTGTATGAAATAAATTTATGAGTTTGCACTTACAAAATTCTAAACTTGAAATTTCAAAACAATGCATGTTCCTTCTAGGTAAACATTCCACGAAGAATAAGGAGGTCTAGGAAAAGGGACCCTATTGCAGCATAAAAATTGAGGACCAAATTGTTTACTTTGGAAATAGTGTAGGTTTCCACTTGTATATCATAGTCCATGTACTTTACAATAATAAAATATGTGTGTGCATATAATTTAATGAGCTCTACTATTTTATCATAGTTGTCTCCCCTCTTGATCTTATGACCAATCTATGGTACATGAACACCTTTCTTATTCATCTCTTCAAAAAATTCATAAGGTGATAGATCTTTTTCATATGCTTCTTTCATGTATCTTTTAGCATCATCAACAACCCCACCAAATTTTGTTCCAATAGTAAGAATACTTGAAACATGATTTTAGACAAGATCCTTCCTTGATCTTATTGTTACAATCATATTATGTGCACCAAATATGCACAACCCATGGTAAACAAAAATCATGATACATATCTCAATGAACTTTGTAAAATATAATGGAAGATTGTGTTTGAACCAAAATAGTGAAATAACATCACCCACACCATAGCATTGCTTACAATAGTTGAAATTAACACACTTGAGTAAGTTGGTTCCCCATCTCTATCATCACTATTATCAATCTAGATTTTACCCTTTAAGGTAGTAGTATTTTAGACCTGACTCATCTAGTTGATACAATGGGATCACCTTTAGGTATGGGTGGCTTTGTTGATGAGGTGAACCTCTAGTTTTGGGGATAGCTCCCCTAGTTCATCACTTATGGATCGATTCCTAAAACTTAATGATTTGATAATGAAAAGGGATAAATAGATGCATGAAACAAAACCTGAGCTAAGGGAGGTGATGCACCAACAATGTCTTGCCCACTCTAATTAAAAATGCAACAACACCTATGATTAAAACAACTACTAGTGACTAAAATATGTTCTCAAATAGACTCATAAGTTCTATTAATTCACATGAAGGTTATGTTAGATGGATGCAACTTGAAGCTGATGGGTGAAAGGTATACTTCAAGACACTACCAACTAGATTCAACTTCAATCATAGTGACTAACATTTATACATATCATATGACTCGTTTAGGATAATTTTCTAGAAAATAAGTGAGAGCATAAACCTATAAAAGAAGATAAAACTCAAAAATTATAAAAATAAACAAGTATAAAACACACTAAAATAGCATATAGAATATAAAATAGTCCTTATATTTATTCAAAAGGTTTATAATGTACAATTTGGGAAGAGTTTCTTCATACCCATCTGAGGGATCCATAAATTGGAATTTTAGCCTTAATTTATAGAATAATAGAGGATAATTGAAGAATAATTTGGTGTGAAAGTGTAGATAATAGGCCATATTTATCCTAATTCACTCAATCAATAGTACAGACATTGGTAATAACTCCATGATCTCTCCATGCATTACCTTGACTATATAATGGCCTTAAATGAGAGTATGACATAGGAAATGGTTTACTACAGGATCATTAAATCTTGGTTGAATCCATTCATAGCATGAGAATTATAACTTGGTCAAATCCCTCTCCTTTGTATAGTTACAAAGGTATAAATGTGGTCCATCTTAGCCTCCATGAAGCATTAAGTAGCCTACCTCTCTTTTGCATGCTAAGAAGGATTTAAAAACTATCCCATCATCCATGATGGACATGGAATGTGTATGATATCCTACATGATTAAGTTACAAGGATGTTTAATACCCACCATTTACTCTCTTAGTAGGATTTTATGCCAATAGTCATCTTCTCTTGTTGACTAAACATGCTTACTAGGCAATTAAGCCTAGTCACTTGGTGGTTATTTTAGATGTCCATGAGACTTGGATAAGACCCTTAAAATGGGTAAAACATCATGTTTTAGGTTTAAAATATCATATTACACCATGACACATGTTTTTTAAATAGTGCACACCTACAAATTTTGCTCGTTTAGGTGATTAGATCACCTCTCAATAACACTTCTAGACTAGATATTTAGCCTAGACCTATAAAAGAATTTATAGGAGGATTTGGGAGTATCTTTTTATATAATAAGTTGGAATAAAATTCATGATAACTTATTTAATGGTTCTAAACTATTCATCTAGTTGTGTACTTTGAAACCATCACCAAACCTTGTACAAGAAGGGGTTTTGGTACATCTATATGGCATTCCATATAAACCAATGCTAGGAATAAGATCTTCTCAAAGTGAAAAATGTGTTTCAAGTGTCTCCAAATCCAAGTCAGGTAATTTGAGTGAAAATGTCTCAAGTTTTCCTCTATCAAGTCATTAGGTTTGGTTGAGATAGGTTTAAACATGTATGATCTCTTAAAATGATTATTCATAACCCTGATGGTTTGAAATAAAAAAATATTGCTAATAAATTCAAGTATATAACATAATTCAAATTCTCTTAGTATCTGAGGACCCCATGCATCTGATCCTTAGTGTTTTAATGTGAATAAAGTGCCTATTAGGCTCAAAACCTTACATTTTAGGAGGTTAAGAAGTTAACTTACATGAGAAGGAGAAAAAATGTGTGTTTTGGGTTAGAAACACCCTAGGAGACATGTGACATCATTACAAACATATATTGATTATTTTTATTCTTTTTCCACTCTTTTAAGTTTATGTAGACACTTCACACCTATGCCTAGGGTTCTTTTACTTCATAACACAATTGACCCTATAAGACTGTAAGTGCATTTTATTCCATCTTTTTTGAGTTCAAAACCCATGAACTTACCTTGTGACATTTATATCACCCTATTATGATGTTTTATAACCTCAAAAACTCCCTAAACAAATAACTATTATTCAATTTCCATGTACAAGCATGTAACTACCTATTTAGGCCTACTAGACCTAACTAGCCTATCAAGTCTCTTATTTCATTTAGAGGAACAAAGCATTAAATTTATATTAAGAGACTTTACAAAATAATTCATAAGCATTGTTTTCACACTTTCACTTTACCTCTATGAATGGTTCCTCACATTTTCACTCTCCTACTCATGACCCTACCTGTACATTCTTCTTAACTCTACTTGGGCTATCAATGTGAGTCTTTTATATCTACCTGAGTCTAAATTTATGAAAACATTATGAAAAAGTTCACTTAATCTTGTAGATATATCACTCTTCCACTATGCACCTTAGACATTATTAGTTTCTCTCATTCCTCTTATAGACTTGTATTTGACCAATTAGGTCCCTTGACTATATTCTAATAATTTATTATAGTTTGGATGATTTTATAACCCTCACACTTGTGTCTCTACTTTCCTAATCTCTTTTTAAAATATTCATGAACTTACTTGACTCTATGAATTTTTTAATTCTAATACCACAATTGTAATTGTCCTTGAACTTTTCTTCTCCCTCTTAACTCCATTTCATATTCATGAAGGATTTGAAACTCCAAAGTATCAAGATTTTAACAAGTTTTACATCATCACTCATAATTAGTCATGCTTCTTGAAAAGGTTGAGAGCATGATTTTTGTCTTGAACTTCATTATATACCTATTAAACTCATTAAGAGTGACTTGAAAATTAGATGTAAATTCATCACAGAGAACTAAAACATTCCCAAATCTATTACAATCCCATAAATATGCTCTAAGTAAGAAGATGTTATAGAGACCTTGAGAGGTGATGTAATCATTTTTAAATCATAACCTTATATACAGGTCTAAAAATGACCTCATATTTCTCTTTTTGACTTGAAATCTACATTGACATGTTCTTGGATATATGAAGTATCTCTTGACCAGTTTAGTCATTCATTATAATGTAAAACACCTCTAAACAATATCCACACCTTGACATAAGTATGTTAAGACTTTTTAATTTTAATATTTGAGTTGAGTACCCTAAAAAATTAATGTTCATGTACTTTAAACCTCTTGGGTGAATTATTTTTCATTATATTGAAGATCCCTCTAAATTTGATTAATCTTTGTGATCCCCTATAATAAAGCTCGATTAACTAACCTAACATCTTAATCAATGCTATAACCATTATAAAAATTGAATACATTATTTTTAACCCTTCACAACCTTATGAGACACTCTTATCACTCCTTACACAAGCAATCTCATGACATAACACTCTTTTATTCTTTTATGTACTTTACAAAGAACATTTTGAACCTCACAACAACCTTAATCTCTATAAATGAACCTCAAATGATGCTAAAGATGACAAGTGTCATGATTCCTCATAAAAATGTGAGGAATAATTCTTATAGTTAGTCCACATGGCTCTTTATTCAATCTTGACACTCACTTTAACCTTCTCAAGATGTAAATTCACCACCACTGTGATTTAGATCTTAACATTTTATATGAGGGGTGAGATAGAGGTTGCTAGAAATGCTCATGGACTCATCTTGAGAGATAAATCCCTTAATACATTTTTAGAATCCATTTTTGGATACAAAACAACATGTCACTTACTACCATAATATTTACAACTTTGTTTAATATTTGAAAACATGTTTGTAAGTCTTTAAGGAGGATTGAAAACTCACTGATTGAATCTAGGTCATCATAACAACTCAAAAGGTATATAAATCCCAACCAAAACTTGGTATATTATGTTCTAAATATTTTATTCTCTTTATTCCTACCTATAGCCTACATGAAATTTCTCACTAGACTTTTTAAAATCTTGGAAACATTATTTTGGAAACCTTTAGGTAGGTTTGTAGACTCATTGATTTTTTTTAAACTACTTCACTATGAATGTTCATTTAAGAGGTGAGTTCCTTATTTTGGTGATTAATTATTTCCTTGAATGACATCAAAATGTTCATGACCCTTAATATTTCTTTATTACCTTTGAAACTTTTTAATCTCCTTACACCATCAATGTTTCTTTAATACTGTAGTCACAGTCTTGTTTCTATGGAATCCTTGACTGAGTTTGTCCTCTTAGGATGAGTTAATGGTATT
Source organism: Torreya grandis (assembly GCA_037957365.1). Taxonomy (NCBI): domain Eukaryota; kingdom Viridiplantae; phylum Streptophyta; class Pinopsida; order Cupressales; family Taxaceae; genus Torreya; species Torreya grandis. Next base: position 149,524 of record JARHVA010002382.1, on the reverse strand, counting down.
GATATTTATTTTAAACTACTCTTTCCATCTCAAATTATTATTCATAAGTCCTTATGACTCAATGCATTCTAGACCTGATCCCAATCATCATAAGCCTTGACTTCTAAATATTCCTAGAGATGACAAGTGGGCATTTGAATGAGATCATGTGTTAGGAACCCATGTTATCTCTTTTCTTTAATTTTTTAGTATAATAGTTGTTATATATGCATATTATTTTTAAGTCATCCCATGAGCATTTTGTTTTATCCCACATTCATGGGAAGTAGTAGTTTCTCAGATTAGACTTATTATATAAGTGTTGGGGCCAATGAAAGCATCCATGAATTTATTGTATTAATCTTGATCAAAGGAGGTTACCCCCTCAAAGAGGCCATATATTCTACTATTTATCCATTATAATTTAGCTATACGTATTTGAGTTAATATATTACTGATTTCATAATCTATTTCATGTATTTGTAAGTATTTGCTAACTTGTTTAAGGAAGGATCCTTTCATCTGGTATCAGAGCACTTTTTAGGGCCAATTTTTTTATGAAAGTGTTTTTTTGTTTTGCTACATAATTTATTTAAGTATTTTTTTGTATAACAACAATCTATTTTGGACCAAGGTAAAAACCTATCCACATAACTATGGGAAGTGCTCGGGTGAAATCCTTAAAACTTATTGTGAGGGCTACCATAGGAACTATAAATAGCTAACCCATTGAGAGGACATACTAGTGAAATGGGAAATAACCCCATCCTGATTAGCTAGTTCCTATCTGTGAGGAAAACCAAGAGCTGTCATTTAGAGGTAAACACATGGCTAGAAATTTTTTAGAGAGTGGTACTCACTTAGATGGTATTGTTGGCTAGAGAGATATCTTTAGACCTTTATTCAGCCATTAAAAATTGAGACCTATTTAACTCTTGAAATTTCCCTTGCCTTCATCAATTATACCCCCACTATGAAAAAACATTAGTAAAAGTACCTTAACGCCTTTTGATTTTTCCCAAATCACAAAATTCTCTTACTAAATGTGTCTTAACTCTAGTTTTCCTACCCATTGAAAAAAAAATCTCTTATTTGGGTCATGGTAGTAACCCAAAGATGCATAAAAAATATGGAAGATGAAATTACAACCCTCAAGACACACATCAAAGATCTTGATGAAAAAAGTCTTGACCTTGGTCTTCAACATACCACCTTAAACAACAAATGACATCCAAAGTCCTCTTATTATACCATATTTTCTTTTTCTAATATTTTTTGTGGGTTTCATGAATCTTGATTTTTATTGATTCTATGGTGCATACCTAAATGGATGGATCTATTAGGTAGAATAATATTTTAGTCTGCATAATAATTTTGATGCTAACAAGGTTTTGTTTACATCCTTTCACTTGGAACATGAATCCATTCAATGGTATCATTGGTATACTAAGGCTAATGATGAGCTAAGATGGACTAATTTTTGGACCCTTATTTTAAAACATTTTGGCCCTAGTGCTTTTGATGACTTAACATGAACACTAACTACACTTCACCAAATAGAAACTATGAGAGAATATCAAATAGAATTTGAAAAATTAGCTAATAACAAAGAGGGATTATATGATGAATTCTTTAAGAGTTTCTTTTTTAGTGGACTAAAGGATACAATTTGATCTGAGGTCAAAATATTCTATCCCAACATGATGATGAAAGCCCTAGGTTTTGCTAAGTTAGCAGAGGACAAGATCATAGCTCAGTAGTGATTCCAATATAATTTTTCTCCATTCAAAAATATAACTCCATAAAAATATCAAATAATACCAACCATTTTAACCACTCCTATAAAGTGTTGTTCCCAAAATCAGCTGTGCTTATTTTTGGAACTCCCCTACGGAACTTGTCCTTTTCGTCTTTTCATCTCCCTCAGTTAGTTCTTCAAGGCAGATTTCGAATTCGCTTTCATCTTGGCCTCGGAACGAGAAGTGGTTACCTTCTCGTCCCTGCCAGTCTTTCCTCCCTTTTCCCCTGTGCATGGGTGGCAAAAATCGCCACCTCTGCACTTTTCTTCCTTTTTTATGCAAGGGCAGCAAAAATCGCTGCCCCTGCACTTTTTATGCAAGGGTGGCAAATTTTTCCACCCTTACATGCGTTCTTCATCCCAAATTCACCGCCCATTCAGCGGGTGGTAAATTCCCCACGGGCTGTTTAAGCCAAGATTACGCCGTCGTCGGCCGATATTCTGCCGCCGTCGGCAAGTTTGCCGATGTCGGCGGTTTTCTTCTGCCGTCGTCGGCAGGTTTGCCGACTCCATTCCTCCGCCTGTGCAGGAGCGGAAATTTTTGCCGCCCTTACATCTAAACGATGCAGAGGCGGTAATTTTTGCTGCCCTTGCAACTAGTACTCACATTTCTCCAACTCTAGAGAAACCTTCATTCTTTTCATTTTCTGCACCTTCTCCCCTTCTTCTTCTACTTTTTGACCTGCTCGCGTCTCATCCCTTTCAAGCACATTTCCCTGATCGTGACCAGCAAACGTGTGGATCTCCCTGATCACTCCCTTCTTCCTCTGATTGCACAATCATGGTTCCTTCTACGGTTTCTGTGAAGGGTCCCTCTTCATCAACGTCTTTTCAATAGAAGTTCTTCCAGGTCACTGAAGTTTCCCTGAAGCAGCCCAAGACCATGAAGAAGACTGAAAATAGAGATGGATAGTTTGGAGAAAGATCCTGACAGAGGGAAATAAATGAAAAATCCTGAGAAGAGCACTCTGATGTTTGTTGGTGCCATCTCCAGTAAGGACTCCTATGTCGAGATCAAGAAGTCATTAATCTTCAAAATCCAAAAGAGATGATCCGAAAAGCTTTTGTTGAAACATCCTTCTCAATATCCTCGGTGGACAGCATTCTAAATGCTCAGTTAACTTTAGAGAGTCTAAAATCTAGGTTAACTGACCACGCTAAAGCCATCACAGCATTGGAGGATGTGCTGATCAGGGTAAGAATCGTCTCCAAGAACGCAGTTGCACCAGACAGCATAGGAATTCAGGCATCGATCACCATGTGCGATGCCCATTTGAAGAAGTTCGGCAGCAAAAATTGACACTCTCCCTCTCTTCTTCTATCCTTATGAATTTCTGTTTTGTGCAGAATGCATGCAATTTTGTAATTTGTAATTACGAATAAAATATTTTGGAAAATATCTAAAAAGTCAAAGATGAGTCATCTTTGACCAAGATATTTTATATTTTATTATTTTTCTATTTTTGAGGATTTTCTCCCTATATATAGTGGAGACCTCATTTGTAAAAGGATCTTGGAAAAATAGAGAGAAAACACTCTACTGAAATTGAAGCAACTTTTGAGACTTTGTGCTCAGATTTGTAAATCAGATTTTGTCAAATGAATGAGAAGCAAGTGATTTCAGACTTTGTGTTGAAGTTATCTGTGTCATCTAGGAAATAGTTTCTTATGTACTCTTTCCTGATAACCTCTTGTTTATCTAACTTAATAAGCAAAGTGAATGTGTTGATATTATCTAAGGGCACTTTTTGAGGGTAGAAGATAGACTTTGTGCTACTTTTACTTTTGAGATTCTTTTATCTTTTGTAGTTTCAGGTGAAGACTTTGTGCTTCACTTTATTCTACGGTTATACTTGTTTCGAATCTGTGGAGAAGCTATGGAAGACTTTGCGCTTGCGTAAGCATTCTTGTGACTTTGTTACTACAGGTGATTTCTTGTTTTCTGTTTAATATCATTCCTGAAAGAAGAGGAGTGTTGTTAGCTTTAGATCAGGGATTTTCCTCTTTTGTCCTTCATACATTACTTCTGAAAAAAGAGAAGTAGATGTTGTTATACCACCCCCATGTGTTATTTTTTGCTTAATTATATACATACTTATAGCACGCAAATACTGATAGGGAACCTCCCCTTGATGAGAGGAGAGATTTACCTCGTCTAGATCTGGTAAAGCCACACTCCTCGTGGTGTAAATCTCCCTTATGATGTGGCTGATATCCCCATTTTGTCATCAGTTAGTTGACGACAAAATATTCACCCAACAGTTTTTTGGCGACTCCACTGGGGATTCGAATGTGCAGTCTGAAACCTCAAGTTTCAGATTGAATCAGTCCTTACCCTTCTCCATTACGTAATCTGGTGACTCCGTTTCATGTCTTACCCATTATCATTTTAGCTTTACCAGTTGCCTCCATTATATTATCTAGTCTGCAAAACTAGAGCTGCTGGGAAGAACGCACATCTTGGAGCCTCAAACTTCAACTTGAAGTAGTTTCGGTCCTATTTTTGTTTTAAAAATCTGGCTACCCCATGCTACACCAGAAGTCAGAGATCTAAGGGTGTTGTCGACCCTGTGTTCGAGTTGGCACAACAGAGTAATTTTGATCTATTTCCCCCATCAACTTCTCTCTGACGGTCTAGGAGTGTTCCTTCTAGCCTTGCCAGGTCACCAACACAAGGTAGAACTCCTTTTCCTGCTGTCAATCGCCGTCTACCTATAAACACTCCACCAAGGTTTGTTATCCCACCTTTTCATCCTATTATCATAATGGCTCAAGGCCCGTGGGGTAATTCTTTTGGTCCTCTTAACTTGACCCCACCTCTGCATGAACTACCTCGTAGTTCTAGAAAAAAATTTCCTAAGTTCTTTGGAGATGGAAAGGTTCATCCTGATGAGCATATTGCTGCTTTCTCCATAGCATGTGGCGTAATAGGGGTCGAATTTGAAGATGTGGCAGTGAGACTTTTTGTGGAGACTTTACAAGGTGCCACTGCGGATTGGTTCTATCACTTGCAGGCTGGGTCAGTAACAAGCTGGGATACGCTCAAGTCCAAATTTGAAGCCCGATTTAAACCCGCTGAAGATGCACATGCTTTGTTAGCTCAGCTAACACAGATGAAAAAAGAATCCCAGGAACCCATGAGGGATTTCATAGCCAAATTCAACAAGTTGAGAAATCGAATTCCAACCGTGGCTCAGCCCACGCCGGAAAATCTCAAGTGTTTTTTCATCAACTCGCAGCTTCCTGAAGTAAGTTTCCTGTTAAGGCGAGCGGGCCCTATGGATCTAGCATTGGCTCAAGATTTGGCTACTGAGATTGAGGATGATCTTATCCTGGCAGGTAAGATCAGAAAAGACTCAAGTAAAAATAAATTCCCTTCATCTACTGAAAGCCCTTCTACAGCTACTACAGATCCTATGGTACAAAAGTTAGCAAATGAAATGCTAGCTCTCAGAAGATAGATATCCCAAGTTATGTCTACTTCTCCTAATCAGGATATGCCAAGGAGGACATTTTAGAATCAAGTGTACCAAGGCAATGCTGCTAGGAATCAAGGGCAGCCAAATCGTCTTCCTCCCCCACAGAGGAACCTCGCCCTTGAAGCCCCTCCAACCAACTCAGCAGTTGGATATCTGGAAACAGAATGCGCTCCCCCTTTCCAACCTGAGTTGGACCAACAATATGATGCTAATCTCTTTGGAGAGCAAGAAGAAGAATTAGCTAATGACTCCGTCATTGGCTACCTGAATTATTCAGAGGAACCCAAAAGTGAAGGGAATGCAACTGAAGGATCATATGCCGTATTCACCCGGTCCCAGAAATAGTCAGCCCGACAAGCTGATAAAGAGAAGATAGAGGAGCAACCTCGGCCAGCAGTTTCAATTGCCAAGCGGGGAACCCCTCTGCCCTTCCAACCAAAGGACCCGTTGACTATTGAAAAGGTACGTACCTCATTCACCTCTACCCCCTTTGCTTCAACTTTGCAAACTAGCCTTTCCCACCCCAAAAACCAGAAGAGTGATCTCCCATCCTCTGTGCCTAGTCTAATACCGACATTTGATATAATTGAGCATATCAAAAAGACTAAAATCCAAATGTCTGAACTTGAATTTCTACAAGCCCATCCTGAACAGTTGGACAAATTGGCTAAATGTGTGAAAGGTACAGCCGTCCCTACAGGACAAGAAATTTTGAGGGTAACTCATGATCCTTCAAAAGATATATCCACCCAGAACCATTTGGTCGTGACTCCCCCAGTTGCCCCTGGAAAAATAGAACCTTTCTATGTTTCCCTGTTAATAAACGGTCGCAAGCTGAGCAACTACATCATCGATTCTGGTGCATCTGACAATGTTATGCCTGCTAAAGTCACAGAATCCCTTGGTCTCACATTGACTAAAACTTTTGGGAGATGTTTCTCCATGGAGAACAAACCAGTATCACTATTGGGGCAAATCAAAGATGCCCAATTTGCATTTGCAGTGTTCCCTGACAAGAGGATTAAGATGACAATGCTGGTAGCTGACGTCCCGGCATCATATGGTATTTTTCTTGGGCGGAAATTTTGCAGAGATGTCAGAGGAGAATTGAGCATGGACTTATCTAAGGCAAAGATTCCTGTAAAAGGCGTGATGCAAAGGTTGCTACCTGAGAAAGAGGCAAAGTATGTGGTCACCCAAACGTCATCTCCTGCAGCTTAGATTCTATTCGAATCCTTTGGCAGGGGTAATTATCTTCTGACCAAGGAAGACATTCATGAAGAACCTGTTAAAACCCTTGAGAATGCCAAACAGGAATTTGGTTCAACTGAAATAATGACAAGTGGACCTGATAGTGCCAAACAGTGGCGAGTGTCAAATAAGGACAACCAAATCAGGTGCTGGATAGAACCAGAAAAACAACCAATTATAGTATCTGACTATTCTGCTGCCCGTCATGATCAGGGAAAAGAACTCTTTGCCAAGAAAATGAAGATTCATGGTTTTCGAGTCAAAAGACAGATCTTGCTGTGGGGCAAGAAGAGAAAACTAAAGGGATGGCATAGGAAGTTAGTTTTTTGGTGGAGGTTTCCATTTACACATCGTCAATTCTCGGGGGAAAATGGCCTCTTGCTGGTTTATCAAGACAGTGCGTCATCGCCGCTACCTCTAAAGGGGCAGCATCTGAGGTGCTTCATTTCTTGAAGTACCAAATAAATTCCCCTGTATATTTGTATAGTTTTTAGCTTTGTTTTATTTCGTTTCTGTTTTCATTGTTTGGAGCATTTCTTTTTGAGTAGCTTGACTCCGTGGCCCAATGGCATGCTTCTAAGGCACTGGAGATTTTGAATTCTACTCCCTTCCATCACTTTTTGCAATAGAAGGCAGTTCCCCAATAGGAGCCAGCTATTGTTCCCAAAATCAGCTGTGCTTATTTTTGGAACTCCCCTACGGAACTTGTCCTTTTTGTCTTTTCGTCTCCCTCAGTTAGTTCTTCAAGGCGGATTTCAAATTCGCTTTCATCTTGGCCTCGAAACGAGAAGTGGTTACCTTCTCGTCCCTGCCAGTCTTTCCTCCCTTTTCCCCTGTGCATGGGCGGCGAAAATCACCACCTCTGCACTTTTCTTCCTTTTTTATGCAAGGGCGGCAAAAATCGCTGCCCCTGCACTTTTTATGCAAGGGCAGCAAATTTTTCCACCCTTACATGCGTTCTTCGTCCCAAATTCACCGCCCATTCAGCGGGCGGTAAATTCCCCGCGGGCTGTTTAAGCCAAGATTACGCCATCGTCAGCTGATATTCTGCCGCCGTCGGCAGGTTTGCCGACGTCGGTGGTTTTCTTCTACCATCGTCGGTAGGTTTGCCGACTCCATTCCTCCGCCCGTGCAGGAGCAGCAATTTTTTCCGCCCTTACATCTAAACGATGTAGAGGTGGTAATTTTTGCCGCCCTTGCAACTGGTACTCACATTTCTCCAACTCTAGAGAAACCTTCATTCTTTTCATTTTCTGCGCCTGCTCCCCTTCTTCTTCTACTTTTCGACCTGCTCGTGTCTCATCCCTTTCAAGCGCATTTCCCTGATCGTGACCAGCAAACGTGTGGATCTCCCTGATCACTCCCTTCTTCCTCTGATTGCACAATCATGGTTCCTTCTACGGTTTCTGTGAAGGGTCCCTCTTCATCAATGTCTTTTCAACAGAAGTTCTTCCAGGTCACTGAAGTTTCCCTAAAGCAGCCCAAGACCATGAAGAAGACTAAAAATAGAGATGGATAGTTTGGAGAAAGATCCCGACAGAGGGAAATAAATGAAAAATCCTGAGAAGAGCACTCTGATGTTTTTTGGTGCCATCTCCAGTAAGGACTCCTATGTCGAGATCAAGAAGTCATTGATCTTCAAAATCCAAAAGAGATGATCTGAAAAGCTTTTGTTGAAACATCCTTCTCAATATCCTCAGTGGACAGCATTCTAAATGCTTAGTTAACTTTAGAGAGTCTAAAATCTAGGTTAACTGACCACGCTAAAGCCATCACAGCATTGGAGGATGTGCTGATCAAGGTAAGAATCGTCTCTAAGAATACAGTTGCGCCAGACAGCATAGGAATTCAGGCATCGATCACCATGTGCGATGCCCATTTGAAGAAGTCCGGCAGAAAAAATTGACACTCTCCCTCTCTTCTTCTATCCTTATGCATTTTTGTTTTGTGCAGAATGCATGCAATTTTGTAATTTTTAATTACGAATAAAATATTTTGGAAAATATCTAAAAAGTCAAAGATGAGTCATCTTTGACCAAGATATTTTATATTTTATTATTTTACTATTTTTGAGGATTTTCTCCCTATATATAGTGGAGACCTCATTTGTAAAAGGATCTTGGAAAAATAGAGAGCAAACACTCTACTGAAATTGAAGCAACTTTTGAGACTTTGTGCTCAGATTTGTAAATCAGATTTTGTCAAATGAATGAGAAGCAAGTGATTTCAGACTTTGTGTTGAAGTTATCTGTGTCATCTAGGAAATAGTTTCTTATGTACTCTTTCCTGATAACCTCTTGTTTGTCTGACTTAATAAGCAAAGTGAATGTGTTGATATTATCTAAGGGCACTTTTTGAGGGTAGAAGATAGACTTTGTGCTGCTTTTACTTTTGAGATTCTTTTATCTTTTGTAGTTTCAGGTGAAGACTTTGTGCTTCACTTTATTCTACGGTTATACTTGTTCCAAATCTGTGGAGAAGCTATGGAAGACTTTGCGCTTGCGTAAGCATTCTTGTGACTTTGTTACTACAGGTGATTTCTTGTTTTCTGTTTAATATCATTCCCGAAAGAAGAGGAGTGTTGTTAGCTTTAGATCAGGGATTTTCCTCTTTTGTCCTTCATACATTACTTCTGAAAAAAGAGAAGTAAATGCTATTATACCACCCCCATGTGTTATTTTCTGCTTAATTATATACATACTTATAGCACGCAAATACTGATAGGGAACCTCCCCTTGATGAGAGGAGAGATTTACCTCGTCTAGATCTGGTAAAGCCACACTCCTCGTGGTGTAAATCTCCCTTATGCTGTGGCTGATATCCCCATTTTGTCATCAGTTAGTTGACGACAAAATATTCACCCAACATAAAGCATTTGACTAAAGTGGAGATGAAATCTTGTAGAGAAAAATAACTATGTTATAATTGTGATGACAAATTCACTTCGAGACATCGATGTGTTGAGAAAAAGATCTATCTATTTGATGTGGACTCTCTACCCAAAACTAAAGATTGGGAAGATGTTTAAGATACAAAAAATTGTCTATAAGAAGCTTAGCCAATTATGGAACCTGCTTCTCAAGAACACCAACTAGATATCTCACTTTATTCCTTAGAAAGAGTCACCACCCCACAAATCATACGAGTCAAGAGTTACTTCAAGAAGTTCCCTCTCATAATACTCATTGATTATAGTAGCACTCATAACTTTATTTGCCCTTAGATCACCAAATAGGTTGATTATGTTATCTATTCTTGCTCCAAATTTGAAGTCATGATTACCAATGGGGGCACATTACCTTGTAAAGGGAAGTGTTTCAATGTGCCTATCTTTATTAGAGATTATAACTTGTACTCTAACATCTTTACCTTACCCTTAGGTGGATGTGATGTTTTTTTGGGATCCCAATGGTTATGCACACTTGGACCCATCTTATAGTATTTTATTGAACTTTGGATGTAGTTTTTAGATAATGGACAAAAACACACATTGAAAAACTTACAATTAGGGTCTCTCAGCATCATCAATTCATATTGCATAAAAAATATTCTTAAGAAGAATTCACATGACAACATTACCCAGCTCCATTCTATTTAAATACAACCATCAATGGTCTCCACTCTTATTCTACAAATCATTCTACATATGTATGCATGTGTCTTTATTATACCAGTGGGATTAACACCTTCATTACTAGAGGACCACTATATTTAGCTCCTTCTTAAAAGCATTCTTCCAAACATCAAGCCTTATCACTAGCCATTTTAGTAAAATACTAAGATCAAGATTCTCATTTGAGACTTATTGAAACAAGACATTATTCACCCCAATATTAGCCCATATTCTTCCCTAATTCTCCTTGTTAAAAAATAGATGGGTCGTGACCCCTCTACATTGACTTTCATGCAATTAATCATATCAAAATCAAGGATAAGTTCCCAATCCCTATTATTAATGAGATTCTTGATGATCTTCATGGTGTTCATTTTTTCTCATTTTGGATATCACCAAATCCAACTTCATAAGGATGATATCCCTAAGACATCTTTTTACATGCATGATGGCCAATATGAGGTTTTGGTCATGCCCTTTGGCCTCACTAATATTCCTTTAACATTCTAGGCATTGATGAATAAAATATTTTATCCCTACCCATGAAAATTCATTCTAGTCTTCTTTGATGACATCCTCATCTATAGTAAAACATGGTCTGAGCATCTCCAACATTTGTAGCTTACACTAAAAGTTCTCTCTAACCATAATATTTGTGCAAAATAGTCCAAATGTGATTTTATCTAGGATAAAGTGGATAATCTCAAGCATATTATTTCAACCCAAGGGGTTCAAGTAGAACCTAAAAAAGTAACTGCCATGAAAAATTGGCCTCATCCTCAGACACTTAAGAGCCTCCATAGACTTTCAGGGCTAACTAGATACTAACACAAGTTTTTCAAGGATTATGAGAAGATTATATCTCTACTAAAAACTATTTAAAAAAAAAGATGATTTTGCATGGACACAAGCTTTTAAGTGCGTATTTGAATAATTGAAACAAGTTATGTGGACTACACTATTCTAGCTATGTCAAATTTTTCTAAGACCTTAACTATTGAGAGTGATGCTTGCAGAAATGGACTTGGTGATATTATCCTCCAAGAAGGATGCTAAATTAAATTTACCAACAAATATATTTTTATTAAGAATTTAGTACTCTCTACTTATGAGAAGGAAATGATGGTCATTTTTCATACAGTACAAAATTGGTAGCCATACCTATTGGGGAATCATTTTTGCATCAAAACTGATCACCAGAGTCTAAAATATTTCCTATAATAATGGGTTTCCACCCCATCACAATATAAATGGGTCAAAAAACTCATGGGTTATGACTATGAGATCAATTACAATAAGGGTACAGACAAAATTTAGTTGATTCTCTATGTCACACGTTTGTGGACCAAGCTTCCCTTTGAACTATTTCCATGCCTATTCCAAATTGGTTTATCATTGTATAGCAGGGGCATGGAAATGAGTCCTTATTATCTCAAATAATTCAATAGTTGGCCACTAACCCTTTTATTGTACTTCATTATTCTTGGGATGGTGCTTCTCTATGAACAAGGGTCGTCTATGATTTCCTTCAGCACAAATTTTTAGTAGGCTATATTTTATGAACTTCATGCTTATCCATCTACAAGGCACTCAGGGTTTCTCAAAACTTATGAGCATGCACAATGTGACTTATTTTGAAATGGAATAAAAAAGACAATTCAATAGATGGTGGATAAATTTGATACCTACTAATGTGACAAGGGTGAAACCACACTCATCCCTAGGTTGCTCAAACCCTTTCCCATCCCTACTAGGATTTAGATATATATTTATATGGATTTCATTAAGGGGTTCCCTAAATCTAGATGGAAAATAGTGATCTTGGTTATGGTTGATCACCTCTCCAAATATATTCATTTTTGTGCCCTCATCCATCCCTATACGACCTCCATAATAACGCAAATTTTCTTAGACCAAATTTTTCATCTTCATGGCATTTTTTCATCAATTATCTCAAATCATTATGCAACCTTCACTAACCATTTTTGGATAGAACTATTTTGATACACCAACACAAAAATAAAGATGAATTTTAGGTATCAACCATAAATGTGTGTCTAGACTAAAATTTTCAACCAATGCTGGGAACTTTTCCTTCATTACTTCACCTTAGAACAAAAAAATTAGTAGGCAAAGTGTCTCTCCTTTGCCAAATTGTGGTACAATACCTCCTACCACACTTCAACTAAAATAACTCCATATGAATCAATCTATGTTTAAGCACCACCAGTGCTCCTTCTATATACCCCTAATAGTTCATTAGTTTAAGTGGTTGACATGATTATATAAACCCAAGATCAGTCCTTACCACCCTATAGTATAATATTCATATGGCACAAAATTGAATGAAATAATAGGCTATTCAACATCATTCTAAATGCATTTTCAAGTAGGTGATATGGTTTTTCTTCACCTACAACCATACAATAAATATTCCCTACAACTCAAAAGGCATCATAAGCTAGCTCCCAAGTTATATGGGTTGTATAAGGTTCTCCAAAATATTGGGTTGGTTTGTTATAAGTTGGAGCTCCCATCTTCTTCCTGAGTTCACCCAGTATTTCATGTCTCTTATTTGAAAAATGTTATTAGCATAAACATCAAAGTACAAACTATTTTACCAAAGCTTGATAATGAAGGATCCATCATTATTGATTTGGAGGAAATCCTATATAGGTATAGATACCAACTTCACTCTTCCATCATAGTGGTTTTAATTTAGTGGCATGGAATGCAACTAGATGATGCCACATGGGAACCACTGTTTTAGATTCAGCAACAATTCCCACAACTGAAGCTTTGAGGATAAATATTTTTCTCAGAGGTATGGGATGTTAAGAACCCATGATATCCATTATATTTACTTTTTTAGTGTAATATTTGTTATAGATTCATATGCTTTGTAAGTCATCTCATGATCATTTTGTTTTATTCCACATTCATGAGAAGTAATAATTGCTTAGATTAGACATAGTATATAAGTGTTAAGCCCATTTAAGGTATCCATGAATTTATTGTGTTGATCTTACACAAAGGAGGTTTTACCCTTGAAGAGGCCAACAATTCTACAATTCAGCCATTGTAATTTAGTTATGCTTATTTGAGTTAATATATTGCTAATTTTCATTATTTATTTTGTGTATTTGCAATTACCTGCTAACTTGTTCAGGAAAGATTCTTGTAGCATGTCTCTTTAGGATTTAAAATGGATTTTTAATGTGAAAAAGTGATGGATATGGATCCAATATTATAGATAATGACCATGAAAATGGGATCATTGCATGTCTTACTACATCTATATGATTATCTACAATGAAAACACCTCTATTTAACTCTTGAAATGGAGATCACCCTATAGGGTAGCCATACTAAAAATAAGACATTGAGGAAGTTAAATTATCATTTAAAACTAATTATTTGATAAAAATTTATTGTATCTCTAAGAATTCATCATTACAATTAACAAACTATTCTTGACAAATTTCATGCATTGAATGTTTCATAATTCCAAGAAATTACTATCTGTAACCTGTAAGTGTGATCATATAAATATTTTATTACTCCTATGATATCACACATGTGAATTTAGTCTTGAGGATGACTCAAATTTCCATTTTTCTTTCATCATGCTAAAAAAATGAGAAACTAAAACAAACCTAAACATAGCATGGATGGAGAAAACATAGTGAGTCCTTCACCTTCTTAGTGATTTTTCATAAAAGAGGGAGAGGAAATCTAAGAAATAATTCCATAAAATGGAAGAAAACTATGGTCCCACACTCTACACAAAATCATAGGTCCATATTTTCTCTCTCCTATTCATACTATTCACAAACCTAATAGCCTTACAAAGCTACCAAGGAGGATGATGAAAATAAGGGGTCATTGTTTTTACCCTTTTTGAATTGAAACTCCCTCCAAATCATGTATCTATGATTAATAATCATAATATAATCCATTTATGTTCCTTAACATGATCTTGATATGATAAACCTGTATGGACCCCCTGAAAACCTCCACTTTTTACCATGAAAACTATCCATTTACTTAAAAATTAATGGAGATGATATGCCAAGTGCCTCTGATGTTTGTAAATTCTTGTACAAACATGTAATGATGTGTCCATCCATTAATTATACCATAAACTTATTAATTTATTTCAAAAACTCCTCTTGAATGTTATCAAATATATTAATAAAATGCTTTGAGAGTGGAATGCAATGTCATAAAGTTAATTTGCCACCTTCCTAGGAGTTGTATAGATTATAAGATGTGTCCTATGACTTAGAAACCACATGACATCTCAACATGACCCCCTAGACCACTTAACACCATTGGACCTACTTGACCATGCTAGGGATCATTCTAAAACCATAAGGTCAAGAATAACATTTACCTTAATTTTATCAAAAAAAATTTAAACAATGCTAATAAATGCTTGAAAAGACCCTTTTAAGGATCATAAGAAAGTTTAGGAAGACCATGTACTCTTAGAGGGACCTATGAGAAATTTTTGGACTATAAGGGTTGAAATTTTCCCTTAGAGGCAAAATTATCAATATTTTTAGTGACTCATAGGGGTTGACCAACCTACTAGTCAAGAGAACCAACTATCTCATTCTTTTAGGCACAAGAATCACACATAATAACATGACTTGAGATTACTACTCTACCTAAGATTTAAAAATAAACTTATCACCTTGAAAAATTGTAAGGACTACAACAACCTCACCATAGACATAAAAACAACACATGCACACAAGTAAGAAGCAAATCACACATGTGATGATAGATACTGATTTGAAACAATAAAATCAAGAAAATAATTGACTATGTACAACTGAACTATATTTTTATTCTCACCCTTGGGTCAAAGGTAAGTTTCTTGGATCCTTCATTATAAGGGATTAAGAATGGCATGAGGTAAGAAACCTCTTGGAAATTTATCTCATTGTAATCCCATCCTTGAATGCCACTCTTCTAATCATGTTATCAAGTGGGGTGATAACTAAAAACCACTCTCCTATGAAGATATATTCTTCTTGATTTTAAATTTTCAATTCAAATTACTATCTACCTTTGGAAATGTGGGAATTTTCCAATTTTTTTACATCTTGGTTGATGAGGGAAAAAAAATCAACCTTTGTTTCAATTGGCTTCTCAAAGATAATATTTTTCTCATCTTGGAAGGTACCATATGCATCATACCTTGGTGAACTTTGAAACTGAACCTCCTAAAAATGAACCTTGCGTTCTTCCTGTTGATTTTTAATTTTGAAACAAATCACCAAAGTTGTGGGAAGTTTCAAAAATGTCAAACATGACCCTCAAAACAACCTCTATATTTTAAAGAAGCTAGCTCTTCTCTTGGGGTTTGGTGTAAAGGGGAAGAAAAGAAATAAATAAAATAATTATCTAAACTACTAAGGTGATATACCAAAGTTGGATTACTTTAATAGCAAAGCATAATGAAGAGTGGTAATAGACTTTACTGAAGAGGATTAAAGAGTGAAAATCATGATAAATAATTCCATTAATGAATTATAGACAACCCAAAGGATCATACAAGAAACAAGTAACTTAGATCAGCTTCTAGCCTAACAACACTGTATTAGTTTCAATTTTTTTCCCTAAAAAGATTAAAAAGTATGCAACATGATTAATAATCTTAGTATTTATGTGAAACTGAAAAAATGGGTATAATATAAAATTATAAACAATACTAAAATCTAACTATATTACATATAACATCACTCTCTCTTCATATATGAACAAAGTACATAAGGTAGAATACACAAAATACAATCTTTAATTTTTGAAGAGAAAAAAGTACTAAGGCAATCAAATGCTTTCAAAACTAGCTCCTAAAACTATATATTAGTCTAGCTACTAAAACTCTATATTCATCCCTCCTTTAAAACTCCATTTGATCCACTACTTATAGCCTATAGAAAACCATCATGAATGTAACCATTTTCCTGGGGTCTAACCACTTGTCCATAAAATCTAGTCTAAGAAACTGCAAGTTGTTGGAATTGAACAACTTGGGGCTTATTTTTGCTATTTCTATTAACTATCCATCTCATTCCATTTTAGATGTTGATACACATCAATTTAATCATGTAGCCTCTAAACATGGACACATGGGGGATTTTTAGGCCTTTTATAAATGTAGAGACTCCATTTTACTCCTTTCTTTGCTTTTAGTGCTAATGGTTTTTGGAGGTTTACCACCTTTGGATCAAAGATCCCAATCTGAGCTGTTGATCCCCTTCCTACCATTTGTGGGCTATATGTGGAAACCCTTCACAAGATAAGAAGTATTTGATATTTGATTTAGATTTAAGGAGTGCAATGGTGACACATTTATACTATTTATGTGCATCTTCTCCTGTGGCCTTATGATTCAAAGTAAAAGGGCATTTACCCACGTGTCAGTCTTGCATTAAACATAGGTTTTTCAAGACTCTATTTCCATTTGGGGGAATACTGAGGTCAAAATTGGCTTTGATCCACATGCTTTAAGCCTTGAAACCTTTTTCCAAGATTCACTAAAAGTGGACCCCATAAGGCTTAACACTTACCATTCAATCATTGTTGGGACTTCTTTTTATATAAAATGAATGCCTTTACACCATGCATCCATCACACACAAGATAAATTCTTCTTTTCATTATTTTGATCAAAATTAGTGCCAAAAAAACATGTGGATACCCCTTACATGTTTCTTCTATACTTAGGATTTTTGGCCTCAAAACTTTAAGATGCTGATGGTGCATAACCAAAAAGAAATATGATAGTCTTAAGAAAAACAAAACCATGTAAAAAATAATTATACAATTTTGGTGACTTACTATGGGATATATGCCTGTATGGAAGAATCTTTAAGATTGATCAACAAACAAGAAACCCAAAATTATGATTCCCATCACTATTCCATTAGAGCTTTTACTAGGACATCTGGTACCTAGCCCATTCTACCTCTATTAGGTAATCTGACTTCTGTAGATCTTGAAAAGATCTATCTATCTTGATAATCTCCTTATGAGAGAAGGATTGGACACCTTGCACCATGGAATGCAACTGGTACTCTAATTTGGTCATTGGAGCCAAAACTGACTCCACCTCATTGGCATCTAAAGAGTCACTCAAAGATTGAAAAATAGTTTGATCATTTTATTTCTTGACCAGTAGATTTTGTATTTGGTCTTCCATTAGGATAGTGGTGTCATCAAAGAATGGTGAAGGGAGTCCCAACTAAACCAAACCTTTAACTTTTCCTTTTATTCCTTTTACCCCTTCCCTTAAGAGATTTAGTAGATTCTTGCATTTCAAAGTGAGCTTATTGTAGCTCATAATCTCACTGTCCTTCCCTATAATTATCCTTCTCCTGGTGACTCTAGTTTCTTGAAGGGTCTCATTTTTTGTATAATATTATTTATGAATCAACACCTATGATCTAGAAACTTTAGATGAGACCAACAACAAGATCTTATTGAAGGACTCTACCCTTAAGCATAATATTTGTGCATCATATATTAATCTGAATGTGGGTCTGAGCTGGGTAACATTGGTAGAAAATTTTTGACAAGAAGAAACATAGATCCCCCTCACCATTTTGAAAATACCTATTGCCTTAGGTTGGTTGGATAACTATTGGGCCATTTAAGTGACCCTATCCTCTATTGCCTTGCACCTGACTTGTAAGGTAGTTTTTTCTTTCTCGACAACACTTAGCTTCTACTAAAGCTATGATGCCTCTACTACTTTGTCACTTCTCTATTTATCTAAGATCTTATTCTCTTGCTCCAAAAGGTTGGTAGATGACTTGAGTGAATCAAGTTCCTTTTAGATCATAGCTTTTTTTTCTTTTGAATTCCTCAAGACTTCCTTAGATATCACTCCTTTTAAATCCTTGATGAGTTGGGAAATTTATTTGTCTTTAGCCTTAAGCTCTAAGCTTAGATGGTTTACTATGTTTTGGGCTTGAATTAATCCTAAGTTTTCCTTCTGTATTTGATTAGAGGTTTTTAAATAATTTTTGGTAACCATAATAATAATCTCATTCATTAGCTCTACTTTATCCTATGGCCTAAACTAGGTCATGTCCATCTCCACAACACTCATCATATAATCTTCAGGCCACATTTGCTTAATTTTATTTCTCACATTAGGAACCATGTGAGTGATAGTGATGGAATGATACTTGTGGTCATAAAAATACCACATTTGTTTTGTGGCCACAAAATTCATCTCCTTGTATTTATGTTTTCCCTTTCTTGTTTCTCTTGCCTTCCTTACCAAGTTCAATTGAGCAAGGAAATTTAAAGGAAAGGCCAAAATACCACCCATAAAAGGATTCCCATGGGGTAAACCATGAGGTACACTAATAAATTGTTAGGGTTGATCTTGTGAGGGAGATGGGCCTGTCAAGACCCTAGGAGCAAAGATTGGCAAACCCAACTATTGGGAGGTGAGAGTAAAGGGAGTGTCAAGTGCCATTAATGATTGGGTAGGTATATTTGAGAAGGCTAAGGGTGTTAATCCATGTGATGGGGTGGTGTTAATAGAGTTTGTGTTGAAGGTGTAATTGGAGATATGCATAAGGTAAGGTATGTTTCTTTTTCTTTATCTCCCTCTTGAAATGTTAGTCTTCAATTTTTCTTCTCAAGGCTATTTAAGGGATCCTCTTTTGCAATTGGGGTTGTCACCAATGGAGATGTGTCTGATAATTATTATACAAAATATGTTATTTGAGTATGATCTAAAGGGGCCACTGTTGCAAGGTCTTTTATGGGTGATTGGGTCATCATTTGCTTCTCCACTTCACTGAGTGGAAGTGGCCAAGCTGAAGTGGTGCATGCCACTATATATGCTTCTACCTATTGAGGCTCCATTTAGAGCTCTAAGATATCACTAAGATCTAAAATAGAAATTGGAGAGGTACGAGATTAATCCTAGAGGGTCTCTGATTTGGTATCTATCGATATAACATCAAAATTTTAGGATAACTCACTGATCTCTTGCCTATACCTCTAATAGGTGGATATTTTATCTTGACGGTAGTCCATTATAAATAAATCCTATCTCAAACCCTTATTAATGGCCTTTTATGGGTCAAAAATATGAGTGGGTTGATAAACATATTCCCATGGGGTAGTTGGGAATTCTTGTTTCTCTACGTACAAGTCAAGTGTATCTCTCCTTGGGGACCTTCTATCTTCAAAAAAATTTCTTCTCTCATGCCTAAAAGGAGTATGGACCTTTCTCTTGGTAAGCCAAGAGGTCATGAATACATCTAGGTCATATTTCCATAAATCTTGAATTAAAACTAACCCATAAGTGGCCAACTTTCTACTAAAAATAAATTCTACTTGCCTCCTTACAATAGTAATGCCGCATCTAGTGAGTGGGATGTCATGGAAGTCCTTCTTCCTTCCCACTCTAAAATCAAATTCAATAACTACTAACTGATGTGCCACTTCCAAGCGTAATAAACTATTGGTTAAAACTTTGGAAAGCATAAAAGGCTTCTCCTCAAAACCATGGACTTTTATGAAAGAATTATGGACCTTGAAAAAGTAAACACATGGGTGATGGGGATCAAATAAGATATCCCTAATTGATTCATTCATTTTACCATTTATCCCTTTTAGATCCAACTCCCCCATCAATGGTGCCACAAATAATTTAGCAAACTCATAGGTGTTTTATATTTCTGACAAGTGAGTCAATGTAGACACAGGGATAACCTTGCAGGGATCAACTGCTTCTAAGTCCAATAAAGTCAAATTCATATGATGCTAGAAAAATTAGGTATTTTGATATAAAATGAGGTATAATAGATATGAGGAACAATTTAAGGTGGGATGAATGTTAAAATCATCCAATTTTTGATTCATGGTGTAAGCAATGTGTTCTATAAAATCAAACCTATATGTTTATGACCTGGAAATGGTCCTTAAATGGAAAATGGATACTAGCTACTAGTCATTTAACATTGAGTCTCTATCCTCCCCAAAAATGAAGGTGAACATCATAAATATATCTTAGGATTTTGGGGACAACCTATCCTTCTTAAAGGGTAGGGATGGAGTTTGAGTACTATCTTCTGGTAGATGAAGCTCCTTATTTATGAATAATTGCTTCTGGTGAACCTGAGACCAAACATGCCTTAGCTTTGCCTTGTCATAAAATTTGGTATAAGGATCATTTTTTAGACCTATAATTTCATAGATATCTTGGGGAGTGATCACTACCTTGATCATTCCTTGTTGAAAAGTTGAGCTTGTCAAGTCAAAAATCCATGAGCACAACTCCACCAATTTAGGGTATGGGTGCACTATGGGTACCATGTATTGAGCCAAACCTAAGGTCCAAAATCCCACGAGAAAGTTTTTAGGTGTCTTTTGATTTAACATTGTGGCATGAACTACCTCTCTAAGGGTCTTAGTCTTTTTTTAAAATAGGGTAAAAAATTTCATCTGTGTAGTCGAGGATGAGAGAAGAATCCTTGGAGACACCTTTGAACATTACTCTTGTTCTTGGGTATATGGTTTTGTGTTGTGTAGGAGCTAAGGTGTATGAATTTGATTTAGTTTATGTGGATTCCATTCTTCTAAACCTTATCTCTAAAAACACTTTGACTCTCTAGATGCTTCTAGATGCTTGCTTCTAGCTCGGCTCCGAGTAAAAATTTGGTTTTTGGTGAATAATAATGATGCCCAAACTATCATTATAACTATTTTACCATGTGTATGAGAATTAATTACTTTTCTTGAAATTTAGTCATGTCTCATTAAAACTTATGTCGAGTCACTAAAATATTCTAGATTTTGGTTCAAAATCCAAAATTAACATTAAATACAAGATAAGGGATACTAGAGAGTCCTTAATGGTAACACATGTGAAGAAAAGTAAAAGAAGAGAGGTGGGTGAACAACCTCAAAACAAGAAAAAAAATACTATGATACTTTGTTCACTTGATTTTTATGTGAAGAGTTTAAGGAAAATCCCACTAATGGGAATATCTAGAGACTCTCCCTCCTGAGCCTCCAATTCATAAGGATTGCATTACTTACAAGAGATTATCTTGAAGGGACCTATCCATAAAGAGTCAAACTTATCATAATTTCTAAGTCTATCTACTCTTTCATCCCATTTTAAGACACAGGATCCAATTTAAAAATCAATCTCTAAAGTTCTTTGGTCAAAATGACACTAAATAGTTGTTTGTTAACTTATCATTGACTCATGTGCTAATTCTCTTTTCTCTTGATGCCCCAACAACTCTGCCAATTTAACTTGCATTGGATAATTTTTTTCCACTTATATTTGATTTATCAACTATAAAGATATAAATTTGATATAAATAGGCATTACTGCCATTTTTCCATATACCAACTCATATGGAGAGGCTTTTATCACCTATTTAGGTGTTATTTGATCTAACCATAAAGCCTTTTTATGTGTTCATGCCATCCTATTTTGTGTTCATTTTCCATTCTTTTTATGAGTCTAATCAAGTTCTTATTAGTCAACTCTACCAAACCATTCCCTTGTAGATAATAATTTTATGAAGTCTTCAGGTATATACCATTTTTTAATCATGAATTAGACAGTTTAGACCCTAAGAACACCTTAGCATTATCAGTTATAATAGTGTGAGGAGGTCCAAACCTGGTCATAATTTCTTGTAAGAGATCTAGAATCACATTCTTTGTTACATCTTTTAAGGGTACCACTTCTATCTACCTTGTGAAATAGTTTGTTGTGGTAAGGATCCACTTGTGTCTCATGCTCAAAGCTAGATTAATCATTCCAATAAAATCCAAACCCCATTTCAAAAAAGGCTCTTCAAATATTATAGGGCTAAGTGGCAATGTAACATTTCTCCTCTTACTGATGTAAAATTGATAAGATTGACACCTACTAACCATTGTATGACAATCAAAAACCACAGTAGGCTAGAAATACCTTGCCTGGATTATCTTGATAGCTATGGTATTTGAAAAAAATGGCCTCTAAATTCTCCATAATGTAGTTCATGCTAAACCCTTCCAATCTATTCCCCATCTATGTATTTGAGTAGGATTACATCAAAGTTTATTTTGAAAATAAAATATTCTATTAGAACAAGGCTAAAACCCTACTATTGATAGTATCTTATTTTCTTGTAAGGTAGATGACTATGGTATTGTGTAGTCTTTATGAAATTAACCCTATCAGTCACCCAAGACTCTAATATATCTCCTTGGATATTGAGTATAGTTTCTTTAACTTCTATTTCCTCTGTTAGATTTTTAGAATCTTTCATAAGGTTTGACATAAGCCCCTTCCTCTTACTAATTTAGTGAGCTTAACTTTGATATCATACTCTAATATATTAGTTATCTAATTAGCTCTATTTTTAGTGATTTTTCCCTCCATTATGTATTCCCTAACACTTGAATGTGTTATGAATATTTTAATATTATTATTGGGAACTAAGTGTCTAAATTATTTGAGTCCTTTAATAATAGCAAAAGCTTGCCTCTCAACAAAATTATACCTTAATTCATAGTCTCAGAGAGTCCTAGAGAAGAAGGTAATAAAATTTTCTCTTTATTCCATATCATTTTGGGTTGGTACTAATGCTATGATATGTTCTCCTCCATAGACATACATGATTAAATATTTTGAGAAAGCAAGGTTACAAAGGATTGGGGTAGATGCAATTTCCCTTTTTACACTCTCAAAAGCTTGTCACCCCTCAACTATCCATTTAAAATTGAGATCCTTCTTTAGCATTAGGGTGATC
This sequence comes from Torreya grandis, assembly GCA_037957365.1. NCBI lineage: Eukaryota > Viridiplantae > Streptophyta > Pinopsida > Cupressales > Taxaceae > Torreya > Torreya grandis. The sequence goes on along the minus strand of JARHVA010002382.1, from coordinate 126,605 downwards.
AGTCTAACCACTCTAGTAAAGTCTAAGATGAATCTACTTACAAAGTTAATATTTCCAAGGAAATATTATACCACCTTTTTACTTACTGATAGGGATAAATCCAATATTGCCTTGATCCTTTTTGAATCTATCAAGATCTATTTTTTTGAGACAATGTGTCTGAGTAATTTCCCTTGAGGTAGAGATCCCATATTCTTGGATCTTTTGAAAAATAGCCTCCAGTTGATCAAAATGATCTTTAGCTAACTTAGTAAAGATGGTGAGATCATCAAAATAAATCAAAATTGATTTCTTTATTAATTCCCCAAAGTGATGTGCATATCTCTTTAAAACATAGTCCCTACATTCAAGAGTTTAAATGGAATTTTAGAATAAGTGAAGGTTTCCCACTTTGTGGTGAAAGTGGTCTTGTGTTCATCTTCTTCTGCTAACCATATCTGATTATAACTTGAGAAGACATCTAATAAGGAAATATTCTCTATTCCCACCATGGTCTATAGGATTTGCTCCATTGAGGGTAAGGGGTAGTGGTCCTTAAGAGAGGATTTATTGAGATCCTTGAAGTCCACATAGAGTCTAATCTCTCCATTATTTTTCCTCATTGGGACCAAGTTGGAAACCCAAGTGGAGTGCTTGATGGGGAAGTTAACCCTTGACTCTAGCAAATTTTTGAGATCTTATACCATGAGACACTCTATCCTTAGATTGATGGGTATTTTATTTTGGTGAAGAGGTTTTGATCCTTCAATTAGGTTAATAGTATGTTAGAAAATATTTATTATAACTTTGGATATCTTTATATGTCCACACCATTAGTTTATTGTATCTATGACATAAAGCCATCAATATTTCCTTTTCTTTTTGAGTGGTCACCCTCCCAACTTTTAATTTCCTCCCACTTGAGACCTCGAGTTTATAGTAGTCTTCTTTACTTACCATGAACTTTCTTTTGTCCATTTTTGCATCATTAAGATCAAACAAGCTCTCCAAGGTTATCAACCATTTTGGGAGCTTGTTGGACCATAATTATATGATTTGATCACCATATGACCCTTCAATTTTAGGAAGTAATTGGTTTGTAAACTCTCTTGACTATTGTAGAAATAAAATGATATGTTGATCATTCTTGAAGACTTGCCAATTATCTACATTATTTGGGATAGTTGGTCAGATGACCACTTTGATGACTTCCTTATTAGTTAGCAGATCCTTGGGTCAAATCAAACTAAGATTTGATTTGGGCCATTCTATCTGCTTCCACATTCTAAGTCCTTAGAATGACTTTGATGTTGAAATCATAAAAAAATTCAATCAAGTCCCAAACTCTATGGTGGTAAGACCTCATATTTGGTTTTTTTGTTGTAGTAGTTTCCCTTATCTATTTGACCACTATCTCAGAGTCCCTGAAGACTCTTAAATTATTTATCCCTTCCTTTTGGGCAAGGATTAATCCATGCACTAGATCTTCATATTCTACTTCATTATTAGTGTAGCTAAATTGAAAATGTAATGACATAAAGATCTTCTTTACTTTTGGGGAAGCAAGGCATATACCTACCCCTGAGCCACTTTTACTTTTTGTTCTATCAAAATTTGGAGTCCATATTAAATAATTCTCTATGGGTATTTCTTTTTTCTTTGTCTCACCTTCCATTATGTCAAGGATTTTTGGATTGTCATCATAGATGACATAGGTCCCTAGGCTAGTGGAGTCAAAGTTTCCAAAAGAATCATCCAATGTCAAAGCTGACAAATATTTCTCACCTTCATGTTCACCAACTTCTTCTATTGATTCCTCTATACAATTTCTTTCTTCTGTTGAGATCAACATGTGGGAGGCTTTGAAATTTGATCCCATTTGGTATATAATGTGTTCTTTGCATAAGGGCTCTAATAACACTTTCATCTTAGAACCATACTTGGTTCTTAGAATCAGATGTGACCAATTAAGCGACATATATCCTCCAATTTTTGCCATAAAGTCTTTAGATAAGCATAATCTAAAGATAGGAAGGATGTCTATAACCACTATATTTTATAGAACAATCACATTTGGGTAAGAATAAATTTTTAATGAAAGTCCCCTAAAGATCTTGATATTTTGTACCAACTTCTCATCAAGTTACATGACTCCTTTAGTCAATTGTTCATATTTGATTTTTAAGGCATCAACTATTAACTTTGGCATGACTATAGTGCTTGCACCTGAGTCTATCATAGAGTAGTGAAGCAAATTTTTACCTCTATAAGATTCATATATAATGGGTTAGGTTTAGGCTTCCTTACTTTTTTTTGGTGTTCATTAGGACTACTAATTATTGTGGCTGAGGTTATTATGGTCCTTTAGTGATTCCTATAATAGTTCCTTTTATTCAAAAATGGATAGCATATCCCATAATGAGGCATTAGTATGAGATTTCTTTAGTTGTTCAACTACATTGATGGGTCCCAATGGTTGTAATTTAGAGTATTATGGATACCTTGATCTTTTAGCTACCATATTAAGGATCCCTTGATTTTGGGAAGTCCCAAAAATTTCCTACCTTATCTAAGGAACCTGAGGGATTAGATATATATGAATTCTTATTGATTCTATATAAGAAGTAGGGATAGTTTTTGTAGGCTCAATCATCTATCTCTTTGATCATGTATAGTAATCTGATTGAACTAGGTTCTTGGAAGTAAAATCTTCACTAATGAATATAGACTTTTTGTTCTCAATGAATGAGAACAATGCATGTTTATGGGAGATGTCTCCTTCTTGTTCAAGTGGCATACCCTACATTTGAGCCACCATATCCACATTTAGGACTCTAGGGGATTGATATGGTGCAGTTAAATTAATTTCATAAGTTCTTGATCTCATTTTTTCTACCACTCTTTGTTGTAAATTTAGATTGATATGGTGTAGTTAAATTAATTTCATAAGTTTTTGATCTCATTTTTTCTACCACTCTTTGTTGTAAATTTCCCATAGGATAATCTCTTAACATGTGAGAGTCAATACAAGGAAAAAACCATGTATTTGTCTCCATTACCACATTATTTTGAAAATAGACCAATTCTCTTATAGAGTTTGGTAGAGTTGTCTAAAATGGTGAGGGTACAGGGATGATCTAGTTGGTGGTTGTGAAGAAGCTAACTTTTGAGTCCCTTGGTACCCATTTGGCTAGTAAGGGGATTTATTTCCTTGTAAACCTTGATAAAGAGGGTGTTGTTGTGAATCTTGGCTCCTTTTAAGATTATCAATTTCATTTGATAATGTTCAAAGGATGTTTTTGACATCATTCATCTCTGATAAGCCAGATGATGTAGCTATGACTAGTGCTTCCCAAGATGAAGGAAAAATATATAGAGAAGTACTAGCCTAGGAACTACTAAGAGGTTCTTCTTGAGCTGGAAGGGATATTTTGGGGAACATCAACATATGAGGCCTTGGGGGTAATTTCCTAGCATCTATCAAATTGTTTTTTACTCTTACAATGAGTTCATAAGCATCAAGAAGAGTCTACCATCCTATTGATTAAATCTTGATAGAGATATCATAATTAAAAGCTTTGAGATAGAAAATAATTTCCATACCTATAGGAAATCAAGAAAACATTGGGATCCTTTGACACGTCTTCTAAAATCTAGTGTTGAAATTGGTCATTGCTTCTTGGGGGGCTCTCTTAATAGTGATTAATTATTATAAGAGAGATGATCTATCTCATTTTTCATTAAATTTATCATAAAATTCAATTCCCAATTGGTCCTAGTTTGTAATAGAATTTGGTGCTAAAGATCTATACCAGTCAAGAGCTCTCCCCTTGAAAGAGGTGGTGAGTAGTCTCAAGGCTACATTTTGTTGTGTAATAAAGTGGACAGTACATATATCGGCCATGTCTTTAAGATGCTTTGATAGAGTTTTAAAATCCTTTCTAGTGAATTTAAGTAATGCTTTTAGATCATTATCTGGAATGGGATCCCATGTATTGGGAGGCATCGATAAGATAAGTGGACTTCCACCACTCTAATTGACAAGGTTTCTAAACATATCCTGAATAGCCATTTGTCCTCCCAAAATAGATTGTCGAGTCAGCCTCTTTCTTGAAGTAGTTGCTAAAGGTGGTGTTACGAGTCCTAGGTTTATCATGGATTGATATCTTGTAATCAGCTAACTATTCTCTTTGCTTGAAGGATGTCTACTCATACACTTCTAAAGAAAATTTGGTTCAATCTCATTAGGCATGCCAAAAAAAATATTGATGTTTAATTTTACAACTAATCACCAAAGTCATGGGAAGTTTCAAAGATGTGGGATTTGAACCTCAAAACAAACTTCAAATTTTAAATTATATATATATATATATATATATATATATATATATATATATATATATATATATATATATATATATATATATATATATTCTCTTAGGGTTTGGTGTAAAGGGGAAGAAAACAACACATAAAATAAGTATCTAAACTACTAAGGTGATATGCCAAGGTTGGATTCCTTTACTGGCAAAGCATAGTGAAGAGTAATAACAAACTTTACTGAAGAGGATTAAAGAGCACAAAGCATGATAAATAATTCCATTAATGACTTATAGACTACCTAAAGGCTCGTACGAGAAACAAGTAACTTAGATCAGCTTCTATCCTAACAACACTGTATAAGTTTCAACAATTTCTCTTAAAAATATTAAAGAGTATGCAACATGATTAATAATCTCAATATTTATGTGAAACTGAAAAAATGCATATAAACAAAAATGAGAAACAATAATAAAAGATTACTATATTACATATAACATCACTCTCTCTTCATATACAAATATAGTACATAAGGTATAATGCACATAATATAATCTACAATTTTTGAAGAGAAGAAACTGCTAAGGTAGTCAAATGCTTTCAAAACTAGCTCCTAAAACTTTGTATTAGTTTAGCTACTAAAACTCTATATTCATCCCTCCTTTAAAAATCCCTTTGATCAAATACTCATAGCCTAAACAAAACCATCATGAATCTAACCATTTACCTAAGGTCTAACCACTTATTTGTAAAATCTAGATCTGAGAAACTATAAGCCATTAGAGCTAGACTTCTTGGGGCTTACTTATATTTCTATTAATTGTCCAACTCATTCCATTTTATATGTTGATCCACATCACTTTAATCATGTAGCCTATGAACATGGACATGTGGGGGCTTCCATGACATTTTAGAAATGTAGAGACTCTTTTTTTCTCCTTTCTTGGATTTTAGTGCTAATGGATTTTAGAGATTCAACACCTTTGGATCAAAGATCCCAATCTAAGCCATTGATCCCCTTCCCACCATCCACGGGCTACACATGGAAACCCTTCACAAGCTGAGAAGTCTCTAATATTTTCTTTGAGTTTAAGGAGCATGATGGTGACATGTGTATACCATCCACATGCATATTCTTATGTGGCTTTGTGACTAAAATTAATATGGCATTTACCCACATGTCAATCTCACACTAAACAAATGCTTGTCGATATTCCTTTTCCTTTTGGGGGAGTGCTAAGGTTACAAGTGGCTTTAATTTGTGGGCTTTTAGCCTTGAAACCTTTTTCCAACCTTCACCAAAAGTGGATCCCATAAGGCTTAGCACTTACCATTTGATTGATGTTGGGACTTCTATTTTGATAAAAAGAATGCCACTACACCATGTGTCCATCATGCACAAGCTGAAGGCTCCTTTTTATTCCTTTAAGAAAAATTAGCACCATAACAACACATGGATACACCTCACATGTTTCTTATATACTTAGGATTTTTGGCCTCAAAACTTTAAGATGTTGATGGTACATAACCAAAAAGAAATATGAGTCTCAATAAAAACAAAACCATGTACAAAATAATTCTACACTTCCTCAATAACTTTAACTTATTCTTCTTGAGGTACTTATATATCAAGTTCTTTAATCTCCCTAATCATGTCCAAGTAGGACTAACTCATGTCATTAGGACCTTGGATCTACTCTTGAGACTCAATAAAACTAACTACCATAGTGTTCTATTTAGGACTCTTCTTAAGCTCTTCACCATCCCCATTTTCTAAGAAAACAACTTTATCATTCTCTTGATGAGGTGGATATGTATCATATAAGATTGAACAAAAGGTCTCTAGGTCTTCCCAAAAGGTAATTTATTTATAATCAATCAAACTGACATGAACCTTACTATCACTCTTACCATATCCTTATGGAGTAGCATGATGATCAAGTGTCTCTAAATCTCTAATAGGTTCATAACAAGGCTCATGTTCTATTGTAACTTGAACCTCCATATCACTTCACGTGATCTTAGTTTCAACAATGAATTCAAGAGGGTTGTTTTTATGACTATCTCCTAGAGGAGAAGTTGTTTGTGTCTCATCCACCTCAATGTCATGCCATTGTGACTACTTTACATCATCTAAGTTCCTTTCAAGATCAAAATAAAATCTATTGGGATGAATAAGAGTATCAATAGTGATATCCTCATCACAGGTGATTGAATTATATTTTTAAGGAATTCTTGGAATTCACTTACAACTACAACATAATAAAATTCTTGAAAGACTACCACCTTATGAATGTTCGTTATCGAGTTTCCTATCACATCTGAATGTTCCAATTCTACCTTTAATACAACTATATTCTATTCATATAAGGAGATGGTGGGAGGGTAAGATGTCAAATCAGATTTACCTTGAGCTCCTTGAATCTCATCATATCTTGCATCATTGAAAGATATCTTGATATGTTCTTTATTTTAAGGTCATAATGGGATTTCATATAACTCCTATTTTCCTCTTCTAGCTCTATAAAAGAGCTCTTTTTCTCCTCTTTTTCTCACTAGAATCTCTAGTTCTCTCTCTTCTTTTTTTATGCTCTTGATTTAGTCTTGTACTTGTTGAAGATTTTGGTTGCAAGCCTTATAATAAGATCACATCGGTTTTTATCCAATATGTTCAGTTTCTCACTTTAAATATTTGTCTCATTGGTGGTTTGTTGCATGAGAGGAAATATTGTTTATTGCTTTCATTAAATTTTACACTTTTTAACATCTTTACTAAATGATCTTGGCACAATTTCTAATATGGTTTCAGATCTAAGCTCATCTTATTGATATTTTTTTTGAAGTGTGCAGAATTTTGGAGAATTTTTAGATTTTTTTTGTTAGTGCTTCACCCTTGCTCTTCATTTAACTTTGTTTCTCTCTCTGTTTTGCTTCAAATAATATCATCTCTAACAAGTTATAGGTTTCTCAAGGAGTTTTTGAATTCATTGTTCTTTTTTTTTACATATAACACAAAATTTATTACTCCTTTCTTGCATAGTTCCACTCTTCAATTTAATTAATAATTCTAATTTTTTTAACAAGCATAATAAAATGAATAAACCCGTCACATTAAACTAAGTATATATTTTTATATAAAAATTAATTCTTGATAAAATTTAAAGGTTTTCTTCATTTTATATCATAGAAATTAATATCAAAATTTCAAAAATAACCCAATTCATATTTTTTGAGTTATGATAAAAATTGTAATTTCTATTTTTTTTAAAAATTTTGTGCTTATTTAATTATTCTAGTTGTTCAGAGACCAAGAGTTCTAATTAAGCATTCTGAGGCTCTTTTTGTCTCATTGATTCTTACTACACTTATCTATCTCTCTTTCTTGTTTTACCTTTATTATTTTGTGCTTTGATTCATTCACTCAGTTCAGTTGGTTTTACATGTATCCTTTCCTTCTTGACGTGTTCATTGGATTATTTTGGTTTTTATTTAACACATTTCTAGTTTTGCATATACATGCTTATTATAGTATGTAGTCATCTGTAGATTTTGATTCATGTCAAGACCTCTCTCTCAGATGTATGTTATATGCTATTCATTTTATATTTTTTTGTTAACCACTTTTTGTGACAAGTTGTGGAAAAATTTATGGGTAAGTTGTGTAATTTAATTATATGCTTTCTTGGACTAAATAATTGTAGTCGCTCTTTTATAAATTATGACATGTGTTTTGATTCATTTAAATATGATTTGTTATTGTTAACAAAAATTATAAATCAATACATGTGTGAAGTTTTGTTCTATCCACTTTTTAATTGGTTGAATTTTTAAATTTTTAAATTATAAAAAAGGGAAAAAGAGACTTAAATTTATAGCATGTGGCACAATTACATTGTGCTTTAAAGTAATTGAAATTCAAAACTCAATCACGCATGTTTAGCTTTAAGATTTCTTGTTTTATTCATGAATCTTTAAATAAGTGCTTTAATCTATCAAAATCTTTAAATATTTTTTTATTATATTCATATAAAACATTTTTTACAAAAACCATTCAAAAGAATCTTTTTCTTAAGAAGAAAAACAAAAAAACTTGTTATTCCACATCAGGGATTTTTATCAAGTTTCATCTTTAACCATGCAACTTTTTAAGGACTAATTAGTTTTTTTTAAAGATGATTTGGTCATTTGGTTATATATATTAAATTTTTCAAATTTCACATCTTAAAAAAAAGAAGATAAATCTAGATTTTCATTATTTTTCCTTTGTTTAACTCAAATGAAGTAATATGAATGGTTAAGTTGCATATTTTTAATTAAAGCATTTAGATTTTTATTAATCCAAAATCTTTTTATTTTTAAAAGAAAAGTTTTTTTTAGAATTTAAAATCAAATTTTATTAAATATTTTATATTTTAAATTGGTTCTTTCAAACAAATTTCAACTAGTTTTTTAAAATCCTTCAAATTAATTCTAGTTTTTTAGTTTTTAGTGTGGACATACATTTTTAAGTTAATTAATATAATTATTTTTAAGATGAATATTTTCAAATGTTATATAAATTAATTATTATTCCTTGTCATTGAGTTTGTTTCAATGCTAGTGACATGTAACTCGTGTCTTCTCATTCATCTAAAATTGGCCATTTTTTCAGTTTCTAAGCAAACCCTTCAAAATGAAAAAAATTGTGCTCTTAAAGAACAAATTGCAATTAAAAGTGATACTATTACTTATTTTCATCATTATAATAATTTAATTAAAAATATTTTTCAAAAAAAATTTGATAATATGCAATCTTTTCTTGATGCTTTTAATGCTAAATTTACATCTTTTGCACATGACACTAGTTCTAATCATGGTGAACCTTCTTTTGCTCCTAAAAGACCTAAGCACACATCTTTTACCAGACCCATCTTAAAAATTATAAAAAATATGGGTTATTACAGTAGTGCACTTGGTAAGTGTTAAGATAATATTCTTGAACCTCTTTTTCCTACTACCAATAAAAATTCTAAAGGTCTTAGTTATGTTAATTCTACTAATTTACATAGTTCTAATACAAAATTAGAATCTTGTTGTCCTCCTCATAGAAGGACTTATAATGAAATTTATTTTGATTATAATACTTATAATACTAATTATTTGGTTAAAACTATTAAACCTTGTGCACACTGTTGAAAATGTGGGCATCATATACATAAATATTGGAAATTACATTTGTTGACCAAATTTCACTTTTAGGTCAAATTGGGGCACCCCTAGTAAAAACATGGATTTTTAGGTCTATAAGGGGGTATAATATATTTTAATTAGGTGTTTTATATGTTAATTTATGTCAATTAATATTATATTATCTTTGGTCAATTAGTTTTTAAGTCCTTATATCATTTTGGGTCATTTGAGGGGTCAAATAGTGCATTTAATGTTTTATAAATGTTTATTAGGAAATGTGAAAGTTTAAAAATGTTATGTCATTCCAAATGTGTCATTATAATCCTTAGATAACTAAAAATACTAAAAATATTATAGGTTGTTTAGATAAAAGGTAGTTTTCCTAGAAAAAAAGGAAACAATGGCACTTATACGATCTCCATGGGAAGTGTGCCACTTGGAAAAGGTAGTTTAAGGGAAAATTATTGTGGGAGGTTTTTGTACACTCATATTAATTAATTTACATATAATAAATTTTATTAATGGTGTCTTATGTTTTATGAATCATCTATTTGAAGTTGACTATTCAAAACTACCTACTCATCTATGTACCCTTCAGGTTTTGGCCTTGTTTGGGAGATTTCATATAACTCAATTATTGAGATTGATTCAAAAGTAAATTGAATTAATTATACAATGATAAACACACTTTATTTAATTTTTCATTATTTTTTGATGTGATTTTCACCTTACTTTGTAATAGGGAACCACCATGAGCAATTTCAATTAATTCTCCACTTGTAGAGGTTTGGATTGCATACAGAGGTTTCATATGAATGGGACATGATGTTTACCAAGTTTAAATATCATATGGTCCTACATATTTCCATGTTTTTTTATCATTTATCCATGATTTTATCAAACACACATGTTTTGATCACACCAAATAGTCATATTAGATACCCTGTCAACTTTGTTCCATATGTCTACAAGTGTTTTCACATTGGAGAAGATGCATTGTATCTGGTTTCAAGATTTTTTTTATGGTATTAATTAATTTTAATTTCAACCTTTATTTTATCTCCCAATGAGACCCTTTGCTCATCCCTGTTGCCCCATTCTAGACATTCATTGTCCACACATAGCTAATAATCACAAACATGGTCATGTGCTGACATCATACTGATGCGTGGAGAGGTTATATGTTTTACAACTACTTGATAATAAAAGAGATAAATGGTGTTTTAAAAAAACATTAAAATTTCATATGAATTATTATTTTCATGGTGTATACTTATATTTTATTGTGGTCGGCCAAATATTCACCTACAGGTGGCTGAGTAGGATACCCAAAAATCTATATGAACAAATGGTGGTAACTTGACACTTTGGGAGACCTTGGTATGATAAGGAATATTTTATATTTAATAAAATGTTTCAATATGTTAGTTTCAAATGTCAAACCACGTGGAGAATATGAATATTGTGTTTAGAACTATCTACCCTAAAAGTACTAAAAAAAGGACCTAACACCTTTTCTCATGGTTATGAAACAAGGTTATCCATGGGTTTGATGCATCTTGGATACTAAAAATTATATATCTCATATAGGAGATTAACCTTGAAATTTTTTTAGGATAATTGGATATGGTAGGATGGAGTTTAGAAGGCTCAAATTTGTGTTTTCATACACTAAACGTAGATAATGATATCTATAGGTCTGAGGTTAAAAGAGGCCTTTTCCATCTAAGTTACACAATGGCCTTTCCATCATGTTAAAATGTTTTAAATAGATTAAATGGGTGTTATGACCCAATATCACTAAAATATAATATTATTTACAATGTTTTTACCTCCCACACTCACCCTTGGTTCATACACTATGAAACTAAACATCTACAGGCAAGGGTAAACATATGTCTCACTAGTGATCTTAACTTGATGATTGGTTAGTGCTTTAGGACTATAAATAGGTGAATATTGGATCGTATATGATAATTTCCACTTCAAATTATCCAAAGAGATTTTCTCAATTATCAATATGACCAAGTCTAAATGAGCTTACATCACCTATAAGAATTATTAGATAGGGGTATCTCAATTTAAACAAGAAATCATAGTTTGTAAACCCTAAGAGCACACAAATGAGTCCAAAGAAAACACATAGGTAAGTTAAAAATTAAATACACATTTTGTGACCTTATAATATGTTTCAATAGGTTTATGAGAACCATGATCAAGTAGATAGAGTCAATAACACCTATAAGGAGGTTTGTAGGTAGGGCATTTCAACCTATATAGAGTTTTGGAAAATTAATGCAAGATGGTGAATTAAATTATAATAAAGATAAGTGATGTTTTATAGGCATGGTGTGAACCAAATATGAACTAAAATTATATTCATACACTACAGAAAAGTTCTAAGTGAGAAAATAAACACCTATAGTAGACCTTGAAAAGTGTCTCAGTCCAGTCAGGTAAGGACTCAATATTGGGGTGTAAAAGGTATATTAGCATGGTAAATGGAGATAAAAATTGGTAAAATAGTGAGTAACCACATCAAGGGGTATTTTAGTGATTCCATAAAACTTTAAAAATGGGAAAGTAGGGCTCATAATAGGCAGGTACCCTAAAGCAAGTTAACATAGTCAGGGTTTGTAAACCCAATCATATAATTTCAAGAACATAAGGGGTGTTTGGGAGATAAAAATGTTAGAATTATTATTTAATAAACTATATAATTATTATTAAAATTTTAATATGCCATTTAAAATGGATATTTAGAAAGGAGGTAACTAACATAAGCTAAAACACAGTCTACATGAAACCCTATAGATAGTTTGCACTCTAAGAAGTCTATTTTGGAAATGAATAGAGGTTGGAGGGTCTAGAATCATTACCAATGGTTAAAAACTGGTAAATATAAATTATATGAATTTAATAATCTCACACAATTTTTTTAAATATAAAAATAGGGGAAGTACCCCATATTTTGTCTTAGATATTGGGTACTTTCCCCATGATTAAACCTTGGTAGATTTGAAAGAAAATGCTGAAAGTTGAATTTAGAATGTGTTAAGGCATTAAAATAAGGTTAAAAAATATTTAAAATAAATATAAAATAATGGTAAACTATACACATGAGAGAGAAAACAATCTCGGTGGTTTTGACACCAAGATTTGTAGGTATACCTAGTGAGCAAACAATAAGCCTAATGCCCAAATGAAGGGTCATATGCATTTATAAACTTAAGTGATAATTTAAAATTATTGGATAATTTTTATTAGGTAATTATATATTTTATTTATCATTTATAGGTAGAGGAAACTTTGGATAAGCCATTTTTGGCTCAAGAGCAACTCAAAATTGTGCAACATGGTGAAAACAAGCTCGAATATGAAACTTCAAGAGCTCACATCATTCATGAAACTTTTCATGGAGGAAAAATAATATTGGAAGAATTGTAGGGGATATTTAAAAACCAATTTGTGTAATTTTTATACAACTCAAATGACTTAATTTTATGAACAATGCTTAAGAGGGTAAAATAGGCTAAAAACCTTGTTAAATCCTTGTAGAGACTAGTTTGGCAAAATGAGCCTAGATATGAAATAAAATGGAATATTTTGACCATAATAACTATATTATGTTGAAAATTACTCTCTTATTCCCCCTCCCATGCCAACTATCTGTACAGAATTGTATGTATGGGGTATAAAATAGGATGTTCTTCACCATTTTTTGTGTTTTATAGGTTATAGAAGGAGTCAAGAGATAAAATAAAATTTGGGTAAAATATTAAGACTTGATATAACTCCCCATATTAATTTAATTCCATTAATAAACTTTTAATTTATTTAACCAAGTGTTTCAACTCATCTAGTCAAAACTAACATATTGCAAAAACTAGGGAGAAGTGTGAATACTTCAAGTGGATGGCCTTTTAAGGTTCTCTTAATTCTTCCAAGGACATTGAGAGTATTTAAACATGTAAAAAAATTAATTTTAAATATTTTCATGGTAAATTGAAATCATTTGGAGGCCGAGTGTGCAGGGTGTATGGAAAAGCTATTTGTTAGAAAATAAATGATGATGGCTCACCTTTAGAGGTTTACAATGGATCATTCATGAAACCAATTTATGTAAAGACATGTATGAGGTTATCGCCTTAAATTTAAGTAATTATAAATTTTCATCATCAGTTATAGGATGTCCAAATAGGTTCAATCATGAATGTAGTTTTTCTATGCAAAAAGAAGAGTTTTATGCCACTTTGCATAACTTTGATGACTTGTATATACACTTGTAATTCCATAACTTACATGGTTCATAACATAGACTCTTAACATACACAATTAAATACTTTTATCATCTTTACAAGTGTCCTTGTGACCCTTGGAATTCTCTCTTTCTCTCAAGTTCTATAAGAACTAGCCATTTTGGCCATTGTATGGGATGTTCCCCTTGAGTATGGTGAATACCTGACCATTTTTATACCTTTTGATAAATAAAATGACTAATTTTTACGTCTTCTATGATTTTTCATAGTGTTATTTACTTTAATTTTGAATTTACTTAGTGAAGACTATGGATTCCCTAGCAAGTTGTCACATTCTCTCACCTATTTGGAGCTTTTTCTTACAGGGCATGTGATGTGTTTCAAGAAATTTTAAAGTACAAGTGAGTTATTCTCTAAATTATTTCCCTCATAGGACTCTTTTCTAGTCCTCCTAGATTTGCACATTCATCCATAACCTTGTAATGTAACATTGGTTAGTTTCTTGGTCTCAAGTATAGCATACATATGTTTGGAACTCATCATTCAATTTGGTGTATCACCTCCTTTAGATTATTTTTTTTTCAATTATATTTCTCCATTTTCAGTCCCCAATTTTATTTTTAGGTTCAATCCTAATTGTTACATCGAGGGAGATAGCCCTATCTATAGACTGACCTCATTCCTTAGGCTACCCACAAGCCTAGAGGTGGTTTCATTGAGACACTTAGATGAGGATAGCTTTGCATCTCCTCAAAGGGTGAAAATCCAAGAGACAACAACATCCATGCAAATATTTTGGTAAATCCACACATAATACATTTCATTGTTGGAAAATTATTAAATATCCTACTTCTAAGTATAAAATTATTTGGATTCCTAAACATAATGAATCTTCTATAGAATTTGATGTATCGTTTTACAATTATTTTTCTAATTCTTTAGGTAGAATATATTTTTCAAGTAACACATCTTCTTTGTCTATATTTTTTTTAACTCAAATCTTGTATTTATTCCTTATTTTTTGTTGCAAAGGATATATGCTTTATTTAGAGCTTCTATGATTAACATATTTTCATGCAGGTTTATACACTTTATAATGGAAGTTGTCATTACTCGAATTTGCCTAATTAGACATCTAATTTTATTATATTATGTATATATATTATATTTTTGACATGGTGGTTACTAAATTTAAAATATTGGTTTTATCTTGCTTGTTTTATAGGGTTTTTTTGTCTCATTACTCCTTTTGGTTGGTCTTTGTTCCATGGCAGATTGACCATCTTATCCAAAAAGGATTCTTGAATATTTTTGGTGATCACACTTTCTTCCTTTAATTTTTTGGCATCACATTTTATTCTTTCTTCTCTCAATATCTTTTATTATTCCTCTTGAAATAAGTTTATCTTAAGAGAGATTATTGTGTAATTTCAACTCCCATATTTATTTTTAAAAGGTTCTCTCCATGTCTGTAACCCCAAATTAAGCTTAGGGAGAGTGTTAGTGAATTAAATTTAATTGGGGTCCTTAATTTTATAGGCTTATCCTAAGTCTCAATTATGTTTTCATTTATTATGCTTGTAAATACATTTTATTCCTACCTTTATGATGTGTCACTCGCCTCCCTAATCCATTTTTTTGTATTTATAGTTACTTTCATATAACTCTCCCTCCACACATGACACAAACTTCCCTATTTTTGTGATGGATGAGGCCATAAGTGGCACACACATAGGGGGCTTGTAAGGTCATAATAAGATTCCATGTAATTCCCATTTTTGTCCTCTAACTCTATAAAATATTTCTTTCTCTTATCTTTTCCTCACTATAATCTCTATATCTCTCTCTTCTTCTCTTGTCATCTTGATTCAATATTGTACTTGTTGGAGATTTTGGTTGTAATCCTTCTAATAAGATCACATGGGTTTTTCTCTAATACGTTCAATTTCCCACTGTTAATTTTTATCTCATTTCTAGTTTACTCCATAAGATGTAATATTATTTCATTTTTAAATTAAATTATACACTCTTTAACATATTTAATAAATGATCTTGGCATAATTCTTAACACCTCATCTGCTCTCCAAACCAAAATTCTTCCCTTAAATAGGGAGATGGTGGGAGGGAAAGAATGTCAAACTAGAAGAGTTGGAGCATCAATATATAGGTTATTCTTGAGTGAGTCTAGGGGGTTAAGAAGCATTATTAAATATTATTAACTTCTTAGGATTGATACTCAAAACTTATTCCCATCTTCACATACATAGACATCCATGGATAACTTGTGTTTGAGGAAGAGGTGAGGGGATTTAAAATCTTGGGAATCTCCTTGTCATGACTTGTGCAACTTTTCTCTCTTCTTGGTTTAGGTTTGACATCAAAGTAGTGGTCCATGGATATTAACATGGGAAAGGAGGTGGAGGCTCATAGGATTGATTGTCTTTAGATTTATTCTTATGCAAGGCCAATATCTCACTAGAAATGATTTGATTCATGATTTTTAACTCCTTTAAATCATCAGAGATACTAGGTGTAACTTGAAACGGTGGCTGGGGAGGGAAGGAGGGTTATTAATTATGATAGTAAGGATAATAAGGAGGCTTATATGGATTATAAGAATGGTAATGATGATATTATTGGTAGTAAGGAGGATGACAAGGTTCATAACATTGTTGAGGTATGTGGCTGGGATGCCAAGGGGGTTGGTAAAGAGTAGCATAAGATTGATGTGAGCCATCATGATGTTAATAGGGAGGTGTAAAATATAATTTTCATTCACATGCTTCCATTACACATCATGAGACAACTAAATAACTATGTGAACTATTAACAATAAGTTCTTAACCTTAGGTGAAGACCTTATGATGACCCTTGGCATGAGATCTTGAGTGTTAATATCTGACTAAAATGCTTATATATCCTTGAGGTCACTAAATAATGATAGTGTATGATCAATTTTACTTGAATTGTAATCCCACTGGGCATGACAAAAACTACTATCAATCTATATCATACCCTTTCAAGTAGTGACCTCATCCAACTGATACAATGGGATCACCTCTAGGTGTGGGTGGCCTAGTTGATGAGGTAAACCTCTGGTTTTAGGGCTAGCTCCCTTAGTGCATTAATTATGGCTCAATTCCTAAAGAATATTGACTTTATTATGAAAAGGGATAAATATATGCATGAAATAAAACCTAAGCTAATGGAGGTAATGCATCAAGAATGTCTTATCCACTCTAATCGACCCTTCAACAACACTTGTGAGTCAAATGAGGACTAATGACTAAAGAATGTTCTCTAAGAGACTCTTAATAATTATTAATTCACATGAATGTTATGGTAGATGTATGAAAATTGAAGGTGATGGGTGAGAGGTATGATTCAAGACACTACCAATCAAATTGCAATTCAAGCATAGTCAATAGAATTTTTACACATCATATGACCTATTTAGTATAATTTTATATCAACTAGGTGGGAAAAAAGACATATAAAGGAAGATAAAACTTAACACTTATATAAATCAACAAGTCTAAAACACACTAGGATATCATATAGAATATGAAATAGTCATTATATTTATTCAAAAAGTTTACAAGGTATAATTAGGGTAGAATTTCTTCATACCCAATCGAGGGATTTATACAATGGAATTTTACCCTCAATTTATAGAATAATAGAGGGGAAGGGAAGAATAATATATCATGTAATTGTGGATAAAATTCCATAATGATCCTCATTCACTTATTTACTAGTTATAAACCTTAGTACCAACTCTATGATCTTTCCATGTGTTGCCTTAATTGTAAGATGGCCTTCGATGAGAATATGACATAGGAAATGGTCAAGTAGAGGCTCCGTCAGTCTTGGTTGAATATGTTCACATCATGAGCATTCCAACCTAGTTAACTCCCTCTCATTTTAATAGTTACATAGGTATAAATATGGTCCATCTTATCCTCCATGAAGTAATAAGTAGTCTACTTCTATCTTGCATACCAATAAGGCTTAAAAACCTACCCCATACTCCATAAAGGACATGGAATATGTATGATGTAATACATGAGATAGTTAAAATGATTATTATGACCCTTTATTTACTCTCTTATTATTCCTATATGTCAATATTCATCTTCTTTTATTGACCAAATAGGCCTACTAGGCAACTAGGCCTAGTCATTTGGTGTTTGTTGCTTGGATGGATATGAGACTTACATAAGACCTTGGGAATAGGTAAATTATATTGTTTCATGTATAAAAAATAATATTAAACCATGAAACATGTAATTAAATATCACTTAACTTTTGTCTAAAAATCATATAACTTTTGTTCATTTAGGTGACTAGGTTATCTCTCAATATCACTTCTCGACTAGCTCTTTAGCCCAAACCTGTAAAATAATTTATAGGAGGATTTGAGAGTATTTTATGATATTAAAAGTCTTAATACAATTCTTAATACCTTATTTAATGGTTTAAAACTATTCATCTAGTTTTGTGCATTAAAATCACCACTAAACCTTGTAAAAGATAGGGTTTTAGTACATCCCTATAGTTGTCCATACAGACCAATGCTCGGAATAGGAAATTATTAGAGTAAAAAAATTGATATAGGTGTATTCAAATAAAATTCACTACATTTGAGTGAAAATTTCTAAATTTTTCCTCCATCAGGTTATTAAGACTAGTTTAGGCAGGTTCAAACATGCATGATATCTTAATAATTATTCATAGCCCTAACAGATTGAAATAAAAAATAATAATGATAATAAATTCAAATATTAAACATAATTAAACTTAATTTAGGATATTAATAACCCATTGATCTACTCCATAGTGTTGCAATATGAAAAAAGTGCATCTTGGGCTCAAAACCCTACATTCTGGGAGGTCAAGAGAAGTCAACTTGTAGGAAAAGGAGAAAAAAATTATGTTCTGGGTTATAAACACCCAAAGAGGTATTTTAAATATTTAAAAACATATTTTAATTATTTTTATTCTTTTTATACTCTTATAAGAGTCTATAGACCCATCTCACCTATGCCTAGGGTTTGTTCACTTTATAAGACAGTTAAACCTATAGACTTTAAGTGCATTTTATTCCATATTTTTTGAGTTAAAAACCAATGGAATTATATTTTCACATTTATATAAACCTAATATAATGTTTTAAAACCTCTAAAAATCCACAAACATGTTATTTATCTCTAATTTCCATGTGCAGGCATGTAACTACTTATTTAAGCCTACTAGGCCTAACTAGGTTTTCAAGGTTCTCCTTTATTTTAGGATAATAAAGCATTAAATTTAGATATATAACCTTTATAAAAAAATTTAAAGGAGTTTTTTTCACCCTTTCACTTAGTTTATATGTAGGGTTCCTCATAATTTCACTCTCCTACTCATGACCCTGCTTATATGTGCTTCTAAAGTCTGTTTGGGTTGTCAATGTGAATCTCTTCTATCTACCTAAGTCTAACCTCTTAAAAACATTTTTCCCAAGTAAAATTAATATATAATATCTCTTAATATTATAATACTCACCTTAGAAATTATTAATTTATATCATTCCTCTTATAGACCTATAGGTGACCAATTAGGTGCCTTTACTGTATTCTAAGAGTCTATTGTAGTTTAAATGCTTTTATAACACTCACACCTTTGTCTCTAATTTTAAAATATCATTTTAAATTTTTCATGATATTAATTTAATATATATAGGATTAAATTTCAATACCATAGTACATATTTTCCTTTCACTTTTCTTCTCCATCCTAACTCCATTTCACATTCATGAAGGCTTTGAAACTCTCAAGTATCAAGGAATTAATAACTTCTCTATCATCACTCATAATTATTCATGCTTATATAAAATGCTGAGATCATGATTTTTGTCTTTAAATTCATTACATACCTATAAAATCATTGAGATTTGTTTTAAAATTAGATGTATCCTCATCATAGACAACTAGAACATTCCCAAAGCTCTTGTAATCCCATAAATCAGGCTCCAAGCTAAAATATGTTCTAGAGATATTGAGAGGTGATGTAATACTTTTAAACTCAACCCATTATATATGAGTCTACATATGGCCTCATATTTCTATTTTTTAATCTAAATCTACATTGACATGTGCTTGTAGGTATGGAGGATCTCTTGACTAGTTTAGTCATTCATTCTAGTGTAAAACACCTCTAAACGAGATCCATACCTTGACACAGGTCTATGAAGACTTCTCAAGTTCAAAATTTGAATTTATTATCATTAAAAATGCATTTTTATTTACTTTAAACCTCTTGGATTAATTATTTTACATTACATTGAATCTCCCTCTAAATTTGATTACTCTTTGTGTTCCCCTCCATTAAAGCTTGGCTGACTGACCTAACATCTTAGTCAATGCTATAACCATTATAAACATTGATGAAATGATTTTTAACCCTTAAAAACCATATTATAAAATCATATCACCATTTATATAGGAAATATCATGACATAACACTCTTAGAGGCTTTTATCTACTTTATAAAGAAAATTTTGTACCTCCTAACAACTTTAATCTCTATAAATGAATCTCAGATGATGCTAAATATGACAAGTGACATGGATCCTCATAAAATTTTTAGGATATTTATATATTTAGTCCACATGACTCTTTATTTTATATTGATATCACTTTAACCTTATCGAGATGTAAATTCACCACTATTATGATCTATCTCTTAAGATTTTATATGAGGGGTGAGAGAGACATTGTTAGACTTGATAATGGACTCCTAGTGAGAGATCCATTTCTTATGAAATTTTGAGAACCCATTTTTTTATATATACCTACATATCAATTACTACCATAGGTTTTTTAACTCTATCTGATCTTTGAAAACATATTTGTGAGTCTTCAAGGAGGACTGAAGACTCACTAATTAAATATAGGTCATCATAACAACTCAAAGGGTATATAAATCCCCACAAAAAAATAGTATTTTATGTCCTAAATCTTGGATTTTTTTTATTACTACCTGAAACCTACATGAAATTTCTCACTAGAAACATTATTTTGGAAACCTTCAGGTAGGTTTGTAGACTCATTGATTTAGTTTAGACTAGTTGACTAGGACTACTCATTTAAGAGGTGTGTTATTTATTTTGGTTGTTTATTTTTTCGTTGAATGATTTTATCATGTTTATGACCCTTAATTTTGATTTATTACCATTTGACCTTCTTAATCTCCTTACATGAACAATGTTTCTTGAACTTTATAATCACAGTCCTATTTGTATTGAATCCTTGACAAAGTTTATCCTCTTGGGATGAGTTGATGGTGTTGATATTTATTTGACCCTTATCTCTCAATATAAAATTCTTATTTATAAGTCCATACAACTCCTCAATTCCTTCTATACCCCATCCCAATACTCATAATCCCTGACTTCTCAATATGCCTAGAGATGACAAGTGGGTGCTCAAATGAGAACATGTCTCTCTAGGACTGAGAATGGATTCTTAATGTTATAAAGTGAGGGATATGGAACCAATAATATATATAATGACTATGAAAATGGTATATATTCATGTCTTATTGCCTTCATATGATTCTCTATAATGAAAACACCTATGTTCAACTCTTGTAATGGAAATTACCTTATATGGCAACCATACTAAAAACAAGACATTGAGGGAGTTGAACACTAATTTATCAATAGATACACCATAAATTATTTTATAAAAATTTAATGGATATATAATAATCCATAATTATAATCAACAAAATTTTCTTAACAAATTTGATGCATTAAAGGCTCTAAAACACTAAGAAATTATTATTTATAACCTATAAGTGTGACCATATGAAGGTTTTGTTAATCCCATGAGCTCACACATGTGAAGTGAGTATTTAGGATGGTACATAAGTTTTATTAATATCCCTAATAATTCACCCAAATTTCCATTCATATTTCATCATACTCATAAATGGAGAAATTGAAGCAAACCTAAATCTAGCCTAGATGGAGAAAAGACAGTGAGTCCTTCACCTTCTTAGTGATTTTTCATAAAGGAGATAGAGTAAATGTTAGAAATAATGATAAAAATGGAATAAAAATAGGGTACCATCCTCTACCTAATATATTAGGTCCACATTTTCTCTCTCCTATCCATACCATTCATAACCCTGACTAGCCTTATTGAGTTACCAAGGAGGATGATGGAAAGAAGGGGTTATATTTTTACCTTTTTGACTTGAAAATCCATCCAAAGCATGGATATGGACATGAGAGGCATAAAATAATCCATAAATGTTCCTAAACATGATATTTCTCTACAAACCTATAAGGACCACCTGAAAACCTCCACTCTCTACCATGAAAATTGTCCATTCTACTTAAAAACTGATGGAGATGATATGTCAAGTGCCTATGAAGTTTGTAAATGCTTATAAAGACATGAAATGATGTGTACATCTATTAATTATACCATACACTTGTAATTTTATTTAAAAAAATCTTCATAAACATTACCAAATAGATCAATAAAATGCCTTGAGAGTGCAATGCAATGTTATAAAGTTGATTTTCCACCTTTATAAGAGTTGTACAGACTATAGAAGGTGTGATATAACTTAAACACCACATGACATGTATCAACATGACCCCCCATACCACTTAACTGATGGGGAACCAAGAACAACAAACTATGATTCCACTTGTCAGGATCTTGCTCCTCAATAAGAGCACAATATGATTACCTTGTATAAGAAACTAAACACGGAATTATACAAGAATTAACAAGTAACTAGAATTCACAAATG
Organism: Torreya grandis; assembly: GCA_037957365.1. NCBI lineage: Eukaryota > Viridiplantae > Streptophyta > Pinopsida > Cupressales > Taxaceae > Torreya > Torreya grandis. The sequence goes on along the minus strand of JARHVA010002382.1, from coordinate 104,067 downwards.
ACACAGAATATGAGAGACAATACACAATCTTGTATTAATACTCATCCAGAAAGAAAATACAATAAAGAAGATGCCACTTCTTCATCCACCTCTGTGAGGCTTCCCACACCTCAAGGGCTCCCAGTAATTCTCAATCAAGAGTTCACTCTCCTACCAAAGATGGTCCCAACACACAACTCACACACTTAATTGGTGTTCACCTCCAACCAGTCAGTAATAACCCTACCAGTACACAAGTACTCAAAGTACTTCAAGTAGATCTCCCATGAACTTGCAACAACCTGCAACTCAAATGATCTTACTTACACATGTAGAACTTCTCCCTGATCTCGAAACAACCTTCAGATCAAATTGTTCTTAGAATTGGAAGGATCTACCTTGCCTTCCTCTATTTTCTCATTTGTGGAACTAAAAGGAGCTACACTTTCTCAACTCTAACTAGCACACTGGCTATCTAGTACACCTTACAATACATGCCAATGGGTCTATAAATAGATCCCATACTAAACAATAACTTAGACTCTTAATTTAGACACGCAGTTCAAGACTCAAAATAGACTTTACATGCAAACACTCAGTTAAATGAACTAATTGTTCATGCAATGAATAGTTTTGGAATTGCAAAAGCGACCAATGTCGGTCCCTATCTGCCTGGAGATGACCAATGTCAGCCAATCTCTTGCCGATGCCAGTTGCCTTTTTGCACTGTAGATGACCGACGTCAGTTACACTACTGACATCGGTATCCCTAGAACTCAACAACCTCCTCCATGTCTGCATAGTTGAAGCTTTTAGCTCCATAACCTAACAATCTCCCACTTGGAGATAAACAACTGCAACTGTACCTATACCTGTACATCATCTAGTTTGTTTCTTGGCATTGTATCCCTTTTCAAGATCACTCTTGAAGACCAACCACCACAAAACCTATTGTGCACCTCCTATCATCCAAATCACTTGCCACATCTGCATCTACAAACCCATGTAGAAAAGAGCTTAACCCTACATAGCATGTGCACCTGTTGTTGGTCCCTCTCAAATACCTGAGAATCCACTGAACTACCCTGCAGTACTTCTTTCTCAGATCAGCTCCAAACTTTCTGATAGCTCCCACTACTTGGGAAAACTCAGGTCTAGTACATACCATGCACTTAACCTCATTATGTGAATCAAGACACTATTCATAGAACTGTCCAACCATCAGCGTGCTAACCGGTTTCACATAATCATATAGAGACAAAATCAACCTGTGACCTTTCATGTCCCTAGAACACACTCATGTCAAAGAATCTTACTACTCCCAGATTCCTCATGACACACCTCTAAACTAACTTTACCTTTAGTTCAGTGACTCCCTACATATTTGACCCTGCTACAAACATAACATATAAAAACAAGATAATGTAGCTAATATTATCCAACTTGGTAAAGAGAAACACAATGGTCAAACCTCCATTGTCTTGTAGCTTACTCAAGACCATATACCCTAGCCTTCCATCTCACGTGTCCATTCCCGCTCTTCTTTATCCTGAACATCCATTCGTCTCTCAGTGCTTTCTTCTAGCTGGTAACTCCACCCAAAAACTCCTGTTTAGTTCTTCTCTAAGGAATCACATCCTTCATCCATGCCAAGCTCCCATTGTTTCCTAGATCTACCTACTCTGCTTCTTTAATAACTTCCTAGTTCTTGACCATCAGTGAGCAAGAAGTAGTGTAAAGAAGGGAAATGACAAATTTGAGGCTTACTTACCCTTTAAGTCCTCCATATGGGTGCTTGAGACTCTTTGACAGCTTACTGTCCACCCAAAATATGTCTTAGTGACCGATGCCAGTCACATCTCAATTTGCACCCAACCGATGTCAGTTTCATGTGACTGCATCATCACTAACATCAGTTCCCCCTAATTGATGCTAGTGTTTATCCATCCTGAGTCACTGACATCGTGCTGCACATAGCTAATGTCAGTCCCTGTCTGGATGCTGACGTCAGTTTTCTAACCAATGTCGGTCTCTATGTTTTACTTGTGAGCAATGACCTTTACCCGTGAGCTCCCTTTGGATCAAACCCTTGTCCATATCAACCTTGCTCTACTCAAAAATTTTCAACCCCTTATGCTGATCTCTGTCTGTCATCTTCTCCTTGAAAATCAAGGCTTTCTTGTTTTTGTCACGAACATCAAATTTCTCAAGAAACGTCACTTTCTTCTTTTGCTTACAAAAACCTCGATCCATGATTTTCAAATCCAAAAGCATACCCTTTGACTCAAGAACATGCATCCCCTTCTTATTCATGTGACCAAGCCTATTAAGCCACATATTTGAATCTATAGCTGAAGTAGATAAACCAGATGGAGAATTAGTAATACAAGTAGATAGATAAAGCATACCTACTTTCTTACCTCTTGCTATAAAAATTGCACCCTTGGTAACCTTCAAAGAGTCTGTTGTGAGAGTTACTGTGCAACCCTCATCACCCAACTTTCCAATAGAAATCAAATTTCACTTCAGGACTGGGACATGCATGACCTCCTTCAACACCCATGTGTTACCTGTCTGTAATTTCTGCTTCACTTTCCCTTTGCCAACCATTTGACAAGGCTTACCATCTCCTAAATAAATTTCTCCAAAGTCTCCTTGGACATATTCATGAAAAATTTCCCTATTTGGCGATGCATGGAAAGAGGCACCAGAGTCTAAAACCCAAGATTCTACTTTATCTAAGGAAAATACCAGATCATCCTGTGCAAAAAAATCTACAACATCTGCTTCTTCATGTCCTTCATGCTGATCTACATCTGACCTGCAATCTCTCTTTAAGTTCCCTTGCTTTCCACATTTCTAGCAAGTTATTCTGCCATACCTAGACTTGGATCTCCTACCTATCTCAGACCTTGATCTCCCATGCTCGATCTTCTCTCTTTGCCTTCCCCTACTTTCAACACTCAAAGCATTCCCTAATGATTCACCTGTGCTTTTCTTGTGAATTTATTCATTCAAGATTACACTCACAACATCATCCACTTTTAAGATTTTTGAAGCAGACGCAGTATTACTAACTGCCATTACCAAACTCTCCCAACTTTCAGGTAGTGAGCATAAGATTAAGAGAGCCTTAATTTCATCATCAAAAACAATATTGACTAAATTTAACTAGTTTACCAAACCATGGAAATCACTAAGATGACTATGAATAGATCCACCTTCCAACATTTGAAAATTAAATAATTGCTTCATAAGAAATACCTTATTCGAAGCCGAGGGTTTTTCATATAAATTTGCCAAAGATTCCATCAACTCTATCATTGTCTTAGCCTGTGATAAGTTGGAAATCACAGACAATGCAAGACTCAACCTTATAGATCCCAGAGCCTTCTGATCAATAACCTCCCATTCTTCATCCTTCATATCCAGGGGCTTGCATGCAACCCCACCCAACGGTAAGTATAAATATTTCTAATACAGATAATCTTCAATTTGCATCCTCCATAATTGATAGTTCTTGCCATTAAACATCTCCATTCATAGCTTACTTTCTTCTACCATTGTTATTCTCCCACTCAAATAGAAACCCCTGTGAGTAACCTGTAATCAACACACACTAACCAGATCTGATACAACCTATTAGTAACCTAACCAAAAGCTCTGATAACAATTGATGGGGAACCAAGAACAACAAACTATGATTCCACTTGTCAGGATCTTGCTCCTCAATAAGAGCATAATATGATTACCTTATATAAGCAACTAAACACAAAATTATACCAGAATTAACAAGTAACTAGAATTCACAAATGACACAGAATATGAGAGACAATACATAATCTTCTATTAATACTCATCTAGAAATAAAATACAATAAAGAAGATGCCACTTCTTCTTCCACCTCTATGAGGCTTCCCACACCTCAAGGGCTCCTAGTAATTCTCAATCAAGAGTTCACTTTCCTACCAAAAATGGTCCCAACAAACAACTCACACACAGAATTGGTGTTCACCTCCAACCAGTCAGTAATAACCCTGCCAATACACAAGTACTCAAAGTAATTCAAGTAGATCTACCATGAACTTGCAATAACCTACAACTCAAATGATCTTACTTACACATGTAGAACTTCTCCCTGATCTTGAAACAACCTGCAGATCAACTTGTTCTTACAATTGGAAGGATCTACCTTGCCTTCCTCTATTTTCTCATATGTGGAACTAGAAGGAGCTACACTTGCTCAACTCTAGCTAGCACATTGGCTATCTATCACACCTTACAATACATGCCAATGGGTCTATAAATAGATCCCATACTAAACAATAACTTAGACTCTTAATTTAGACACGTAGCTCAAGACTTGAAATAGCCTTTACATGCAAACACTCAGTTCAATGAACTAACTATTCATGTAACGAACAGTTCTGGAATTGCATAGGTGACCAACGTCGGTCCCTATCTACTTGGAGATGACTGACATCAACTGATCTCCTGCCGATGCTGGTTGCCCTTCTGCACTATAGATGACCGACGTCAGTTACACTGTCGACACTGGTATCCCTAGAACTCAACAACCTCCTCCATGTCTGCATAGTTGAAGCTTTTAGCTCCAAAACCTAACATTAACACTGTTGGACCCACTTGACCATAATAGGGATGATTATATAACCATAAGGTCAATAATAACATGTACATTAATTTTATCAAAACAACCTTAAACAATGCTAACCAAGCATAAAAGACCATTTCAAGATCATGTCAAGCTTTAGGAAGTCCATGTGATCTTCAAGGGACCTATGAGAAAATTTTGGACTATAAGGAATGAAATTTGGCCTGGGATGCCAAATTATCAATAATCATAAATAATGCAAATAATATGAGTTGGTGCCCTACCTTTACCACTCTTAATTGTTATTTTCATGTCATTGGGTATTTTTGGAGGCTTAAATTCATGATTTTTACCAATCTTTCCTCCTTCAACAAGTTTATCAAACATCTACTTTATATCTTATCCTAATCCTTAGAAAGAGGTGTGAATGATTGTGTTTATTTATTTGAGTGCTTTGTTCTTTCCTTGTGTAGACTCAAGGTCACCTCCAGTTTTATCACCTTCATGGCCAAATTATACTTTTAAATTAAAGTGGTGTGTATAGGTTTTGCTAACCCAAGTAATATCTAAATTTCACACCTTACCTTGTTTTAATGCTTAACTATAGAATACTCATCTTGACCACCAAGTTCTCCAAGCACAACCATAATCTTAATCTATGGAATTTTGTTAACCAGAAAAAATGCTCATATAATGTTGAACTAGAAAACACATCCCCACCAATTAGAATACCTTCATATATCCTATATGTAATGCATGTAACTATATTATACATTTCATTTGACATTCTCTTTGATTTTGAGATTAATTTAACAAATCCTAGCCTATGGATCTTGCAGTGGATAATATTGTCAATGGTACTTACTATATCACCAATTTTAAATACCTCAACCTAAATTACACAATTTTATATATAAAAATTCACTCCAATACCTCTTTGATAGCCTGTGTGAATTTCATTATGTTTAATTAACTTTATTGATTTTCCCACTCATGAATTTAACTTTCCCTATTCAATCACCTTGCAACATTGTTGTATAGCCTCTCTTTGCATACAAACAAGCAATGGAGATTTTTTTTAAATTGCTTTTTTTCAAAATTTTAAACCCCATTCCTCTTTCTACCTTGGGCCAAAATAACAAAAAAAATTCATTAATTGATTTTAAAAAATTCAAATCCTTGAATATCACATGAAACCATAAGGATATCTCTTTTTGGGAAAAAATAAATAAAAAATATTATTATTTTTTTCAAAATTTCGAACTTCAACCCTACATAAGTCATATGGCTATATGGCCTTTTGGCCTGAATAAAAAAATATAAAAATACTTAGTTTTTAACAAATTCATTCCTCTCTCTTCATCTACATGGTTGTATAGTCTTTTTTACCATCTAAATAATTATCTTTTATCTATTATTTTTCATGTTCTATATGGTATCTTACGACCTTACTATACTTTAAAAAAATTTAAAATTTTTATTCTTTTCATTTTATTTTATTTTCACCTCCATTTTCCTTGTGTTACTATATGACTGTATAACATCTTTAGTAGAAGGGAAAAAAATTGATCTATTAATTTTTAAATTCTATCTCCTAATATGGACCATAAAACTCTTCTTGGTAGGCAATAATTAAAAATAATAATTGAGCTAGTTTCCTTTTTTTTTAATTATAGATTTCTTCTTGAGCTATAGAGTCATACAACCTGCTTATGGTGAGCATATAAACAAGAAAATTATTTTTTAAACATTCCTTTCTCCTTAAATGGATGTATTACTTCTTGATTGGTAACCAAGATAAAATTAAAAAAATCTTCTTTCTTTCAAATCTCACTTCACTTTATATTTTATAATTAATGTTTCACCTCTTAGAAAATACATAGAGAATGATTTTGGTTTTGGTGTTGAGTGGAAGTTAGAAAAATTATTTGAATATTTTGTACATTGTAATGTCTAAATAATATTTTATAAATGAATAAGTTTTAATTTACATGAATTGAGAAAGTAATAATTGAAATTGCAATGTGCACAATAGTGGAAGATTTCATTTGCATGATTTGAAGAAATGATCAAGGAAATTACATGGTAGCAATATTTTAAAAAGAAAATTACAAAAAATAATTAAAAATTATTTCAATTGATTTTTTATAATTAAACCCCATGAAAAATAAAAAATAAAAATAACATGACTTGAAAATTTGTCAAGGCACTTTAGCAAAATTGTAGGAAAAGAAAAAAACACTTACACAACTTAAAAAAAGATTAATGAGTTTTTGTGTAGTTGTAGGAAAGTCAACGATTTTTTTACATGGTGGAGATTGAAATGGAATTTGCATGGTTCATGGGAAAAAATGTTTTTCTCATGATTTCAATCCTCAATTAAACTAATTAATTAAAATTAATCAATTGATTAAAAAATCAATTTTTTAAAATTTTCAATTTTTAGCCTAAACCAAAAATTAGCAAAAACATTAATTAATTTTTTACTAATTTTTAAATAGATAAAAACCATGACAACAATTAGCTCTGACTGGGATTTCAAACTACAAGGTATGAAAAGAAATTAGACCCTAGTTTCTCATGTAAATATTTATCCATTGGGTAATAGAGTCATAAATTTGACTTCAACTTAATCAACTCAAAAGTAACTAGTCTTTGATAAAATGATGGATCTTCAAACCATCACGATGATATCACATGTCAAAGGATAATGTATGTGAGGTTATCATGTACTAAAACTGATAGCTACTATCATATATCCCAAAGGATAGTGTATACAAGGAAATTTTTCATTATGTGTTTTTACACAAATAAAAATGCAAATAGAGAAACCTTTTCTTCATATCATCAAGAGTGATGAACCTTATTTTTCCAAAAGAGGTATAGTCAATAAATTATCAATATGATCAAATTTGTGACTCAAAATCCCCAATTTATGGTTGACCAATATATTTTCCTTGAATGTATTTCCATCCATTATGATACTCTAAAAATCACTCAATGGATCACCATTTGGAAGTTTGAAATATGTTGCATATCTCAATAAGTGATATAAGCCTTGTCTATTAAGATATGGAGTCAATATCACATTATTCCAAAATTTTATCATCCATATCATTAAGAAAGATCCCTAAAAGTTTTTGTCTCACATTTTCACATCTTGATTTGGATAACTAATAAGCAATTCACTTATCTCAATTGTATTAGAAATGAATATGATCTATGGGCCCAAATCCCTTATTCTTAAAATTTTCATGTTTACCATCTGATCACTTGAAGAGGTCCATGGAAAACCTACCCATTCTATCATTGGAGGAAAAAACATCCATATTACCATTTTCATGACTAAAAAAGTTATTCTCTAAATCTAATATAATTTTTTTATCTTGTAGATCCACTTAGCTTAATAACTTTAATGTTTCCTTCTTAAAAAATGTGATTTTTTCATTGACCTTGAATCAATGACTATTCTGACATTATTAAAAATCATGTGACTACCCATGGTATTTCCTATATAGATATCATAACTACAAATATATGTAGGTAGAAAGACCAAAACATGGAGAATGAGGAGTAATACACATATTATTACATTTATTAAAAAACATCACATGTACAACAAAATGAAATAGGAAAGGAAATGAGATAAAATAGGATAAGCATGTCTATTTACAAAGTAGAAGAAAAAAAAAAGACTATAAAAAACCATTAATTAACTTGGAGAAGTACCTACCATTTTATAATAATGGATTTGACTTATGTACTCCAAACACATTTAGTAATAGTGACCAAGTAGGTTGGAAGAGGAACTTATATTATCATTCACACAAGGATGATCATGAATGAACAAACCATTATTATATTCATATCCTAGAATGGAAACATTGTGAACTCTATGATATTTTGTGAACACTCTTGAGTAGCATTGGGTTTCACCAATGTTTTATTGAATAGTTTGAAATGCATCTTTGTTAGATAAAATAACTACTTTAGAGATAACTCTTTTTCTTATTTTTTCTAAGCTAAAACAACAACAAGAGTATCTATTAGAATGATTTTAGTGTTGATATTCATTTCCAAATTTATTTTCTATGATAGATAAAAATTCATTGTCAAATGAATCATCATTATCTTCATCGATCTCTTCTACCTTGACATTATCCATTTCACTTGTAATGAGTATTGGGTAGCATTCATTATTTTTAAGTTTCATGTCTTTATTGATTTCAAGTTTGGTTTGATTATGATCTTCAATCTATGTGGGGTTGATTGATTTGGATTTAATTTATGTTAAGAACTCTTCTTTGGTAGAACTTAAAACTGAAATACCCAAGGAATCTTCATTTTTTACTATTGATTCTTTCATTATTATAAAGAAAGGATCTTATAATTGACTAAAAACTAATTTCATATTATCTTCTCCTTTGGAAATTATACCATCACACTCATCATTATTTATTTTTTCTTTTTTTGGTTCAACCAGTTGTTCCTTAAATTACACATTTTATCCTAAGACTATGAAGTTTGAGCAATCCTATGAAATAGGAAAATATTTCTCTTCTCTCTAAAGGGGGAAGCTAAATTTTTCATCTATTATCTGATCAATCATTAGTTTTTATGACTGTTCACCTTCTTCCATAATAATGAAATTTAAATAATCATACGTGATAGGAATCACTTTAAGTTTTTCTTTAGTAGAGTTTTGACATGTTTGATTAGGACTTTGCCTTCAAAATATATTTTATAAATGATGATTACTCTTGAATATATAAGGTTTCATTTATTCCTCAATATTTCTAATAGTTATAATATGTTTTAAAACTTCATTCTTTAACATTCCAAACAAAACCATGTCATCTTCAATCTTGATAGCTTCTTGTTTCATGACATCCAAGTCATTCACTTTGTTCCTCATTAATATGAATTTGATTTCTAGATGTATAGAACCAATGAAGACATATATTTGATTTTTGGGACTTAGGTGATCTACCTTAGGAATTAGTCTAAATAATTTGGTGAAGTGGGATATAAACTCTCTCATTTACTCATCTTTTTGATTCTACATTTGGAAAAAATGTGATAATAATGTACACATTTGTGTAACTAATTTGAATCTATTCAGTAATTTTTTATTCAAGGAGTCCCAATTCATAATGAATCCATCTTCTAGGTGTCAAACCATTCAACAACAAGTCTAGTGAGAGTTTCAACAAAAATTATCACACTGACATCCTCATGCTTAACTCCCAATATGTTATAGGACATTGTGGTGGATAAGATATGCTTATTTTCATCATGACCATTTTTAAGAAAAAACTTTAGACATTTATTCTTTGATCTTGATGGTATCTCATTGTATTGGGCCAAATCCAATGGCCTAAAATGTTTTTCCATAGTACACAAGGAAAATTGGGGTTGGGGTGAACCAATGCCATTTATGTTATCAAAAAGATGCAAGCAATAGGTAACTATTCTCAACAAAGTCACAAACCTCCATTTGAGGGGAGGTTCCTTGAATGTCTAAAAATCATGTACATAAAGAAACTCGATCCCCAAAAAATTTACCAAAAATTGTTAGCTCAAAAAAAATTCATGGGGGAAAATTAGTGACTTTAAGTCAAAAGTATGGAAATTGAGTCCTTACATTAATAAGTAATGTAGATGTTGATGTGGGTCTTATGCACCAACCAAATTTTTAATGAGGTAATCTCTAACATTTTAGGATCCCAATGGAGTTAAAATGCACTCTAGGTCATGAGTTTTAGGTATGGATTAAGCAACCCTGTGGTGGAATAGAAAGAAGAACATGTAGGTTGTTAACTAGGTTTACTTGTAGTGAAATGAACCCTAGTAGAGAAATAAAACCTAAGTTAGTTTGATGGATAAGTGATACCTAATATATAATGTGTAGATATCACTTACATAAAATTCATAAGGATGGGAAGGTAGAACACAAAATAATTATTTGTGATCCTAAAGAATTACTTCCTATGTCAGTTTCTTAATGGGAAAGTGCTCTCAAAATTAGTTCCTAATGCTTGTAGCTATTTCAAACTCATAGGTAAACATAATTATAAAGTATATGGAGGAGGGTTATAATAAACTTGATGGAATCAACAAGAAGTTATTAAAAATTTTCTCTTGTGCACCCTTAATTAGAAGGTTATAACTCAAACCAAGAAGGTGTCTAAGGTAGCTATGGCACACACTTTAGAAAACTATAACAAAAGAAAGGACTTCTTCACATTAAGAACATTAAAATAATTTAAACTATTTTCTTAATAACATCTATTAACTTTCAATAGTGTTTTCACATCTATAGTCATCATATATTGATAAAGTAATCAAAATTTATCTGTAACTTTTGCACACTTCAAATTATTGTTATTACAAGAAAAAAATGACAACATTAATATCACATGAATGGATGGAGAGAACACCAATAGAATGGCATGAAAGTCAAAATTTACTTCTTGTATTTATAAAATCTTATAATACTTTATAATGTTAAATTACATAGATATATAAACTTAGAAAGAGGATGCCTCATCCCCAAAGTGTATGTGAACTCACAATTACATGACATAATTAGAACCTCATTTCTAATTCTAGTCTCAAAATAACATGTTTTTCATTATTATAGACAATTAAATTTATGTCAAAATAATTTTTCATATGTAAGGCAATGCAACATGTGCATGATTACAAATATTTTAGGAATCTTTACATGTATGTTCTAAGTGTAAGTAAACTATAAGTAAATTATGCATGTATACATACAAAATTAGACTTTAACTCAAGGTTGACTTGGTGATTTCATGGTGGGTGAGGTTGTTAGAGATGCTAAAGTGGATGCTTACATTGAAATGGGAGTTGTAGTTCCAAAATTATTCTTTACTTTAAAATCTTGATAGTGTTTATGCCTAATGTCATACTAATATCTGATTATATCCATGTTAAGGACTGGAGGCCTATGCACCTTATTTGATTGCTCTAGGAGCCTTGCATGTTCATCCTTGGTAGTATTAAAGTTAGATATGAATATCTAAACTTTAATGACCTTCTTCCTATCAAAATTGAGTTCAACCTCTATTTCATCTATTTTCTTCCCTTATATATCCTATTTCAAACTATTTAAAGGTTATTATAAGAGGTGTTTAAAATTAGCCCTTATGATAAATCTCAATAAGTCTCTTTATATAATCCTTAGCTTGTGAAATCTTTAATTCATCTAAAATTTTCTTGGTGTGAGTCTTATTTTCTAAATATTTAGGCATCACTACCTCAACCACATAAATCTATTCCCATGCCTCTTATGTTCTAGTGCCAAAAAGGTTGAGGAAATTGGTAGCTTCTAATTGCCATTAAGTTCAAATGTGCATATGCTTTGTCGATTGTAAAAATAATAAGGAATTTAAATTTACTCTCATCTATCTTCATATGATTAAATAATTTGGTGGTCTCTACTATGTGGGGTGCCAATTCTGCCCTCATTGCACTAATAGCCTCAATAGTATTGTATAATTTATATGTTATAATCTAGATATCCATCTTAATTTGGGATGGAACATGGATAATTTTTTGTTGTTCTCTTAGATATTTGAGTAATTTTTCTATCTCTCTTCATGCCATTTTAGTTACTTTATGTATTTCTACTAGAGAATCTTTATGTTTTTAAAAATAATATTTAAAATCATTCATAGATAGGGATTTCCCCAATTTTATATCTTTCCTCTTTGACAAAGGTGAACATTTGTTCCCTTTCCTCCACTATGACTAATCTTCTAGTCTCATCTTTCAACTTCCTTTTCCTAAACCTATGTGTACTCCCTATAGATTTTCAAGTATTATACTTATAGTGGGGAATTTGGTAATCACTAGATTAGGCCTTTTATAGGCCTTCAACTATATGAATATTACCCACTATGGGAGGACTGGCTGGGTTGGGTCCATGGGTTGAGTGTTTAAAGCTATAGTCTCACCCAATATACCACTGGATGGTTACTTCAGAGTTTCTTCTAGGAGGGGATGAGGGAGTAAAGGCCATATGATTTTGGACCAGTTGACTCCACCATATTGTGGTAGTGGATGGACTATGTATATTAGACTTTACTTCTTCTTAGCTTACTGGTGGTTATTATAGTTGTCTCTTGAGAAGGGATAGAAGGGGGAGCTGGTAGACTTAATTATGTAAATGAAAAATTTAACTTAGGAATTACTACTAATCCCCTTGTTTTATTTGTCGATTTATTTTTGGTTCTTATAGGGGGTGGAATGGTAGTAGAAGGAACAACCATAGGAATAGTAGGAGTGGATGTAGGAGGAGATATTAGAGGAATATCAACTGAGGAAACATGAATTACAAGGGTAGAGGAGGGATCCTCTAACTTTTGAACTAGCAATGTTAGCTGAGAAAGGGGATAAATAGGTTCAAACTCCACCTTGGGGACCAAGAGAGGAGGGGGATAGGAGGGGTGAATTAAACATGACCAAATGAACTAACTGTAAAAATATAAACATAGGGAATGATAGGGGTAATGGAAATTAGAGGGGGTATTATCTCACTTGATGTTTGTTGATTCAATGGTGCCTTACCCTTTGAGTCTTAGAGGCTCAAGCATTTCTCTCTTTGTAATTTTACCTCTATATCAAAAATATTCCCTCTAACTACCTCTAGTGTGGATGGCTCCATTGATGGTACTTCCATGACTAGTATGGAGAGGGTTGAGCCCTTGGATTCCTTGTATAATAAATAGTTATTTTGGGATATGTGGAAGGATATAGGTGTTTATTTTTGGTAACCATAATAATAACCTCTATAAATTATGGAACATCACCCTAGGTAAGGCCCTCAAACTTTAAAGAATCAAGATGAATGGGCTCATATTTCTTTCCCCAAAGTGAAATATCTAACAGCCCTTATTCCTTATTTACTTCTTTAAGAGCCACAATGGATGTATAGGAGGATTTCCCTTATTTCTTGATGGCTGATTAGGTCTACTAGTCCAAAAAATTTATGTATCCTATACATCAGCTGATGGGAGTCTAGTTTATGCCTCTTGTAGAGAAATGGAAGGTTCCCCTTGAATAATTTTAAGGTATTCTTTCAATTGAATTGATTATTCCCTATCCAAGACTTGGTCATCATTTTGAGAATTTAGGAATAAAAATCATGATCATAAGGATCATGTTGATATTTTATGCCAAGTTCATTGATATGGTTTTGTACCTATCCATGGGGATCCTAGTCCCTAAGTGGAAATAAAGGCAAGGAATATTATTCTATATACTTCATGGACTCATATAAGGGATTAAAATTGGTGTATCACATCCTTCTAATCATGAGGTGAGAGTTATGAAGGTAGGATTTATTCTTATTGTGCATGTCCTCATTAATTCCCCATCATAACTGGTAGGATATTTCTTGATCTGTCATCTTGTCTGGGACATGCTTGGGGAGGTGAAAGGTTTACCCTGATGGTCTATGATCATAATGACCATGTAATCAAGGTATAACCAATAATCTCCCATAATAAATAATGTATCCATGATATTATTTTTTATGTTAGGTAGGAGGAGTCATCGATGTCCCTCTGTACTTATGGGTAAACATCCTCATAAATGCACATAATGTTATGAGTGTGTGCATATATATGCATGGAGTAAGAATCACATGTCATATTATTTATATAATCTAGAGAGGGGATCCAAAGTGAGACATTATGAATGTAAACTATCCCCAAGAATACGTCAAGTAATTAAGACATCATATAGAAGTGACCTCTTAAAGGCCTCTTGTCCTTATGTAATATTTACTCTCATAGGCTTGCTTTAATCAATTATCTTAGAGAAAAGGTTAGTTCTAATGACCATAGAAAATAAATAAAAATATCTCATTAAAAGTGGAGAAATATGATGCTTGGGTAGTTAAATAACCTATTTAATTGGGCCATCCCAATTTGGAATCCCATTCTAAACTTAGTTACTAGTGTGGGCTACTTATCTTTCCAATTGATTGTCTCTACAAGGAAAATCCAAATTTTAAGTGTGTCTTCTCAATAGACTTATTTTTATTTGATTCAAATACTCTATATAAATAATAAGAGGAGTGTATAATAGGAATGGATAGGTACATTTGAAATTCATGACTAGAGATGCATGCTATGACCATTTTGTGCTCAAGATGATGTATGAACACTCATCTAGATATATTTCCTATGAATAATAAATCTTGTAGGAGTTCAATACAAGGTATGAATTCTATATTTGAAGATGATAAGTTTAACCCTTGATTCTTGAGTTGAAGGAGGTCTGTTTCCAGTTAGCACTGATCCAGAGTTAAATTATCCTCATGTGTATGTACATCAACCTAGTGAATGACCTCCCATAATGTTGAATATTTGGTATAGTCATTATTGAATATGGTAGGTTAGAAGAGTGCATCCATACAATAAGTGAAATATTCTATGGAAAACCTTGAATGAGGGATATTTCCTTAGAATGGCCTAGATGAGGATGTCATTATTATTCAATTAAGCTGATATCATTATGGTTTGTAAATTAATCACTTGGCTCTTGTGAGTATCTTGTTAAGTTGAAAACACTGGTGACTAGGTATTTATCATAATAAAGTAATTGAGTTCACAAGTTAGCTTGAGATTGAATGGGCATGTTATAATTTTAACTACTTTGATATAGGTTTGGCATTGATTTCTAGTTCATGCACCATTAATGTCCAATGTCTATAACTTTGATTTTTTTGTTCAATTCAAACTTTTCCACTTTATTTGCCTAGTACTCCACATAGACACCATTAAAGTTTAGTAGGAGTGCCACATCATGTACTTTTTCTAAGTGTCATTTTGTCACTTCTTCAATTTTATTTTACTAAGAAACAAAGCCTTTGGTAGTTATAAATTAGGTTATAACAATGTTTGTGATTTAAGTGAGTATATCAAGCAAAAGTTTGGAACACTTTTATTGAATATCTAAATGTGTTGGAGGAAAAATCTAACTTTCAAAATAATTAGATGTGCCAAACTATTTTTCTAAAAAATAATGATGAAGAGTGAAACATGTCAGAATAATTTGCCTAGAAAAATCATTGAACATTTTTACCAAAGGCCTAAATTAGTCACATAATTTTTCCAAAGGATATTTGTCAAAGAGATAATCTAATGACCCAAATAAACTGAAGTGTAAAACTTTAGAATCATAGTTCCTAAATAAAAATGGATATGTAAAATGTAAGGTGTTGAAGACCTAAAATGTATCAAAGGAATTCATTGAATAAAAATACAAAAGAATTTAACTGAAGATTAAATGATATTTTATAAGAGTTCGGTGAATGAAAGTTTTTAACAAAATCATTGAAGAGTAAGTTCTGAACCAAAATTGCTAAAGAGTAAGTTTTGAACCAAAATTGCCGAAGACCCTTTTGTGCTAAATAGTTCCACTGAGAAATTTTGTTGAAGAAGATGAGCCAAAACCTGCATATACATAACTTCTAAAAATACTTAGTAGATTATTAAAAAAATATAAAAATGTATACATATATGTCTATTGAATAATAGAGCTAGTGCAATACACAAGGTGTTTGCTTTTAGAGGACTTTCAAGATAGGGCTATAAACCAATTTTGAAAGATAGTGGGTCCTTATTTTGATAAAAAAACAAATGGGGGTATGTTGGGTATTATATCAGGGACAAAGTCCCTCTTTTATTATTAGGTAGAGCTACATTTATAGAAATCCAAAAAGGGAAAATTAGGGAAAAATTTGCTCATAACTATTTATATAAAAATTATTTTTTATTGGGGCTTTCATACTTTTAACCAAAAAACAAAAAAAGGATATGGAAAGGAAATGAGGTGAATGAAGGGATGATGGGAAATATAGAAAAGAAAGTAATAAAAGGATAATGATATTATTATATCCAGTTGAACACATAAACTACCATGATAATCTTGGGAAAAATGAAGGATGACTCTAAGTGACTAAACATAGAGATTCACTAGAATTGCCCAAGAAGGAGAAACATTGTGATTTTATAGATCTCTTCTCATTTAATGGGTGATAAATACACAATTAAACCCTTAGGATTTCAAAACATACACTTAGTTGATTCTTTGATATTGATAAAAAAATTAAAGGCAACCATCCCATATTTACGCATAAAAGATAATTAAAATATTGCTTATATTCCATCGAGATTTTACATTTATGGAAATAATAGACATAGATTCAAAAATAAATTATACTATATAATTTACACATTAAGACTAATTGATAATAATTATGATAAAGTTTTGAAATCAAATACTTGAATACAAATGAATCATATAAATAGTCATAATTTGTGAATAAAATTTGAATACACAGTTTGTGAATCTCCTTCTTTGTATTGAACCTTATTGAGTTCCAATATAATCTCGCCTTCCAAAAAAATGTCTCAGAGTTATATTTTTTTAAAAGCCTCTTATAATGAGCTTAACACTCATATTTATAATTGAGGAAGGTGGTTATGTTGTGTAACAACCTTTTTTTCATTTTAGATGGTGAAAAAAGTGAGTTAACAAAAATAAACCACTTTAGTGATAAAAGTGCATTAGTATGGTTGCACTACGTGTAAAAATGAAAAAGAGAAATTGTACGAGTTGAAAAGTGCAGAGGTGTAATTTTTCCTTTTTCACCAAGTGTAATTAGGACTCACGATTTAAAAATTTGACATAATACATTTTCATGAATTACATTAGTGAGTTTGCACTTATAAAACTTACAACTTCAAATTGTAAAACAATACATCTTCTTGCTAGATAAACATTCCACTAAAAATAAGGAGGTCCAAGAAAAGGGACCCTATTGTACCATCAACATTGAAGACCAGACTATTTACTTTGGAAAGAGTGTAGGTTTTCACTTATATATTATAATCCATGTACTTTATAATAGGAAAATGTGTACATGTATATAATTGAAGGAGCTTTACTCTTTTGTCATGGTTGTCTCCCCTCTTGATCCTATGACTAATCCCTGGTACACAAATACCTTTCTTTTTCATCTCTTCAAAATTTTCATAAGGTGATAAATCCTTTTCATATGCTTCTTTAAATTATCTTGTATTATCATCAATAACCCCACCAAATTTTGGTTCAGTAGTAAGAAAACTTGAAACAAGACTTGAGACTAGATCCTTCCCTACTCTCATTATTACAATCATATTATGTGTACCAGATATGCATCACCCATGGTAAACATAATTGATGATACATATCTCAATGAAATTTTTAAAATATCATGGAAGACTATGTTTGAACCATAATTTTGAAATAACATCACTCACACCATAGCCTTGCTCTAAAATAGTTGACATTGGTTACCTAGGTAAGTTGGTTCCTCTCCTTTGTCATCACAAATAGTGGAAATAATATGGGTTGGTTCCTTGAATTTTCCACTCTTAATTTCCATTTTTAGGTCTTTGAATATTTTAGGAGGATTAAATTCATCAGTTTGACCAATATTTCTTCCCATAATAAGTTGCTCAAATGTTTGATTTATAGCTACTTCCAATCCTTCAAAAGAGATGGGAATGATTGTGCCTTTTTATTTGAGTGCTTGATTATTTCTTTATGTATACTCAAGGTCACCTATAATTTTAGAATATAGATGGCCAAATTGTAATTTTAACTTAAATAAACATGCATATGTGCTACTAACTCAAAAAACATTCAATTTTTCACATTCTCCTATTTTAATGCTTCAACTATAAAATACTCGTATGTGTAACCAAGTTTTCCAAGCACAACCATCATCTTAATATGTGGAATATTGTTAAATCATAAAATATGATCAAATAATGTTAAACTAAAAATCACATCCCCAATCATTTTAATACCTTCATATATATCATCGGTACTGCATGCAATTACATTAGATATTTCATTTGACATTCCCCATAATTTTGGGACAAATCTAACAAATCTCAACCTATAGAGCTCACATTGGATAATACTATCAATGGTTCCTACTTTATCACCAATTTTAAATGCCTACTTCAACTCCATAATTTATTTTATGTAAATTCACTTTAGTGCCTCTTTGATATCCTACACGAGTTTTTCCATGCTCAATCACCTTTCTTAATTTACCCATTCATGAATTTAACTTTCCCTATTCAATCACCTCATAACACTATTGTATGTACTCTCCTTACATGCAAATGAGTAATAGTGATATTTTTACTAATTCCCTTTTTTCAATTTTAAAATCCCATTCCTCTTTCTACCTTGGGTCAAAACAATAAAAATTGATCATGATTTCTTTTACAAAATTAAAACCCTCCAAACTCACATGAAACCATAGGGATATTTATTTCTGGACAAAACAAATAAAAAATCTATTTTTTTTTTAATTTTTGAAATTCCAAAATTCAACCCTACATAGGCCATACAATTGTACTACCTTTTGTCTTGAAGAAGAAAACAAAAAAAAATATGCCCAATTTTTTATAAATTCTCTCCTCTCTCTTCCCCTACATGGTTGTATTGTCTCTTTGATAAGCTAAACAATTAAAAAAAATTATATATTCCTTTCCATGGTATTTATGGTGATATATGAACTTCGTATAGTTGAAAACAAATAAAAAAATCTATGCTTTTATGTTTATTTTCTTTTCACCTTCCTTCTCCTAGTGTCACCATATGACTAAATGACCTCTTTGGTAGTAGGAAAAATCACTAAAAAAATTTTATCTGTTAATTTTTCAATTCTCTCTCCTAATATCGGTTGTAAAAATCTTATTTCTAATAAAGAAAATAAATAACTAATTTGGTTTCCCTTTTTTAAATTGTAGATTTCTTCTCGAGTTATATAGTTGTACGATCTACTTGTGTTGAACAAATAAATAAGAAAATGATTTTGTAAACTTTCGTTTCTCCTTCAATGGATGCATGACTTATTTCTTGGTATCCAACAAAAAATAAATATCTATTTCTTTCATTCAAGTCTCAATTTTCTTTGTATTTTTTAATGAACATTTCACCTCTTAAAAATAACACAATAAATGATTTTGGTTTTGGTGTTGAGTGGAAGTTAGAAAAATGATTTGAATATTTTTCATGCTATAATGACTTTAAAATATTTTAAAATGGAATAAATTTTACTTTTCATATATCAAGAAATTAATAATGATAATTACAATGTAAATGATAGTGGAAGATTTCATTTTCATGATTTGGGTAAGTGTCTGAGGAAATTGTACAATAATGAGATTTTAAACATAAAATTACAAAAAATAATTAAAAATTATTGAAATTGATTTATTATTTTTTAAATTAAAATTGGATCACATTTAAAATTGAAAATACAAATTTCACGACTTTAAAAAATGTCAAGGCACTTTAGCATAACCATGGGAAAAGCAAAAAACACTTACACAACTTTAAAAAAGTTTAACGAGTTTTTGTAAAACTGAGGTAAAGTCAATGTATTTTTACATAGGGGAGATTGAAAGGGCATTTGCATGGTTCCTAAAAAACCATTTTTTTGTGATTCTAATCTTCAATTAAATTAATCAATTAATTAAAAAAGATCAAATTTTCAAAAATTTGGATTTTTTAAAGCCCAAACCAAAAATTAAGCTATAATATTTATTAAATTTTCACTAATTTTCAAATAGACAAAAACCCTAAAAAAATATAATTTATATCAAAAATTTAGCATTGATTATATCATAATATCAATAATCCCATACTATTATTTTTCCTAATTACTACTACTATAGACTCAACTTATATACACAATTGTTGTTATATGGATTTGTACCATATATTCTTAGATACTTTCATTTCTATATTTCTTAGTCTAGATTTGATTTTGTCTCTTTGATTCTCAATATATTCAATGGCATTTGAATATGAGATTTCTCTATAGCTCTATGCCAATTATTTTTATTGTGTTATGCTTTGGATATGTGCCCATGTCATTGTGTGTGCCTTCTTGATTGTGTATACAGACATTTAAATAGGTCCTTCTATGTGTATCTAATCTAACTTTGATTTTTGTATGTGTATGTGGACATTTGAATATGTCTTTGTATGTTTTCTCTTTCTCAAACTTAGTGACATGTGCTCATGTCCCTTTTATTATCTCCCATTGGCCTACTTTTCCTACCTCATGTGTTTTTATGTATGCTTTCATGTATGTGTCATGGAAATTAAACTTATCTCTTACTTGTTACTTTCACACTCATTTTTATATTCTATGAGGGACCTCATGCATATCCCCTTCCTCCTTGGGAACCTTAATAGACATCATGCCCCATCCCCCTAGGTAGCTAGATTATATCTAGATTTGTTGCTTATATACATGCTTACATTATTATATCTATATTGACAACCATGTGAATTATAGATCTAACATACATCATACATTACCAAATTATACTCATATTATATTAAATTATGATGTCATGTATACACATTATATTAGTTTATTATGTAGATATCACATATGCTTAGGATAATACATAGGTTGCATAGTTTCTATTTTGATGATAATTATTGCATAGTTTCAAAAGTTCTCCTTAGAAGAGGGGGCACTAAAAAATGTTTATAACATAGATCAACCATTTGGGTGTATGAAGATGAATTTTTTGGCACACAGACATAGATTATATAGTTTAGAATTAGGAAAACACAATGAAAAATAGGCATACATAGATAAGTTTTAGTTTGCACAGAAAAACATAGAAGGACACTAATAGAGCATATACGACACTAGTGCAATGAAATATTATCTAAGGGACTATGTTACTATCCAACATCCCTAGAAATAGGAAAATCTATATTGGATATAAAGGTATAAATTCATAGTTTAATTTTACACAGTATCAGTAATAGATTATCAATTATGCTCTATTATTCTTAATTTTACATAAAATCATACCAGTTTGCTCATATTGGGGTAATCATGTTTGACATGATCAATATTATTGTATTTTTAGATATACACAAATAAATATTACTATAACTCAATCCAAAATTCATATACATAGATATCATAATCGAGGGTATGTACATGGTACATTGTTTTGACATGATCATTTTTGCACCAACTCATTTCAGATGGAATGATAACTCCATTTCATTCTCTATGTATACTCTAGAAAACATTTTCACTAGGTTTCACACTAGATTAATGCCTTATTCCATTTATAGTGGTTGATATTTCCACATAGTCCATGAGTTACATTCTAAAGTACCTAAGAGGCCCCTAAACCATTTTTCATTTCAAAGTTTCTAAGTGGCCTTAGAGACATCCTACATAGTTTTAGTTACATCACATAGATTCAGTTACATTGTAAAATTTTAGTTAAAAATTCATCTAATAAACATGGGTAGGAAATGGTGGATTCAAAATTTAATTGATTTCTTGAGCCACCTAAATATGAGGATTGGATAAGGCATCAGTCCAATCCAAGATATTCATAGTTCATGATCCATCGAGATGGGGTGGCAAATGATGGAGCCAAAATTGGATTGAGTTTTTTAGCCACCCACATATGTAAATCAAGTAAACAATCATCTTATTCCAAACTATTCACCATTTAATCACTAACTACATACACATGATGTCACCAAGTTTTTACATTGGTTCATTTACTTGGTGAGGTGTATTAATTCTTTTCCTCTCTCTCTTATCTCTTTATTTAGTTTAGTATTTGGTTTTGGTATTCCTTAAAAATTAATGATTCATCCATGTTTCATTTTTAGGATACACAATGGGAGAAAAATTCACATACTCAGACCTAGATTCAAGGGATTCACCTCTTAGGTAAGTCTAGGTATGCTTATTTTTCATTTATCCTAGTCATTTTGATTTTTTGAAATCATAAAATAAATGTGGGGGAGGAAACTGTAGTCATATAAAATGTCACTTGAGTGTAATGAGTGTTACTTAAGACCACCCTATCCTTAGATTATCCCTAAACCTATCTTAGCTCCTCTTTCAATCCTTATCTAGTGTTTTTGAGGGTCTAAACCATCCATATAAATTCCTAAAGTAATCCAAGAACTTTCCATAAGCATCTAAGCTCTTACTTCCCTAGGTTATGCCACCTATAAATTAATGTGGCCCTTTGGACTCTAGTGCATTATGCCTATGAGCAAAGAATAACACTAGTCTCCCTTACCTCTTTTCAATCCCAATGGATATATTTATAGTTCTCAAGGCACCTTAGGGTTGGCCTAGGATCAAATCACATATGTACAAGCACCATATCAATATATACACCACTTTTATCTATTTACTAATTAGATGAAAATCATATGAAAATACACACAAACAAACTCATAAAAAAGGTATGCAAATCAAGGTCCTTGATCTCTATCCTACCCTAATTCTACATAAAACCATCTACAATAGTCCTAATATTATTTTACTCAAATTTATAGTCTCAAGCCTCATTCAAAGCACTCAATCTAACATTCATAATAGCATTCACTTTCACTTACACTTGCACTAGTACTTATATTAGGAGAACTACAGTAGGCTCAATCCCCTTTCAAGGTATTGGTATGTAGGGAAATATCAAAATAGTGAGGTGTTTGATGATGTCTAACCTACCCAACTAAAATTACACATTTTCTACTTGTGCCACTGAACCTATAAATATGGAGGTCTAGGGTTTAATCCTAAATTAGTCAAAAATAGGTTAGATAATAGATCAGGGTTCATTCACATAGGCATAGGTGTCTCAGACTTGGGTGAGGCTATTAATATAATTTCACATAGTTTTCTATAATAGGACACTAGTGTTTCATAAAGGACATTATCAAAATGCACTAATATCTGAGGAACCACGCTACTATCCAAGAGGAGTTATAAGGCCTATTTATATTTTATGACAATCGGGTCATCTTTTGTACCAATTTTTAGCCTCTTGTTCATCTATCTCTATCAATTTCAGATTAAGAACATACTTGTGTGATTCATTACTATTTTTACAAGAGTAAATTAGGTTAATTATTATACAAATTAGTGGATGTATTTATTTCATATTTCTCCCATAATTTAATGTTTTAGCCCTTTAACAACCTAGGGTTTACATTTTATTATCCCATACTACCAAAACCCTAGACCTAGATGCTCTCAAGGTTTGTATCCTTCTATTTTATATGTTCAAAAAGTAATCCCAAAATATCACATCTGATTTATTATTTTAGTTTATCAATATTTCATAGATTAAATTTCTTAAAATGTTCAAGATATACAACATTTTGTTATCCTAAATTCAAACCTATAACGACAAAATTCAATAACCAATTCAATGAGACTAATAAGAGATAATTGAAATATTTCATTTCTAAACATTTAGATATGCAATATGAACTTATCCATATTATCCATGAAGAGCTTCATAAATATAATAATTGTCAAATCTTCTAATCCCTTAGATGCCAATATTACACATAATATGGGGGCAAATCAGATTATATAACAACCTACTATAACTAGGCAACCTTTAACAATGGAAACACATCATATGGATAATACAAATTTCTCATCTCTAAATGTATAATCCCTTATGAATGAGATCCATAATGTATAAGCTAAGGTGTTACATCTTTAGTCGTGTACCATTAGACCACCTCATGCCTTGGATTCTCATGTTCTTCTACATACACATTTAACATAAAATATAGAAACAACTCCTTTTCCATATGAATTCATGGTACCCAAGAATAATTTGTATGATGGTAAGGGTGACCCATAACACCATCTAAGATCTTTCCATAAAACATGTTTGTACATTGTGTCAAATGATTGGCTCCTCATTATGTTTTTCCCTCATATTTTAAAGGAATATACATTAAAATGGTTCTATGATCCTCCTAATCAATCCATCACAATATTAAATACATTAGAAGATATGTTTTTATCACTCTTTTTAATCAAAATTAGTGATAATGCTTCCCATGCTCAAGTTTCACAACACAAAAATCTAATGAGCCAATAGCTAAATATGTCTTGACATATTTTTCTATATTAGTAAAGACGACTAGCCCCATAGAAGATAGAGAAATCCAAGACATATTCAAGAATATTTTATTATTGAGATTTCATGAAGCCATCTTATTAAATAAATTTCCATCATTATTATATCTTTGTCATATAGTGAAAGAAAGGAAGTCAAATTTATCTTCATGGGTAGATTAAAGTATAAAACTAGACCAGATTCAACTAATAGGAGTTATAATAATCCCCCATACAAGGTAAATCCTAATGATAAAAAGGATGATTCAAAAACAATAGCTAATATAGCTTCAAATGCACTCCTCACATGGTTTTATCAGCCCCTCCAAGGAGACATTTTATGACTCTTCCTCAATTTCCAACATATTTTCTCCATCAAATATTGGAATGCAATTTCATTTCTATCCCTCCCATCAAAGAGCTTGATAATACTAGGCATCTTCCAAGGAACTATGATGCCAATGCATTTTATGACTATCATAGGGCACCAGGCCATATTAAAAATAGATGCATCAACTTATGACATAAGATACAAGATTTGATATAAGATAATATCATTGATCTCAACACTCCTATAGAGGCACCTATACCATAACCAACAAAAGCAAAATCATTGAAAATATTTTTAGATCCATTTCCAAAACATATAACTAATGAGATAGAAATAAATTTAGGTGTTAATTATACATATCAGGCACAACCACTGGGAATGTATTAACATACTAATATAATGTACACACACCTTCTACATAATATCATTGGTGTATATCATACTATAGTGCTAACTAGACTTCTCATCTCTTTGTTAAAGTAAGAGATAGTAGATGATGACTTAGATTTATATGCACTCTTTTTATGAGCCTAAATTGATCATAATATTATTTAGAGTGTCATGGATGACAAAATTTCAAGTGTTAATATGTGTACTACTCAATTTTTTTCTAACGATTACTACTATAGACTTAGCTTATGTACGTCCTTGATCTTATATATATTTTTACAACATAGTCATGCATATTTTCATTTCTATATTTCCTAGATTAAATTTGATTGTGTCTCTTTGATTTTACATATACTTAATGGAATTTAAAATATTAAATTATTCTATGGATCTATTATAATTCCTTTCATTGTGTGTGTACTTTAGACATGTACCATTTCTTTGTTTGTGCCTTCTTGATTATGTATATGGACATTTGAAAATATCTTTCCATGTGGCTCTAAGTCAACCTTAATTGATCTATCTGTATGTGGAATTTGTAGATGTACTTTTATGTTTGATATTTCTTAGACTTAGTGACATGTTTTCATGCCCCCTTAGCCTACTTTACATGCCTTATGTGTTTATATGTATGGTTTCATGTATGTGTCATGGCCATGACACTTGTATCTTGATTTTTACATTCACTTAGTTTGTGATGCCATGAGGGACCTCATGCATCTCCTCCTTCATCTTTGGGTGCCTTTATGGAAATCATGCCCATACCCTTATGTAGTTTACATACATTATTACTCATACTATATATACACATGTTTACATTGTTATATATATCATAACCTTATAAATGTTATATCTAACATACATTGTACATTACTAACTTACACTTAGATTATTTTACATTATGATTTCATGTATACACATTATATTGGTTTAATACATAGGTATCATATATGCTTAGGTTAACACATAAGTTTCATAGTTTTTATTTTGAGGATAGTTATTACATAGGTTCGATAACCCCACTCAAAATGGGGGAATTTATAGAGATTTTTCACAAAGATCATACCATATATGTACACTTTGATATAGTTTTGAACATGTAGACATAGATTATAGAGCTTAAAATTAAGAAACACACTACAAATAGTCAGACATAGATCAATTTTAATTTACATAGAAAAACATATAAGGACACTAGGATAACATAGAGGATAGTAACACAATGTGATATTATCCAATGGATAAAAAACTATCTAGTAACCCAAAAAATAGGAAATTCTAGAATGGACAAAAGGGTACAATAATTATAGTTTAGGTTTTGCATAGTATCAGTCACATATTATCAGTTATGCTTAGCTTATTCTCTAATTTTTATAGAATCATACTCTTTTACTGAGATTGGGGGAATCATGCATGTAATTATCACTCCCATTTTATTTTTATAAATACTCATATACAAATTACTATAACTCAATATAGAATCCATAGACACATATCAAAATTAGGGGCATGTGTATGGGACATTGTTTCCACATGATCAATTTTATACTATCTCATCTCAAATGGAATGAAAACTCCATGTCATTCTCCACATTATATACTTTAGAAACCATTTTCACCAAGTTTCAATCCATAGTGATGCCTTATTTAATTTGTAGTAGTTGTCATTTTCATGTAGTCCTTGATCTACATTCCCAAGTTCATGAGAGGCCCCTAAGCCATATATATTTTAGAGTTTCTAAGTGGCCCTATATCCATCCTACATATTTGTAGTTATATCACATATATTTATTTGTATTATGTAATTTTAGTTACAAATTTATCTACTACGTATGGGTAGGCAACAATGGATTCATAACCTACTTGAGTTATTAAGTCACCTACATATGAGGGTTAGAGAAGCCACCGGTCGAATCCAAGATTTTCATAGTTCATTATCCATCAATTATGGGTGGGAAATTATGGATTCAAAATTGGATTGAGTTCTTGATCCACCCACACATGGGTATTGATAAATCTATTAACTCAATCCAGGTTATTCACTCTTTGATCACTAGATACACACAGACAAGATATCACTAGGTTTTTGCATTGGTTCATGTACTAAGTCAGATGTATCCATTCCTTTCCTCTCTTTCTTATCTCTTTACTCATTTTTGTCTTTGATTTTGATATTATTTAAGGACTGATTCATCCATGTTTCATTTGCAACATATGTAATGGAACATGATTCACAAACTTAAACCCAAATTCACAAGATTTATCTCACAAATAATTCCAATAAAACTTCTTTGTTGCTTTGTCCTAGTCATTTCACTTTATTTAATTTCTATAATAAAGGGGAAGGGGAAAATTTAATCATATAAAATATCACTTGAGTGCAATGAGAGTCAATAGAGACCATCCTATCCCTATATTAGACCTAGACCTATTGTAAGGTCTCTTTATATGCTTATTTAGATTTTGTGTGGGTCTAACCCATCCCAAAATGTACTAAAAGTAGTCTTAGACCATTTCCTAGGCATCCAAGCCCCTAGTGCACCAGATTCTACCACATAGATAGTAGTACACTATGATAGTGACCTAAGGATTGTGTTATAGTCCCTTACCTATTTTATCCTCCAAAAAACATAATTCCATTTTTCAAGACACCTTAGGGTTAGTATAAACTTATTCCACATCCTAAAAATCACTACACACACACACACACACACACACACACACACACACACACACACACACACACACACACACACACACACACACACAACACTTTTATTCATTTACCCACTAGATGGAAATCATATGAAAATACACACAAATAAACTCAAAAATAAGTTTATAAATCATGTTCATCGATCACTACTATAACCTACTTTTGCATATAACTATATACAATAGTCCTAAGGTTAGTTTATTGATATTTCTAGTCTTAAACCTTACTCAAAATTCTCAAGATCACACTCATATTAGTATTCACTTGAAATTACACCAATACTTAGATTGGGAGAACTACAATAGGCTTGATCTTGTCTTGAGGTATTGGTATGTAGGAAACTCTCAACATAGTGGGGTGTTGAGGTATCCATCTTACCCAAATAACATCATAATTTTTGTTTTGGTGCCACCCAAATACCCTAATAACATGAAGGATGAGGGTTTTCTACTAATTTAGTTAAAAATAGGTCATAGATAGTGGATTGGGTTTATTCATGTAGGCACAAGTTTCTTAGACTCAAGAGAGACTATTCCCATAAGTTCACATAATTTTTACTAAGATTACACTAGCATGACATAGAGGACACTAATTAAGTGAAACATTATCCAAAGAACTATATTTCTATCTAGGAGGAGTTATTATACATGTTTCCAAATTGTGACACTTTGATCATCTTTTACACTAGCTTCCAACCTCCTCTTCATTTGTCTTAGTTTCTAAGTAAGTACATACTTGTTTGATTCATTTTTTTTAGAATAATAAAATAAGTCAATTCTTGTAAAAATTAATGATTGTTTTTATTGAATATTTCTCTCCTAATCTAATGTTCTATCTTTTTAACACCTATGGTTTTAGAATCCATAAATACCTTAAAATTTAAATCAATTGTTATGATTATTTGGTGAGATGTGGTTCTCACTAAACCGTGACTACTCCCATCCTTCCCATGGAAACTAGTGAGTCATTAAATAGCTTGAACTTTATTCATACATATCAAATAAATGCCTTCATGGTTTTTTGTACAATATGCCTAATCTAATCATGAAACTACTAATATTTAGGAATAATTCTCTCCTCTAAATGGAGTTCAAGTGGGTTGGGCATTTATTGTTCAAAAAATAATAGACCACATCTTGATACCAATCATCATTTATAAGGATGTGTAGTGTATATTGTATATAAATTAAAATCCAACTAGCCTATTAATCAATCTTAACTCAAGGATAAATCTTACTTACACTTCCATTAGGTTATAGATTATATATTTTGGGTCATGATAAGGATGTATCTGCTATACCTAACCAAGGGACCTCTTACCATAATAATATCACTATAGAGGGTTCTAAAGCCTCTAGTAAAATAACATTATGCAATAACCCTAGTTAGGTATTATGTTTTCATATTCATTAAGTAAATGAAAAGTAAAGTAAAATATAATCTATTACTAACCAAAGATTGTGGCACAAAGTGGGGTTAATAAATATAAAAATTAAATATTCATAGAGTAATTCTAATTAAGCTATGTATAGATATAACCCTAATACATGGAGAGATGAAAATATTCAAAATTTATTACTTATGCTACTTTTATCTACTAAAATAGAGTAAATTTAGAGATAATTACCATTAAGATGAACCTATCGAGACTTAATCTCTCCTTTGGCAAAAGGTGCTTCATAAGAGGTTGTTATGGTTTGTAAGGATCACTAAGATATGCATAAACATCTAAGACTTTTCCATAATATAAGATTATTCTCCAAGTATAAGCCCTAAAAAATGACTCATCAAGTACAATGGTTGAAGAGTAGATTATAAAAAATCACAAATGAATAATTAACTCTATTGTATCTCTAATAAATGGTGAAATAAATGTTTATATATAGCTAAATATAACCCTAAAATTTTCTAAAATTTTAGCTAGTAGGTGTGGCCCAATTTGACTCTATATTGTTATTTGATAAAAATAATTTAAGTCTTGGTCTAGGGTAGCCAAGTTTGACCTAGACCTGTAACATGCAAATATCAATTAGAATATAAATTTGACCTAGGATGACATTACTTGGTAAATGTCAAAAAGGATTTCAGGATTATTTAGGGGCTAAGTAAGGTGGTGAATTTCTTGGAGGAGTGTGTAAAATAGGTGTCAAATCATAGGGAAATGTATAGGATATGTTTATATAGATATCAATTTGTGTTATAGGGGACACCAATGTTATAAAGCACCAATGGTCTGCCCACCCTTTTTCTGGTGCACCCTTTAAGTTGTGCACTTAAAGAGATTGAGACTCAATGGGTTCCTACAAGAGATAAAACATCAATAATTGATATAGTTTAAAAATATTATGTGTATACATATGCCCCACTTTAATCTTATAATGTGTCACATATGTACAACATGGGATTGTGCTTCAATAAAATAACATAGTAACACACAATGTTGAAGTTAAGGAAATTATAGTATTTTTTTTAAAGCATAAAATAACTAAAAGTAAATGCCTGAAAGGGAAATAACTAAAAATTTAATGTATGCATACCTTTAATTACCATTATCATTGAATGGTTATATATTGTGTTTGTAGTTTTGATTATGGAGGGCGTATAGACTACTTTGGATAAACCCAAGGATACAAAACTAAAGAGAAAAAATAAACAAAAATAGGAAGGCCAAGATAACTAAAACAATGTAGGCATGATGTACTTTGAAATTTGGTAAGCTAGGGTGATAAATGCTAAGTTAAGACTAAATGACCAAGTCAAACTTTAGAGTAAATTTGGTAACCAAAAATCCAAGGATACTAAATGACCAAAAAACTCAAACAAGTATACCTTATATAAGAAAGGTAATAAAATTAAGGGATACAAGTGAAATGGTAATAAAAAATTACTATCAAAGTAGTAACAATAATTAAATAAATATGGGCAAGAAATGGTAATATAACATTGATGAGTGAGTAGTAACAATATTTACTCAATCATCAATGGAAAAAAGTGCATAAAAGAGGAAATGACATTGGTGAGTGAGAAGTAAAAATTCAACCTTAGTCAATAATGGAAAAAAGCATATGAAAAATATAAATGGATGCAGTTGTCCAAAAAAAGGGAGTACAACAAAAATATATAAATTGACATAGTTGTCTAACAAAAGAGGTACACCAATGGAAATTTTGCATATAAACCAAGGAAATTCTAGGTATGTAAAGAAATGGTGGAAATAAAGTGATCCATAGTCACTCAAGCATACTATTTTTTTCTAAGGATATATAAAACCAAAACAAAGTAGTGCTAACATATATTTAAGATATGAATAAGAGAGAATATAGAAGTAGGAAAATAGATTGAGAATCAAACTTATCTATCAAGGGGGAAATTAAATGGGTGATGGGGGAAAAGGAAAAATCAAGATAGATAAACTCTTTATCAAAGTCAAGACACTTAGTTTAGGTTTGTTAAAACAATAGAAATTTGAACATTAATGAATTTGAAGAACATCTCCTAGCCACACAAATCTTGGGTCACCAAATGAAGTATGAATATCATCTCATGAAGTCTATATACATGAAAATTAAAATGGACTTATCTTCTCACAATGTGTTTCCTATTCATCAAGACCCCTTATATAGTTGTTGATCTATTATGAAGATTATGTGGTTGTATGAGAAAGTAGGTAGAATTGATAGATTTTTTTGAATTCTCCTATCCCAATCTACTAGCCTGATGTACCCCAATATACCTTGGCTCTATCATGAGGCCAACTATGGATTTTGATCTTTGATTAAGGATAGGATATGTGCTAGGAATCACATCTTTTGGTGTGATTTTGAATTTTGACTTTGTATGTTTCATTTTAATAATTTCATTTTGTTTTAAATGAGTTTGATTTTAACTTTTGATTGATTTTTTTATTCCTCCTCCATATGGATGTAGAGAACCAAACATGGGTGCCAAAAATGACTATCATTTTAAAACTTTGTACTTATTCAATAAAAAAGAGAAATTGGAGAGAATGGTGTCTAAGAGTCTTGTTTATTCATGTGAAATAAAATTTTTATATTGAATTCAAAATTGCTTTATCCAAAGTGGAATTAAAGGAAAGGAAATTAAGGGGAATGAACATGAAACAATTTGAATTACTTGAAATTATAAAAAATGTGACAAAGGTGAAAAGGGATACAATGACATGTGATTATGATTCTTTATCATAAGAATGTATGAAATTTTATGGAAATATTCTAACATATATTTTTGTGCAATTTTTATCTACAAAATAAATAAAAATTGAAGTAAAAAATATGGGATCACAAACTTATAACCATTTCTTAACATTATATAAAAAGAACACTTGGTAGAACAAAAGGTGTTTTGATATAAAATGGTGATTTGATGAGGAGATCATAATCATATCCATGGTATTACACTAAAAATCATAAAATATAAACCTAAGATGGTGTAATAAAGGTAAAATATGGTATTTGTGAGGAGGGCCTGGTCTTATCTATGGTTTTACATTAAAACTTAGAAAAGAGAAATCTAAGTGGGAGCAACAAAGTAGGTAAAAATAAAGTGGGAAATTGGTATTTTTGAGGAGGGTTTGGTCCTATCCATTTTCTTACACTACAACTCAAAAAAAAAAAATGCAAGATGGTGTAAAAAAATTATAAAATACTAAATCAATGAAGAGTGAAAGGAATTCATGAGGAAGACTAGGTACTATCCACAATATTGTAATGCAATTCATGAGAAAACGAAACCAAAGGACCAAGAGAAGGAACTAAGTTTTGTGTAAGATAAATTATTATATAGGGTGATACCCATGTATAAATCCTATAAAAATTGTTATTAGGATAGAATATAGAAATATGATGATAAATAAAATAGCTACACAAAGTATTTCTTCAATAATTGTGCATTGGTAGGCTCTTCAAAAACATGGCCTTCATTACTTTGGAGGTGATAGGTGATAGGACCATGAATATATTTAAATAAATAAGGACCCCACCATTTTTGATCATATTTTCCTTATTTATCATGGGTATAGTCTAATTTAAGGACTAGATTAACAACATTAAAATTGTGGACTTTTAACCTTTTTATTATATTGCTTGGTAATATGAGCCTTGTATTGGTGATTATGTTACAAATTAAATAGATAGTGTTGATAGATAAGATCAAGATCATGAAGGCAAGATTCATGTATTTCTTCATCATAAATGATATAGTGAATATATATGCATAAGCAGGGAATCTCAAATTATAATGGTAAGATAGACTCCTACCCATAGACTATCAAGAACAGTGTTGCCCCAGTAGTAGTATGTATGATAGTATGATAGGAAAAAAGTGTGGGATATAAATGAAGATGCAAATTTATTCAAGTTTCTTAGATGGTATTTTAAATTATTTTATTGAGAATTTTTTTTGTGGCCTCAACTTGGCCATTGCACTATGGATGATAGGGCATGGAATATTTATGGGATATTTTGATTTTAGCACATAAATAATTCACATATTGTTCTTAAAATTTCCACCATTATCATAAATTATATTATGGGTAACTCCAAGATGAAAAATGATTTGGTTAAGGATGAATTTATTAAAAATTAGTTCCCATTACATTGATGAGAGTTATGGCTTCTACCCATTAGGTAAAATATTTAATAGCCATAATGATAAAAACATTCCCATATTATGACTAAGGTAGTTTAATGATGAGATATAATCCCCACATGTAAAATGGCCAAGGATATTCCATAATTTGAAGCTCATCTAGTGGTGAATGGATTAGATCATGATGGAATTGGCAAGGACCACACTTTTTAGTGAAATTGATAGCATCCTTTTCGAGAGTATGCCAAAAGTATACCATACATAGGCCTTTGTGTGTTGTAGCATATCCACTATAGTGACCACCACAAATTCCCCCAATTTATTTTTAAATGAGAGGAGGGACCTCTTTTATCCTTACACAATAGATCAGGGTAACTTCTACTTTACAATAATAGATGGTGTTATATCAAAAGACATTTAAAATATATTTTTTGAATTCTAGTATTAGTATGAGAATCCATGTTGAGAGGATAAGTTTGATGTTTAAAGAATTGGATAATATATTTATACCATGGAATTTGTTGAATAATGATAACCTCAATATGATAGATAAGAGACTCTTATGGTTGGATAGAATATGGGGAATTTTTTATTTGACTAAAAAATTATGAATCATTAAGAACTCTATGCAGATGAAATAAGGATGCTGAAGAAGAAAGAGAGTCAATGATAGAGTTATAATCTATTAGAATGGGATCGATGGTAAAAGTAATGAAATATATGGTGAGGTCAGAGGAAATTTGATGATAAATAATAATAATTTCACTTTTACATTGGTAATCACTGTTAACTTACTGGAAGATGAGTTTGGAGTCACCCAAAGCATGCAAATATGGAATATATAAGTCAAGTGCTGCTCACATGTCTAAGATTAATGATTCATATTATTCCATTTTATTAGTGACATCAAAGGTGAGAAAAAATGCCAAAGGGATTGTTTTACTATGAGGATTAGTTTAAATACAACCTATCCCAACTCTTTGGAATTATTTGGCATAATCAAAGTGTAGGGTCTAGGTGTTTTCATGCAAATCAATGTTAATCTTAGGAAGTCATTCGATAACTAAATTGGATTTAGTAGTATTGATAATGACATAGGTATCTTCTTGATTACTTTCTTCTAAGTCAACAATTAAGTTATGAAAGTAATCTTTAAGATAGATAACCTGATTGAGACCTTCAAAATAGAGAATGTTATCATTAGGGAGACTATTTTGAAGATGATTGGTAGTGTGTATGTGTGCCACTATGAGATTTTAGGTAATGAATTTCACTTTGAAATTTTTTTAAATTATTATTCAAAGGTCAAATTCCATTAATAGATCCATCCACTTGCCAATTTGGTCTCCAAGTAGAAAAAAGTTGGAAAAAAGTCATGAAATGAGTCAAAATTATCAGACAATGCCACAGATCTACTGAATCAAAGAGTGTACTAATGAGAAATGTGAGACATGTATTTTACAGAGTAAATACTAAGAACACACATATAAAACTTCAAGTTATGAATAAAAATGGGATAAAATTCAAAAGACATAAAATGTCTATAATTAACTACCATAAAATAGAATAATGTAAGTGATGTACATATAGGAGGTGAATGTGTAACCTCCTCCAAGAATAAAAGTAACCCCCACCTAGAAAAAAGTAAACCTCAACCTAGAATAGTGGTAACCTCCACCTAAAAATAGCTATTCAATAGATAATAGGTCAAGGGTAGTAACTACCACCAACTAAAATAGTGTGGTCAAGTGTATACCTAAGAAAGCATATCCAATAAGTGTATGGAAAATCCAAATGAGATAGAATATCTTGAGTAGGATAATGAAAATAAAACTAGGAAAATAAATCCTACACTAACACCCATCCATAAACACAACTTAGGTGGGTGAAAATAAAAATGGGTCCTAACAACTAGGTTTGATCAAGTACCCAAGTACAATGCAACTCTCAAAAAGTGGAGTAAACAAAGAAAATATAGTGGGAAAAAACTCCCCCACCTAAAAGAGAGACAAATTAAATAAGTTAGGATTATAAATCCCCACTCCAACACCCTCCATTAAGCATAACTTAGGTGAGTTAGAGAATTTGGTCTTGATAATGTGCCATGATAAGGTACCTAAGTACATAGTGATGATCCTAATATCTTAAAAATATATAAAGAATGCATGCTTGTACAAAGAAGAGAGAGAAGGTAAGTTCATAATGTCACATGGATAATTTTGTAGTACATCCCTCTAAAATAAATGTTCTCTTCCTTTTAGAAGGAGATCATAAGTTGTCAAACTTTAAATTCACACTCAAATGGAATGTAGATAGGAAAGTAGATCTCTGATAAATGCTAAAAATTTTCCCTAATAGTGATTAAATGTGCCAAATTCTGATCAATAATCACAATCCTAACTATAGAATATGGTAATAAAGAGTCATATAAATAAGGGGAGATAATATGAGGGTTTATAAGTACCCTCATTACATCTAAAGAAGAAGAGTGGCATGGAAAATTCACTAAATGAATGTCCATGGGAAGAGGAGATAAAGGTTTAAAAAAATTTAAAATTGAAGATTGGTTTGTAAATGAAGCACTCAAATCTTTAAGATGAATGTCAACAGGAACATATGAGTCATCAATATTCTCAATGCGTATACTCTCACTAAAATCGGTAAAGTCCTCCAAAATATAAGTCTATGAAGGCTCTATAAGAGAAATAATCTAAATAGGAATGTATTTATAATATATAATGAGACAACTAAGGCTTGTAGAATCTCATCTTATAGTGGGGCCTTGACAAAAGGAAAAGTATTGTCCACCATGGATGTATCATCACAAGAAATAAAAGCAAGAGGATAGTTTATAGAAGTCTTAAAATATACAATAAGAAGACGAGGATATGTGATTTAGGTCACAACATTATCCTAAAAAAGACTCTGAAGAATGTTTTAAATAGTGGAGGGACACTCTATGTGTTCCACATGGTGGTGTAGATCCTATGAAAAATGCAATAACAAATGACCATAGATACAGTCACAAGAATTAAACCAATCATCATATTGACTTGGGTCA
Source organism: Torreya grandis (assembly GCA_037957365.1). NCBI lineage: Eukaryota > Viridiplantae > Streptophyta > Pinopsida > Cupressales > Taxaceae > Torreya > Torreya grandis. The sequence continues at coordinate 67,339 of JARHVA010002382.1, read as the reverse complement.
ATAGGATTAGGAATATATCCATATAATAATGGAATAAGATCATGTTTTATGAGTGAATGTTCTATGTACACGTGACATTAATCATAATTGGTCTTCTCAAGAAGGACACTAGCTTAGACTCAACCTTCATCCTTTGGAGTCTCTCAAATGGATTAATCATGACTAAGAAAAGACACCAAGGAATGAAAGACTAAATATTAAAATTTAAAATGAACCCCTTAAGCATGCTCATGAATGGGACATCAGACATAAATAAGAATGCATCCAAATGAACAATCAGTGTTAGAGTGATGAGGGATAATGCATGATTAGAATGGGGATATTAGATAGTCAAAAATACATCCACATGTGAGCAATTGGTGAATAAGTACAATGTAGAAAGTAGTAGGTACCATATAATAGGTAACCCCATAATATATCACTTTATAGCTTTAGTGTGATACAATAAAAATAAGACTGATGGACCAAGAATGAAAAATAAAGCACTTTTTCAAAAAGTGGTACTAAAATCCTAAGTTTCAAGCAAAAGTTATGGATAAAAAAGTTTCCTATATTTAATGACCTATTTTAATTAAATTTACACAAATAGTTTGAATGCTCAACCAAATAACTATTTTGGAAAATATTCTATTTTTAATCTTTTTTAAATACCTATTTTTTCATTTCTAAAGTAATTAAAAAATTAAAAGCATGTTTTAAAAATTATTAAATATATTTAATTTTTAATTAAAACACCTTCATATTAGATAATACCATGGATATATTAAGTTGAAGATTTCATAAGTGAGAAATGTGAGATTTGAATTGGTACATGAAGTATAATGCATAAAGTAATAGAGACCATAGCACAGGTAACCCCTAAAATATGACACTTTATATTTTAGTTCATCTTATAATGAAAATAGGACTAATTCATGGGAAATGAAAAATATGAACTTTAAAAAAAGGTGGCACTCAATTTTGAGCTACCGATCAAAAGTTATTACAATATTACTTTCTTGTAGATAAGGCCTATTTAACAAAATTTACACTAAAACTTTAAAAATCCTAACCAAACAAAGGACAAGATATCCATCCAGCCACTCATTGGAATCAACAAGGAACCATGGACCTCTTCACAATAACTAGAGTCAAAAAACACCTAGCCCATACACCCCTACATGTACTTTTCTAAAAAACCCTCTTTGAGGGGGTTTTAACTAAAAAAATTAAAGCTATTTTTAAATTAATAATTAAAAGACAATTTTTTTAAATAAATTAGGTAAAATTTAGGTATTCATATTTTTATTTATGAAATAGGAGAGCTGAGCTCTACCATTGGTTCATACATAGGTTTGTAAGGAGGAATGCCAAGTAGCCAGGAGGAGAAGGAAGCTTTTTGGAGATCTACATGCCTATGGAGGAATACCCAAAGACCTAAAATTATCTTTGAATAGGTAGTGTGAGGCTTGAAATTCCATTTAAAGGCTACCCAAGCTTGGATCAAGGGTGTATAGAGGGTTGACATCTCATATCATACTATGTAAACATAGTTGTAGCCCATGAGAGGGTCAAAACATATGTTTTCACTACTAATATAGGTGAATAGTATGAGAGTTAGATAGCACATGGTATGAGCACCTAGCATGGAATGAGGTCCAAAGGGACACATAAAGATGCTTTAAAACTTGAGTACTAGTAGTATTATTGTCTCCAAATCCTTCACCCTAGAAGAGAGTGTTCAATCCTCTTCCAAATTTGGGTAATGTTAGGACATTTCCAGGCATGTGGGTATACCTATAGAGGAAATGAACCTCTAGATTTAAAGGGCTAGCTCCCTAAATGTATCTATACAAAATAACCTCTTTCTAAAACAATTTTATTGAAGGGAAAAGAGTTATAAATTGCATAAATAAAACCTATAATAAGAATGGTGATGCACCCATATTATCTTCCACATGAATTCCATACCCTAGTGCATGATACAATAAAATACACAAACTATTTTCAAGCTCTAAAGATTCTAACACAAGTATTTCAGTATAAAGGTTAGATGTATGAAATGACACAAGGAAAATAAATTGAAATACAACTTGTAAATTTCAAGAATAGTTATACACATGCATAAATTCAACACACTTGGATGCACTATATATGACTTTTTAGATGCAAAACTCTTTCTTAGCCATGGAGGACAAAGGATAGAAGGATGAAAACCATCACTTCTTTTCACTATATATCACTTACACACTCAAAGAATTTCTCAAAACTTTAAATAAAAATACTTGTACCAATGCTTAAAGGTAAAACATGACATCAATTTAGCAGGGCTTCACCATATACTACATGGGTGTTTTTACACTAGCTTAAGGGTTGTATTTATAGCTAAAAATAAGTGAGAGGGGGAGGCCTTTGGTGACAAAGGCAAGAATCAATTTGTTAGAAGTCTTCGTATGTAACTACAACCAAATTTGCAAATGATGCTCATTTAAGCCATTTGATTCATCCATGTCACCTCCCTTGAACACTCTTGTCCTACTCTCTCAATGATGCTTCTCCAATGGTTACCCTAAAAAACCAAAATATTTTGAGTAATGGTATCAATGTAGTTATATAAATGAGTCCACATGTTGTAGGTTTGTCCTAATGCTAGCAACTTCCCATTGGCTCACTGAGGCTTGCAACAATGTAAGGGAGAGTCATTTTCATTATGTTTGCCTTGTCTTATTTTCTTCAATTGGTCATAAAAAATGACTCGGATCTTGATCTGATCAATGGTGAGATGAGTCCTCTAATCCTTCGATGGATGGAGAACATGAGCCCTTGGATTTGATTTAAATCCTCTTGTTTGAAAACCAATGGCTATTCCATCATCCTGAAGTGTATGTCCATATAACCATCATTCTTCTTGGACAATTTATTCAAAGGCATTTATTTTAGACCTTTTGGAGTGTCTCCTCAAAAATATTGTTTTGAACAAAATGTCTAAAACAATTCTGTTAGGCTTTTTGCAAGTGTCCCTTCAAAAAAATTTCAAAGGACACTTTTATCAAGAATAACCCTTTGAAATTTTCATTTCACCTCTCTTGAAATCTTAAACATGCCCTTCAACATTCTTGAAATGTCCCTTTGGAAAGCCCAAAAAGGACACTTTTTGAGAAAAGACCCTTTGGGGAAAGTGTGTAGGGCACTTTGCATATAAAAATACCCTTCAGACTTTTGTAAGTGACCACTTTTTTTGAAGAAGAGACCCTTTAGGAGAATTTCAAGTGTCTCTTTCTTGAGGAAAATATCCTTTCAAAAATTTTCAAGTGTCCCTTCAAAAACTTTCAAAGGACACTTTCTAACTTTTTTAAGGGCACTTGCATGTACCTTTCATACTTTTGCAAGTGACCATTTTTCTGAGAAAAAGACCCTGTGAAAGAATAAAAATGTCCCTTTGGAAAGATGAACATGCCTGATGCCTTTGAAAAAGTTGGAAGGATGAATTCCTTTGGAGAAATTGCAAGGGACACTTTCCTTCAAACTTTTTGTAAGTGACAACTTTTTTTGAAGAAGAAGACCATTTAGAAAGTTTTAAAGTGCCCTTTGGAAAAGTGGAAAGTGTCCCTTTTAAAAACTTTAATTAAAACAATTATTTGAAAACACAAACCCTTCAAAAAGATTATTTTAGATAAAAAGTCTGAAATAAATCCTTTGGAAATCCTTTAGATGCCTTTCAAAAACTTGAAATGTGCCCTTTGAGAAAGTTGAATTGGACCAATCCTTTGAAAGAACAAACCAATTCCTGAGAAAGACACTTTAGAAATCTTGAAAATTTCCCCTTCAATTTTTTTGTAAAGGACACTTCTATGAGAAAAATACCTTCTAGAATTTTTGAAAGTGACCCTTCGAGCTTTTGCAAAGACATTTTAGAAATATTGAAATGGACCAATTCCTTTAGAAAGATTGTTTTGGACAAAAAGTCTAAAATAAATCCTTTAAGTCTTGAATAAAAAACCCAAATTAAAACCTTTCCAAAATAAATAAAACTTGAGCAAAAGGACTAAATAACACTTGAGCACCCTTCTTGGGGATAAACAAATATGGAACACTGAACTTAGCCAAAATGAGAGATGTAAAAATGGGTGTGAAAATTGACTAACATTCTTGGTGATTCTAAGGGGAGGCATGCCTGCTATGCCTAAGACTAGTTGCCAAATCCTTCCATTAGGCATGGATTCATTAATATAGGCACTCAAAAATTACTTGAACATACTCTTGGTTTAAAAATACACTAGTTGGATTGATTCACACACACAAAGGTAGAGACACACACCAAACAAAAGGAGGGAAACACAATTGTGCACGTTGCACTTAGGGAACATAAAAACAAACCAAAAGAAACACACCTAAACTATTATTTACAATAGACTTGAAAGGACTAATAGTATAAATTTATATGTATCCCATTCACAAGGATAGGTAATTCTTCTCCACTCATCTTGGTCAGCTATAAAGAGTTGTTTTACTTGCACTCGCTAATGATGTAAGGGCCACTACACAAAGTGTCCAACTTTGTAAGTCTACCTAGTTTTACTCTATCCTCATCCTATTTTATAACCAAGTCACCTTCCTTTAACACTCTTGCACTTTCTCTTTTATCAACAGACTTCTTCATGAGTACTTGGTGGTGTTCCATGGTCTTGTGTGCATTGTTTGTTGCTTCCTACACCTACATTAGTTTTGTCAATTTGACTTCCATTGGAGTATTTTGAAGTGGTTCCAGTTGCTATGGAATTTATTAAGTAGGGAGTTCTTGAGATATGAACAACCTAGCCTCTCTCCCATAAACAAGCACAAAGGGAGAGTTACCAATTGATCTCTTAGGAGTAATCTTGTCAACCCATAAGGCTATCTTCAACTTGTTATGCCATGCTCTTTGATTATTATCTAATGTCCTCTTGATGATCTTGATGAGGTTCTTATTAGTACAATTATCCAATCCATTACCTTGAGGGTAATAATTAGCTGAGGTACTTGAGTAAACTCCATTCATATTTTCCCAATCAAAATTTTTAGCACTTATGAAAGCAAGTGCATTATCAAAAATGATAACATGAGGAACTCCAAACCTTGTTATAATTCTCTCATATAACTCCAAGATAGAATTTTCAATTACCTCCTTCAATGCAATAGCCTCTACCCACCTTATGAAGTTTTCAATAATAGTCAATATCCATTTGTGTCCAACACTTGATGGAGGGTTGATCATACCAATGAAATCAATACCCCATTGTATCAAATACTAGTCTACTTAGATATGATTCAATAAAAGGGATGCAATTTTCTATTTGCCTACAAGGAAGGCACATTGAGGACACTTTTTATCCTAGTGGTAATACTTATTAAAAATATTAGGCCAATAGTAACCATCCCTCATTATCTTTATAGTAATTGTCTTAGGAGAGAAATGACCTCCATCTATACCATTTTGAAACTTTTCCAGTAGCATATCAAACTAATTATTGTTAACACACCTCAAAAACACACCATTCACATATTTTATAAAGAGAACACCATCTAAGAGATAGTAAATAATGGTCTGCAATCTAAAATAACTCTTTTTAGACTTGTTCAAGCCATTAGGACACTCACCATTTTGAATAAAACTAATGATGTCTTATATCCAACTTTGAACTTGTATGTGATTAGTTGGTTGGGGTTAAACTTGGTTGATCAAGACTTCCTCTTTTGGCTCTTAGAAATCTGAAGATAAATTCTCACATAATCCTTTTCCTCTTACCGAGTTTTTAACCTTAATATCCACATCATACTCCATCACCTTTGTAATCCACCTATATCTCTTTTCATTAAGGGCTTTGCTTAGGAGAAACACTTTGGTGCTAGGATGAGAAACAATGATATGTATCTTGTTGTTTGAAACCATTTGTCTAAATTTTTTCAATCCTCATATCATTGTTAGAGATTTATTCTCAACAAATGTATACTTGAACTCATAATCTTCTAATCCTTGGCTAAAGAATGTAATTGGTTACTCTACCTCTTCACCATTATTTTACATAAGCATAGCTGAGATTGTATCAAGATCAAAAAAGGTATAGAGTATGAAATATTTGTAAAATTTTGGTTTCAAGAGAGTAGGATATTCTTAAATTTCTTGTTTGATTGTCTCAAAACTACCCCTACCTTCCTCTATCCAAGCAAAAGCTTGGTTCTTCTTGAGTAAGGCTATGATAGGCTTTACCACAGTTTCAAAGCTTGGAATAAACCTTTTTACAAAGTGTATTTTACCCAATAAGCTTTATCTTCCTTTCTTGTGTTGAGGCAAAGACAATCCTAGAATAGCCTCAATCCTCTTAGGGTCAATAGATAAGCCTTGTTTTTAAATAATATGACCCAATAGCTTACCTTCATGGACAATAAAGATGCATTTTTTTGGATTAAAGGATATTCCATACTCTCTACACTTAGAAAAAACCTACCTTAGATGCTCCATATTATTAGTAAAATCCTTCAAAAAAATGGTTATATCATCAAGATACACAAGCAAAAACTTATTGATCAAACTTTTAAAATCCATGTCCATTACCCTTTGAAATGTAGCTCCAGTATTGGATAAACCAAAAGGAATCTTATTATAGGCAAAGGTCCCCCATTTTGTAATGAATACTATCTTGAACTAACCCTCTTCATTCACTTGTATTTGATTGTAACCTAAATAACCATCAAGAAGTGAGAAGCATTGAGAACCTAAAATGACTTGAAAATTTCATTCCATGGAAGGTAGTGGCTAATGATCCTTAAGAGACTCTTTATTAAGATCTTGAAAATCCACACAAAGTCTGATCTCTCCATTATTATTTAGGAAAGGTATAAGATTATCGTCCCAAGTTTAGTGTTTGATAGGAAAGATAATCCTAGACTCAATCAACTTGGTCAACTCTTTCTTCATGAGTTCCTCTATCTTAGGATTGATAGGCCTTTGTTTCTACCTGACTAGTTTACCTCCAAATTATAACTCAATGGTGTGATGAGATAGACTTGGATCAAAGCCTTTCATATCTTTTTATTCCCAAGCAAAAATTTCAAGAAACTCTTTACATAATTCAATAAAGGTCTACCTTTCAGTCAGAGAACATATCTTACCAATTTTCAAAAGCTTGTCCTTATAAATCATGACTTTTTCATAGTTTTATTATTTTGTTGACATGATCAATCTTTATTTCTTATTTTGATCGTATTCATTAAAAACACTCTCTAAAGTAATCATCCTATTAGGTATCTTTTTTGTCTTCAACTAAATAACTTGTTCTTCATATTGATCATGCAGTCTCTTTTAGTTCCTTGAGGAGAATCCTACCTCATTTTGTAAGAATTATGTAATGTGTTAATCAATTTCAAATACTTGCCATGACACTTCATTATCTAAAATATAAAGCCCCATAATGACCTTGACATGGGACTAATATTTCTCCTTTTCTACATCAACAACTTCATCAATTTATGCTCCTATGGTATCCAATCTATTAACATGTTTATTTGAACCCCTTGGTATGGGTTATATGTTGAAGGCATCATAGTCTTCAAGTAGGTCCCATACCCTATGCTTGTAGAATTTAAGAAAGGGATTATTGGTATCAGATTGATTTCTCACTTAATAGATGACCAACTCACTATCCCTATATACTTTCAAATTTTTGATCCCTCTCTGCTTTGCCCATTGGAGGCCATGAACTAGGCCTTCATATTCTACCACATTGTAGGTGTAGCTAAAGTGTAATATATATGAGGAGTAGTATTGATTAATTTATGGATAAAATAACATAATTCTAGCTCCTCCGCCTACTTTTCTTCTTGATCCATCAAAAACATTTCCCATATTCATTCAAGTTCATGGTCTTCATTAGTGAGAGAAGGGATTAAAACATCTTTTTTGTGTATACAATAAAATCCAAAGTAATAATATTATATGAAAGTATATGGATGAATTCCATGTATTTAAGTGATATAATTATGAAGGAAAATATCAAAAATACCTTCAAGGGGGAAGGATGCTTCACCATCCATGACACCTTCTTCTTCTTTTCTAATTAGACAATTCTGATTTGAACTTGTCTCCATGTATGGCTCAATATGAAACCTTGCTAAGGTTTGAGTCCTTATAGTCACCTTAGTTCCATATCTTGTTTTAAAAGATATAAATACCATTCAATAAAAAGTTACCCTCCTATCTTAGTTGTGAAGTCCCTTGACAAGCAGATAGCAAAATGAGCTAGAAGGTCTACTACCACAACATCTTATATAATGGGGAAATTTGGACAGCCACGTAGAAAGACTTTCAAACCTTTGACCAATCCCACTATCTTGGTTGGAGTCCCATCAATATATAATACACATTTTCTATGTGTTTCATACTTTAATCTCAATTTATCAGCCACCACCTTAGGCATGACAATGGTATTAGCTCCACTATCTACATATAATTGTGAACAAACCTGTCTCCCATAATGAGTATGAGGTAGAAAGGTGGAGGATTTTCAGATTTGGTGGAGGAATTTAAGACATGATTTGGAGAATTTTTAAGGGTCACACTATTGTGTTTTGAATTTTGAGGGGCTACATGAATGTTTGAAAGATATTCTTGTAAGAGCTCCTTTTGACTAGGCATATGCAAGACTTCCAAAAGAGATATGCTTATCTTGACATTCTTCAAATTATAAACAATTTTTAGAGGGGAATTATTTGTGTTTTCTTAAATTATTGAAGGTATTGAGGGAGTTTGAACTTGCTACATTATAAGCTTGACAACCCTACTTGCATTATGACTGTATTAAGGGGCATGATTGGTAATAGGTATTATACTAGGATTCACACTTTGTGGCCTTAGAGAGGCATCACTTAGAGTCACATGTACTCATAGAACATCTTCTAGAGCTCTCTTCTTGGTTCTTGTGTTGGTTTTGATTGATGTGATTTTATTAAACACATAATCATCCTTAGCTTGAATGTTCATCATACCTATACTATGACTATTACTTTCTCCATAAATATCCCTTTGGCTAGGATTTGCTTCTTCTGATATCATGTAAGGAGTAATTTCTTCTTGTGCCACCAAATCCTAGGTAGTTTCTCCATCATCATGAATAAACTAACCTTGACGTTGTCCCCATTAGTCCAAATGATCCTCTCCTTGGACCAGGTTAGCATGTACTAGAACAACAACCTTCAGGGAAGGAGTGGAATTAGGATTATAGGCATTGGGATACCTATTGAAACCTTTTTGACCTTGTCTTCTTCCTTGGTAGTTGCATTGGGGTGGAGATATATAGCCTTAATGAGGATAATATTGAGGGTTTGGTGGATCACTTACCTAGAATTGAGCTTGCTTGAGCTAATCTCATAATGGCCAGATCTCTTCATCTTTATCCACAACATTATCCATATTCCTAGGAAAAGTTCTTGGCTTAACATTGGCATTATGAACTTTTGCTATGATTGGAACTTCAAACAATTTGTGAGATAAAAAAAGGTATGGAAAATCTTAGAGGTAGCTTTCTAGCCTATATTAAGTTATTCTTAGCTTCAATAGCTATCTCATATGCATTTAGTAGAGTGAATCCTCCCATTGACTATAACATCAATGCCACATTAATACTAATACCCTTGAAATAAGTGGGGAACACAAAGCTCAAAGGAGGTCCATGACAGGTGGTAACCTATGCCATGTCCTTTGAAATATTTAATTAAAATCTACCATGGATTCATTAGGACCTCTCTTTATCATGTTAAACTAATGGAATAATGAAGTATGGTCACTCTTATTCTCAAATATAGTTACCAACAATTTCCCAAAGCCATCCTAACTTGTAATGGAACCACCTTCCAAAGTCCTATACCAGTCAAGTGCCTTTCCTTTTAGAGACATAGAAAGTAATCTAATGGCTATGTTGTCTCGAGTGACATTATGGAAGTTACAAAAATTTGCAATGGCCCTAATATGATCATATGGAGTAATATGACCCTCTTCATTGAAACCAGAGAGACTCTTGGTAGCATTGGGAGGAATAGGTTCATATGCAAGAAGGTCAATTGGATTTTGGGTGTTGAAGGTTGAGAAAGGTTGCTACTTATCCATTTCTCATCTTTCCTATTGATCTCATATTTCTACAACTTCCTCAACTTATTCTTCTTCTTCTCCAAAACCTCCTTGCCAAGGATCTCTAAGCACTATGAGTGGTTTAGGGCATTATTCTTCAATAAGAACATTCAGCTAGAGGGGCTTGATTAGAAGTCCTAGATGACCTAGTGAGGACCATGAAGTATAACATTGGAAACTTGATCTACAACTAGATATTCTCACCTTTTAGAGTCAGCAAATATTGGATTAAAAATATTTATATAACCTTAGGCTTGTCAAGACCAACATTCACCTTGACATGCCAATAATTGGTCACACTAGGTGTGCTAGAACTATTGTCTCCAAATCTTGCATCCTATAAGAGAGTGTTCAATCCTCTTCTAGATCTGGGTAAAGTTGAGACATTTCTAGACATGTGGTATACCTATAAAGGAAATGAACCTCTAGATTTAAAGGGCTATCTCCATGAAAGTATCTCTACAAAACAACCTCTATCTAAACTAGTTTTATTGAAGGGAAAAGAGTTAGAAATTTCATTAAAAAAAACCTATTCTAGGAATGGTAATGCACAAATATTATCTTCCACACAAATGCCATATGCTAGTGTATGATACAACAAAATACATAGACTATTTTCAAGCTCTAACGATTCTAACACAAATATTTTAGTATAGAGGCAAGATGTATGAAATGAGACAAGGCAAATGAACTAAAAGATGACCTGTACATTATAAGAATAGTTATACACATGTAAAAATTCAACACACTTGGATGCACTCTATATGACTTGTTGTATCCAGAACTCTTGCTCAGGCATGGAGGATAAAGGAAAAAAGGATGAAAACCATCACTTGTTATCACTATATGTAACTTACAGACTTAGATAATTGCTTAGAAATTCAAATAAAAATACTTGTACCAATGCTTAAAGGCAAAACATGACATTAATTTACTAGGGATTCACCATACACTGCATGGGTGTTTTTACACTAGCCTAAGGGCTATATTTATAGATAAAAAGAAGTGAGAGGGGGAGAAATTTTTTGCCAAAGAGAGGAATAAATTTATTAGAAGTCTCTATCTTTAGCTACAATTGACTTTACAAATGATGCTAATTTGAGCCATTTGATTCATCTATGTCATCTCCCTTGAATACTCTTAGCCTGATCTCTCAAAGATGCTTCTTTAATGTTTTCCTAGTAGAATCAAGATATTTTGAGCAATGGCATCAATATGGTTATAAAAATGAGTCCACCTATTTTAGGTTTATCCTAATGCTAGCAGCTTCCCACTGGCTCACTAAGATGTGCAATGGTGTAGGGGAGAGTTATTTTCATTATGTTGGCCTTGCCTTCTTCCTTTGATTGGTCATCAAAAATGACTCAAATATTGATCTAATAGATGGTGAGATGAGCCCTCTGATCCTTCAATGGATGGAAAACATGAGCCCTTAGATTTGCTTTGAATCCTCTTGTTTAAACACCAATGATTATTCCATCATCTTGAAGTTGATGTCCATATAACCATCATTCTTATTGGATAATTTATTTGGAGGCATTTCTCTCAAGACTTTTGGAGTGTCTCCTCAAAAACATTGATTTGAACAAAATGTCTGAAATAATTATTTTGGGCTTCTGTAAGTGTCCCTTAAAAAAAACTCTGAGGGACTCTTTTGTTGAGAATAACCCTTTGGAATTTTCATTTCACCTCTCTTGAAATCCTAAACACGCCCTTCAACATTCTTGAAATGTCCCTTTGGAAAGCCCAAAAGGACACTTTCTTGAGAAAAGACCCTTCGGGGAAAGTGTTTAGGGAACTTTGAATAGAAAAAGACCCTTCAGACTTTTTCCAGTGACCACTTTGTTAAAAAAAGAGACCCTTTGGGAGAATTATGAGTGTCCCTTTTTTGAGGAAAAGGCCCTTTTGAATTTTTACAAGAGCCCCTTCAAAAAAATTTGAAGGACACTTTTGTATTTTTTTGAGGTCACTTTTGTGTACCTTTTAGACATTTACATGTGACCACTTTTTTGAGAAAAAGACCCTTCGAAAGAATGAAAATGTCGCTTCAAAAAGATGAACATGCCCGATTCCTTTGGAAAAGTTGGAAGGAAGAGTTTTTTAGAGAAATTGTAAGGGACACTTTCCTTTGAACTTTTTTCAAGTGACCACTCTTTTCAAAGAAGACCCTTCATAAAGTTTGAAAGTGTCCTTCAAAAAAGTGCAAAGTGTCCCTTTGAAAAAATTGAAGCAGACCAATTCTTTGAAAGAATAAACCCTTTGAAAAGATTATTTCAGATAAAAAATTTGAAACAAATCCTTTTAAAATCTTGTAGATGCATTTTATAAACTTGAAATGTGCCCTTTATAAAATTTGAACTGGACCAATCCTTTGAAAGAACAAACCAATTCTTAAGAAAAGACCCTTCAAAAATCCTGAAAATGTCCCCTTCAGATTTTTTGAAAAGGTCACTTCTATGAGAAAAAGACCCTTATAAATTTTTGAAAGTGACCCTTTGGGCTTCTACAAAGGATCTTTTAGAAATATTTAAATGGACCAATTCCTTTGAAATATTGTTCCAGACAAAAAGTCTGAAATAAATCTTTTGAGTCTTGAACAAAAAACCCCAAGTAAAACCTTGTTGAAATAAATAACACTTGAGTAAAAAGATCAAAAGAACACTTGAACACCTTGCTATGGGGATAAAAAAATTAGTAACTCTACACTTATCCAAAATGAAAGATGCAAAACTAGGTGTGAAAATGGGCTAATAAGTATAAACCACCATAAAAGACAATTTTGACCCTAGAGTGCATACACAGGTCATAGACTTAGTGCCCACCAAGCACAAAATCTATGTAGAACCAATATGAAACGTGAAAAATAAAAATTCACCACCTAGTAGGCCATTTATTTGGCCATGGAGATTAGTTACTGGATAAAATACTACATGCTTCATTCATAGTGAAGAAATAACCTAAAAGTAGTAAACCAAAAAAGACTCCACCAAAGACCCTTACAATTTAAAAAAAAAATAACCCTAAAATTTTGTAAATCCTCTAAAATTTTGATAAACCATTATAATTTTAAAATAAAACCTCAAATGAAAATAAACATGCAAAATAATAGCCAGATAAACTTAATATCAGTGGGGCTCTGATACCATATCAGAGAATGTCATGGATCTATAAAATCAAAGAGTGTACTAGTGAGAAATGTGAATTGCATGAAATTAAGACTAATCACACACATATAAAACTCTAAATTATGAATAATAATGTGTTAAAATTCAAAATACAAAAAGTGGCTCCAACTCAATACCATCAAATATAATAATTCAAGTGATATACATATAGCAGGTGAATGTGTAACCTCTTCCAAGAATAAAAGCAACCTCCAATTGGAATAAAGTTGACTTCCACCTATAATAGTGGTAACATACACCTATAATAGTGGTAATCGCCACATAAAAATAACCAATCAATGGATAACTGGTCAAGGGTAGTAATTACCAATAGCTAAAATGGTGTGGTCAAGTGTACACCTAAGAAATCATAGCCCATAAGTGTATGGAAACTCCAAGTGAGGTGAAATATCCTATGTAGGACAATACAAATAAAGTGAGGAAAATAAATCCTACACTAATGAATTAAAAAATATGCATGAACAATGACATAAGTTGTTTGATAAAGCATGTAGTGATGAAGCTTTTCATCTATAAAATAGATAGTGAGGTAATCATGTTCTTATTTGGTATAATTATTCTTAATCAATGAGTCTTCTACTAATATAATAAATTACATACTCTCTTCTAGTATCATCTTGTTGGGAAAGCATTTCCCTAACTAATATAGGTGTAGATGAAGTGTATAAAATCAAAGGACAATAATTGGAAGGTGGACTAAGGGTAGGTAGATGGAACAATGATTATTTCATGTTGTCAAATGCCTTTTAGTAGGGATCAATCCATTATCAAGCATTACCTTTCTTAAGAAGTTAATTAAAAGAATATATGCAATAATCCATTTCAAGGATGAATTATTAGATTCCACCAAGCTTGCTAAGGTAAGTATGAATATATGAAATGGAACAAGGAATAGGCATGTTAATTATAACATTGATTTTAGTAGGATCAACATCAATACCATGAAGAGAGACTAATAACCTTATTAATTTATAATGCCAAAAACACACTTGTATGGGTTGAGTCTAAATTTTACTTGATGAGTTGATCAAAGATGATATCTATATCAAAGAGATGGGTTTTATGAATTTTGGATTTGGTGACGAGGTCATCCACATAGGTTTCTAAAATATTATGTATAATTTCATGAAAAATGTGGGTCATATCTCGTTGATAGGTATCTCTAACATTTTTAAGGCCAAAAGACATCTTAGCATAGTAATAGGTACCCCATTACATAGTGAATTTTGTCTTGTATTGGTATTTAGGGGTGATATGGGTTATATTATAGCCCAAAAAACCATCCATGAGGGACAAAATTTAGTATCTATTAGTGGAATATATGATGGCATCTATCAAAGGTTTTGGAAAATTATTCTTGGGACAAGTGAGGTTGAGATTGCGGAAGTTGATGCAGATGTGAATAACCATGGCAACTTTTTAATGAATGGGAACAATATTTTACTCCCATTTATAATAGTGCATAGTTTTAATAAACTTGGCATATAATATTTTGATAATTTATTTGTGGCATAGGGTAGAAACTTCAAGGGAAATTTGTGTTATTTTTACCAAATAGGTTAGGCATTGGGGTATGTGATTATGTTATGCATAATGATACTAGTATCAATGTTAGTCATGTCCTCATATGACCAAGAAAATGTATCACAATATTTATCAAAAAATAGACTAAAATTCTAATGCTTATTTGATGTGAGTTCTCTAGAAACTATTATAGGTTGAGGACATGAGGGTGTTTCATGTTCTATTATTGTGGTTTCCTTAATAATCATAATATTTCCAACTTGAAAATGATATGGTGCATTTAAAAGAGAGGAAAGTGGATTGGTTTTAGGATTTATGCTTGTAATGAAGTTATTAAAACAAAGGTCCTTTCTCTTTAAATTCCCCAAGTTTGTGATGTTATCAAGGAAGTTGACGTTATCGGGCATGGAGCAATTCAAGTATGGATTTATCACTAGGTAACATAGGTAGAGGTCCATAATATTCCACATCTACTTCAATATCAATGATTTTTTTACCATGGTGATCATATTTATAATGTATATAGTGTGAATATACGGATTTAACATCAAGAGTGATCTTGGGAGTAGGTGGAACTATGGAATAAGGTTGATAGGATCCAATTGGATTTATAATAGGTATATTATTAGAATCGTTGATGGGGAGAGGATATGTTAGAGTGACTAGTGGGATAGGATATATAAATGGTTTCAAAAAAATTGAATTGGTGAGAGGTAAGATTTTTTCAACTACCCAGGGAGTATCAATAAGTGGAGAATTAATTGGAGGTACATGACCTTCAAGTTCTAACTCAATATCCATGGAAATACTATGAACATCATAGTCAAAATATATAAATGGTTTCAAAAATTTTGAATTGGTGAGAGGTAAGATTTTTTCAACTACCCAGGGAGTATCAATAAGTGCAAAATTAATTGGAGGTACATGACCTTCAAGTTCTAACTCAATATCCATGGAAATACTATGAACATCATAGTCAAAATAATGTATTTTAGTTAAGGTATTCTGATAGTGTTAAACATCCATGTATTTTGATTGATTTTATGTTGTAATGTAGTTATCATCATATGTGGGAGAGATAGTACATGCTTGTGTATCTAAGGGAACTTATGAAGGTGAGTCACCTAGGTTGTTAAATTTATGAGGTGACATGGTTAAAGGGTCTTCAAATAGATTATCCACTATATAGTCATTATAAGTGAATTCCTATTTTGATTAATATGCTTCATGTGTATTACATAGAGGATGGAAATAATTTATTTCATTGATAAGAGGAATGATATGATCATGAGGTAATAAGGAATGAAGAAGCTACTTCAAAATGTAAGGAGGTAGTTCGGTATTATTACATGTGTTTTGAAAATTAATTGGCTCATCATCATCAAAATAAATAAGAGTGACATGTAAGTTTAGATTCATTTGAAAATTTTAGGTAAAGGTGCACTATTAATTTTTGGAATAGTGGGAATTTGATATTGAGATTTAGGAATGGGAAGCTAAATACTCCATGGGTTAGGATCGGTCTCATGTTTATAATATTTTCCATTATGAATAAATTTGATACATTGGCTTTTATAAGAGTCAATATCCCTCATGTTATTAGTCCATGGGCACCCTAGGAGTATATTATAGGATAATGGTAAGTCAAGAACCATAAGCTTAGTATGTATAATTTTGTATCCAATAGTAATAGGGAGCCAAATACAACCAAGTGGCTTTTGATTGGTCTTACCAAATCCAAGACATGTTATAAGATTTTGTTTAAGATGATATTTTTTATACCCAAGTTGTTTAATGAGCAAAAGAGATGTCACATTAATTGATAACCCTTTTTCTACTAATACTTTATGAATGAGGGTGATATTAATTTATATTTTGATAAAGAGAGGTGGATCATCGACTCAAAAGAGAATTTCATCATTGATCATGTCCTCTTCAAGGAACTCTATGGAAGGTTTTGAATAAGAACAAATAGTTATAATGGTATGAAATTATATTGGTTGAGGTTTATGAAAAGGTTTTTCATCTTCTAAGGAATGTGGTTCATTGATTTCTTAAAGTTGTTGCATTAGGAATTTATGATGATAGGGAGAAGTGTGAACTAACTTCATGAGAGGTATATTAAAATGTATAGAGTTGAGTAACTCTAAAAAACTATAATGGGTTTTGGAAGAGGAAGATATAGCATGAGGTTTGGAAGGTCAAATATGTTGAGTAAGATGAGAATTAATTAGAGGTTCAGATTGAGGATGTGGTTCTTCATTGGTTTCCAAAGGTAAGTTAGTGGTATTAGTGTCTTTAATAAGTTACTCTTTTAAAAATAGTTTCTTTGGTTTGGTGATGGGATCTTTTTTGGATGGTTTGCATCAATAATCAGCATTTTTACATTCATGTATTGGGAATTGGTATAGTATTGATCATAATTATCATCAATTATATAAATATCTTTATTTAACTTTTTAGGATTAGATGTAGATAAAGTTTTGGGATTGTTAGAGGATTAATATTTGGAATCTTATTTATTTTTAGAAGCATTAACATAATCATGATGATGGATTTTAATCATGGTATCATGATTGAATTAATCCCCTAGCATAAAATAAATTACAAATTTTGTAAGCCCCCAACATGTTTCATAAGAATGACCTATATTGACATGAAACCAACAAAATTGATTAGGTTAATAAAATTTAGGAGGATTATTAGGATATGTGAATGGTTTAGAAGGTGCTAAAAATTGTTTCATTTGTTGCATGGTTAACAACATATGGGAAGGTTGGGGATTTTCCACTTCAGCTACTCTTAATTTGGGTCAAGGAGGATTTTTAGTTATTTCATTGGTTGAATGTTGTAAATATCCCTTGACAACTTTAGTGTCAGATTCAAACTATTTCATTAGAAAATATTGATACTTAGCTTGGTCAAGAGCATCATTTAAAGTTTGGGGATCAAAAATTTGAACTTTATATTCAAGTGAAGGTGTTAAGGCTATTACAAAAAGTTTGAACAAGTTGTCATTGTTCATGTTTTGATTGGATTTATGAGTAAAAGATTTATATCATTTGATAACATCATGAGCTGATTTGGTAGGGGATTCCATAGAATTGATGAAATAAGTAAGACAATTTTGTGGAAGATTATTATGTTGGAATTATTTAACTATAGGATTGACTAAATCCTCAAGTTACCATATAGAATGTAGGGGAAGTTGGTTAAATAATTCTAATACATCACCAGTGAAGGTTTTAACTAAAATTTTAGTAGTGGTGAAGGTATTAGTTTGGATCCACTATTTATAAATATTACTAAATGCTTTGAGAAAAGATGAAAGGTATTTAGTCCCATCATATTTAATAGTTGTAGATATGTTACCAAATCAATAAATACAATGAAAGGAGATAAAGGTTCATTTTGAATGTGTTGAAGGATCTTGTTGTGCATGATACATTAGGGAATAACATTTCCTATGACATCTTTAAAATGTGGATGGATAAAATTTTGATTATTTTTGGGAAGAATAATAGGAGGCTAATTATCCATGTTTATCAAATGATGTTGTAGTTGTATCATTTGATAGGTGTTAAATGTTTGCACAATATTCATTTCTTTCACTAATAATGCAATAATTTGAGTAGTATCAATTGGTGGGTTGGTTTTGGTAGGAGGATTCCTCAAATTGGTATTAAGTGGAGGGTTACTAGGTGGAATATTACTAGGAGGTAGATTATTAGTATTATAAGGATTCATGTGGGTTATTTATTAGGCTTGTGTCAATTACCCCCATAATATGGTAATGTTTTTGAAGGTGAGAATTATCATGATAAGTATAAAAAGGATCTGATCCACCAACCTCATGTGTTGGAGTGATTTGAAGCATGTTGAGATCAAAAGATGAAGGATGAGAAAAGGTGATCCAAGAGTGAGGATACTCTTGGGTAGTGAAGGTGGGTAGAAAATAAAAACCCATATGGAATATAAATGTATTTAGGTTGTATAAAAAGATTCTAATGTGGGATTTCATAATGCTTGAAGATAGAATCTAAAATCATTAAGTAAGGAGGAAAAAGAGAGTTAGCCACACACAAAATAATATCAGTAAATAGGTATAGAGTTGACTAGGTCAATAGAGTATGTGAAAAAGGTCCACATAACAAGATGTAAAACACATATTCAAACTATTTTACTATGTTTTAAAAATGATAAAAATTAAAATAGGCTATAAATATACATATTCATGTGTGTTGAATGTGTAGTAAATATGAATAAATGAAACATATCAAAAAGATACACAGTTAGATAGGTTAATTATGTACATCAAAAGGGGGAAATGAACAAGCTAAAAAAGATACACACTCAAATAGAGGGGCTATGTACTGAAGATAAGAAAGATTAATAGTCTGTAAGAGACTATGTCAATAGGGATGACAATATTCTAAAATTAATGAATTTTTTCAATATAATAATTAATAAAATAAAATAAATTACATAAGCAATTAGATTAATATCATTTATCTAATTAGAACACATAGCACAAACCTTACACTAATGCTGGCTAATGCAAGTATTGCAATATAAAATAAAATGACCTAAGACCAAGTAGAAAACTAAATGTAAATTCTAACTAATTGATCATTCCTAAATGTTATTAAATTATAATAAATTTTTAAATTAATGTGATGGGGAATTGTGTAAAATAAGGAATTAGAAAGTAATCTATGGATAATTTAGGTAGTTTAGGATGAAAGGGATATGTATTGGTGATGGTATTATCTTCATATTAGGGCTTGCCTACCTCTTCACTTAACAATCTTGTAGTGATAAAGGTGTTCAGTTATTTAACAATATAGACCATCAACCACATGTTTAACTCGGCTAGAAAACCATGTTGACTTCCGCCTTAGTGATGAAATCCAAGTAAAAAAACCTTGGGAAGAAAAATGTTTAATGTTTTTTAGTAAAGTGATTTGGAAGTGTGTAAAAAAGAGAAAAATAGTGTGACTAAATTGGTAAATTGAAAAACCACCTAATTAATTTATGTTTCTTACTATAAGCATGCAAGCAAACTTAAATGAAAAAGTGAACTAATTACTAGCAAAATAGGTTAATTATTTTTATTTTGAAGAGTACAGAGTTGGTTTAGGTGACATATATGCAAACAATATAGAATATAGTCAACATGGTCACTATTTTTCAATGAAAGTAAGATCTAGAAAAACATAGTCAAATAGGTCAACTATGTCTTCTAGAGAGAAGATAAGCTATATAATTATGTTGAGCTAGCTGACCTAGTTTGTTGTAGGGTTGTAGTATTATACACTATAAACTTTTGAAAAATAATATTATTAATCAAAAACTGAAATGACGTAGAAGGCAAGAATAAACCTTGGTGGTTTAGAAGATGCTCAGTTTTCAAATTTTATGTTGTGTTGCTAAATTGGTGATTTAAATATTTTATAAATAGAGTCGACTAGGTTGACACAATCTTCAAAACTTACATGCTTAAAATAAATCTATGAATAGAGTTGACCATATCAATTATATCTATAAATCTTTATGCTAAAAAAGAAAAATTCTAGCTCAAATATGTGTGAAATCCTATAAATAATGAAGGCTATGTTGATTTGATTGATCTAGTCACCTATATTTTGAGAAGACCTACACAAATAAAACATAGTCATTTTTGAGTGACTACGTGTTAAACTTGTGCACAAACTATTAAGACTATATCAATAAGATTGATATAACACTACAAAAATAAAAATATATAATATGCTGATAAAATGAGTACATGAAAGAAAACTTATAAGGTTTTGATTCATGTCAGGTTCATGAGAATGTATACAAACTAAAATTTAGTTAACCTATTAATCAATCCTAGCTCAGAGAAGATAAATCCTACTTATACTTTCACTTGTTGATACATTAGATATTTGTGGCCATGACCATGATGGATCTACAAAAACTAGCCAAAGGATATCTTAACATAATAATATCACTATAGAGGGTTCCAAATCCTCTCATCAAGCAAAACTATGTAATAACCATAGCTAGGTCCTATGTTTTCATATTCACTAATAAAATGAAAAGTAAATTAAAATTTAATCTAATGCTCACCAAAGATTATGGAAAAAATTGGGGGTAATAAACATGAAAAATAAGCATGCATAGAGTAATTATAATTAAGTTATGTATAGATATGACACTAATACATGGAAAGAATAATAGAGATACTTATTTTGAAGATAAACCTGTCTAGACTCAATCTCTCCCTTGGCCAAAGGTACTATGCAAGAGGTTGTTTTTGTTTGTAAGGATCACTAAAATATGATAAAAAATCTAAATTTTTTCCATAAGATAAGATTCTTATCGAATTACAGACCCCAAACAATGACTCCTCAAGTAGAATGGTCAAAGAGCAGATTGTAAAGAAGTAGAAATAAATAATTAATTATGTTGTCTCTATAATAAATGGAAAGGTGAATGTGTATATATAGTTTAATATATCCCTAAACCTTTCCAAAAGTTTAGTCAATAGGTTTGGGCCCGTTTAAATTTATATCATTATTTGATAAAAAAACAAGTTAGGTCCTAGTCTAGGTTGGCCAAAGACAAACTAAACCTGTAATGTGCAAATATCAATTAGAATATAGGGTCAACCTAGGCTGAAATTATTTGGTAAATGTCAAAAAATGATTTTAGGCCTAGGTAAGGGATAATTGAGGTGAATTACTTTGAGGAATTTTTAAGGGATGTTTCAAAGCTTAGGGAAGTGTATAGGAGATGGTTATGTAGCTAGAAAGTAGTGATATAGGGGATAAAAATATTAAAAATCACCAATAGTCTACCCACCCATTTTTTGGTGTACCCTTTAAGGCATACACTCAGAGATATTGAGACACAATGGGTTATTTTAAGGGATAAAGCATCAATAATTGATAAAGTTTGAAAATATTATGTGTATACATATACTAATGGTCGATAATCTATGGATATACCTCATCCATGGCCTTCCTAAGCCCTTGACCTATAAAAATATTCATCAATTAAAAATACAAATCAAATTATTATATGATGGTCATCCATTTCCCACTTTTCTTTCCTAACTCATTTTGTATTAGCATTGCCTTAATGGTTGGGTTAGGTATAATAATCAATACTTTACTGCATAGGATGTAGTACCTAATTTTTTTGACCACCTTGATCAAATAATAATCTTTCTTGTCAACAATCAAGTATCTAAACTCAACATTTATACGTGGGGTACTCTTAAATGAGATAAGTAATTCATTTTGTTGGCCAATTTTGGCCCACATACAAAACTACCTAGATGTAGTTCAGCCTCTAAGAGGTCCTAATTTAAATAAATAAATAGAGCTCATGATTTATCAAATGATCAAATGACTTGGACAAAGTTATGTATGGAATAAGTGGCCCAAGGGTCTCACATTGATCACAAAACTTTTGAAACAATTTATGCTTGCTTAAAGTACATTTTGATTAATTTATAGGGAAAATAGAAGGATCTAAATAGGTTTTAATGGGATTAATGCAATTAAATATTAGGGACAAGTTCACATAGGCCTCTTAAAATCATTTGGAACTGAAAAAGTTTAGGAACAAGCTTTGTGAAGCTAGACCATCATTAGGATGTCATGAAGAACCAGACTAGATAGATTGCTTATGTAATTTACAAATATGCTCAAAAAGCCTCACATGACCATCATAACACATGTGATCAATGTCCTTAGTGCCAATATCTTTCTCTACAAGTTTTATATTTTGATGAGTCTTCTATGTCGAGATCCAAGTCCTTAAATTTGTCCACATAGAGCAAGACGTGCACACAAGCATCAAATTCAAGCCTCAATAAAATTTTTCTTATATTCAAATGATCAGTGATAGGCATGTGGATGTCATGAAAAACACATAATTTACCTCACTTGAACATTTTGTAAACACACTTAGAAAGCTCTCAAAACTAGCAGATTAATTAGGCATAATATTTTTAGTATCAAGAGCATTTCATACGAATTTGGTGCCTTTGTGACCTTTTTGTTTCTAGATCCAAGCCTTCAAAGTTGGGAAAAAAATGGTAGATGTTAGTGCAAATGTCAAATTTAAGCTATGTTAAAAACCATTAGGGTCTTAAATTTGATGATCACATAGATGTTAATGATAGTCCTATAGACATTAATTGATAGTCACATAGACGTAAAATTTAGACCATGGTAAATAGTCATTTATTTTCAAATGCAAGTAGATAAATTATTAATATTCAATCATACCCATGACCTAATGGTGTGAGCTTGACTAGAAAGAAGGTAGGCTCAAAGAGATCAAAGGCTCATGTTTCTTTGTACATCTTGATCCAATGATATGAGTAAAATTCGCCATGCCAAATGATCTTCATGATAGGAAATCAATGGACCATGCTTGTTTGTAACAAGGAGATCAATGATGTGAAAGAGGTCAAAATCGTCAAAATATGATAGTAGGGATCTAGGAGGGAAATGAGAGTAAGGATAGGTTGGAGCATTTTAATTTGCCTAAATAATATGTGATGGACAAATTTGAACCAAAAGGTAGTTTTTTAACCAAATCAAACAAGGTCTTGTAGGGTCATCCCCTCACCATTAAAGCTTAATCAAATGCCATTAACATGTCATGTTAATGTAGTCAGGTTAAATAACATAAAGGGATGCCATCAAAGCATAATATGGACCTATGGTTTAACATTTTATAGCTTCCAAGGTCCATTTTATGATTGTTTTTTCCATTGTTAAAATAAAGACCTATGCATGTGGTAAATTATTGATTATTTTAGAAATGGAATGGGTCTATTTGGACTAATTTAGATCCATAAAAGGGGATATATAGTATATAGGTCTACATTAATATGAAAAATATAGGAAAAACAATAATCTAAGATTGTTTTTCCATCTATAGAATGGATTTATGACCCAAATATGGAGATAGAGCAGATATGTGATTAATACAAATAGTCTCATCTATCGACATGGATCTATCATCAATAAATAAGGTACTAACCACCATTCATGGCATGGAAATATTAGTTTCAATATTAGAGGATTTGATCCTCATCAACAAGTCAAGTATGATTAGGGTCCCAAGGTGGTGATATAGTAGCTAGAGAAGTAGTTAAGAGCATCGATTTTTCTCTAATAGACTTTGTCATCATGTAGAACAAACCCATATCTTCTAGTGGGATCTCTCAACCAATGAGAGGAGCTTGAGGACTATTGGAATAAAAGGAGGTTAGGTTGTTGATAAGGATTAATCTTTATTAGAGAAGGCATGCATATAAAAATAAATCAATGGACTACCACCACACTTCTTATTGACTAGAATCCTTTCTCCACTCTCCTACACATTATTACCATCTCTCCTTTACCTTTTTTACTATATATAGAGGATTTTGAGCCAAAAAATGTATCCCTTTGATCCCTCTCTTGGGCATGACTAAACTCTACCAACATGGAACTTGTAACCTCTTGAGATGAATACAAGACTATTTTAGATTTCATTGTCTTAGTATATTATGTACATGTTAGTTTGATTTGTATATGTGGTAGAAGCCTCTCCCTTGTCAAGTCCTCATCTCACTAGTTACTAGTTGATCTTGTTATGCAAGTCATGTTTAGTGTGTTATATCTTTTGATTAGAGCCTACATGTGGATACTTTGACTGGTTATTTTCTTTCATTAGACCTGTCCATCACTTCCCTCAACTTTTGATCATTTGGCAAACCTCTGCATGAAATATTGATGTATGATAGATATTTGGAATCCTAGATCTAGTCTTTTACTTGTCTCATTAGTGTTTTAAGAGTCAAATAGAGTATATCAACCATCATTTAGGTGAATCACCATATTTATCTTAGGTTTCCTTTTCATGTTATCTCTCTCTCCCTTTTCATTGCTCATGAGTAGGTTTTAGTAGTGGAAATAAGCTAAAATAATGCATTAAAAGAGCTAGACTCATTAAAAATCCTAGAGGCCTGACCCCATTATAGGATATCAATAGGTTAGGGTCAGTCCCATGTTGGACTAGATTTGGGTAGAGGACCTAAATAATCCCTAGCCCAATTAGGGTGTAATCTAGACCCCCAATAGTTTTGGCATGCTTGATGGGACTAGTTTATCATGCACTAAGTGAAGAGTTTTATTGTTTTCTTCATTCAATTATCCTTTGGAGTCAAGTGTACAAACATCAATGGTGACTCTAATCATTCATCAACTAATTTAATAAATCTAAGTGCCTAATTATCTTAATCTAGTATATACAATCAATCATATTTTGATTAGTATGCTTATTCTCTACCTTAACATCACACTTATCAAGCAAATAATGTTTGTGTTCCCCCTAAGTGGCCCTCAAACAACCTATCATCCATATCATGGCCTTTTCTCTCCTTTTACCCTTGAATATGACCAAAGTCATTCTCCTTTGCATTCAAATTAGTACTTTATTTACCCTTATCAAGACCATGCTTACCCTATTACATCCTTTTCAGGAGTCAAGCAAGCATTATCAGTTTATATTGAGTTGATAAGGGAGATTGGTAAGGGTTTGGATTTTTCTCTAGTCATCCCTATCCATGTTCTACAAGAGGTAAGGAGTTATTTTTAGTTATTCAAGAATAGATGGTCATTTTATGATGGAGAATAGTGGTCATATTATAAGAATGAGGACATAACGATGATGAAAAACATGGTCCAAAATGTAGACAATATGTTAATATCTTAAGAAGAAAAACATGATCATTTATATTATTCTTATGTTCCCTCTTCTTTCTAAGAACCTCAAGCTCAACCTTCAAGAGTTCCTAATCAACCCCCTAGTCAACTTTATCAAAGTCCATCATTATCAAAACTCAGAGAGGTAGTATTGGACCAAGGAAGAATAATCATGAAGATTAATGAAGGGGTTAAACTCAAACAAGAATTACCTATTCATGTAACATAGAAGATAAGGATATTATTTCAAGATTTATGGAATGTATGGGCATCCATTGAATAAGTTGACTATCCACATGTTGAGAAGAAAGAGTTGAAAAGGTGGGTATTATCCATTGAAAAAATGTTTGAGTAATAGGAAAAAGAGCATGTTAATACTAATCTACTTAGTTTTCCCTCTCCTACCCCTATGTCCATTCCCACCCAAGAACATTAATCCATGCCATCATGGATATTCTCCAGCACTTTTGACCCTATCTATGTAATGCCCTCACTTATGACACCACCCTCTCCTATAACCATTCAAAATCAAGGAAAAGTGTCTATTACATACTAATTTCCATCATGAAAATCAGTTTAGAAGGGTATAAAGAAGAATGAGGAGGTGTTAGTTGAGGTAGTCCAAGAACTAGTTCTAGTAGAGGAAAGGTTAGCTATGTAAGATATGAATCAAGCAACCATAGCTCAGCTTGATGAGGTTGGTGTACAAGAGTTTTGAGGCTCTCTCATTTCCTCAAGATCCACTAAAGAGATCCTTCAAGGTCCCTAGCTAGAAAAATACTCTGCTACACTATAATCAAGGTTAACTTCTTCACCCTCCCACCATCTCCCTCATGAAGGAAGAACCTATTTTACAAAGAATAAAGGAGGAACATGTAGTCAAATATGAGCCTAAAGAGAACAACACAAGTGTCTATGATGAAGACAAAAATTATTGACATGGATTTGACACTCATTAATTTGATCTTGATGAGGACAACCCTCAAGATGAAAATAGAGAGGATTTTTAATGGACTATTGAGAGTCCATTCTGCATAGATCAACAAGAGGATCAGGACTAGGTGTTTGAGGTGGGTACACTTCAAGACAAGGTGCCAAATGAAGATAGAATTGATAGTTTGGAGTAAGGGAAAATTAGATTAGATCATGAGTGATACAAGTTTAACATTTTGAAGCCTAACTTGTTAGATCAAACCTCATTTGTAGTTGAAGAATGAGATGAAACCTTGAGTGAGGTTGATGAAGAAGACATCTCAAGTGCTCAAGAGCTATATTTTGATGAGCATACCAATGAAGAGCATCAAAATCATGATGAGTTAGACCTTACATGAAAATATGAGACTCCCCTCTCTTCAAAGGAAGAAGATCAATCTATCTGTTATAGATCGAGTCTTGGTGAGGCTGAGATTGACATCCTTTCTAATAACCAAGAGGAGGCTACCTTCTGGGATGAACTTGAATATTTCTATTCAAGTTTGAATGACACAATTGTGTCTTTAGGTAAATAAGTCCAAGAAGTAGTTGATCAAAATGTGCCATTGAAAAACATGATCCTAATGAGTCATCAGAGGTTGCAATTGTAGCTTTAGTCACATTGGAGGACTTGCTTAAGATCTTGGGAGAAAGTTATGTTCCTCTCCAAGGAGACTATGATTTGATTATGCCTAAGGAACATAATGATGGGGAATCAAAACATATGAGCTAGTTGAAATCTGATTACTCAATGTTAGTACTAATAAGAGGATGTCCTATTAGGTACCTATCTCAATTAGAGGATGATAAGAAGGAGTCATCACATGTTTTGCTTAATTTAGAGAAAAAAATTGAGCCATCAAATGACAAGGTTGTAGGAGCCCCTATAGTCCATTTTAGAGTAGTCCTTGAAGAAATGGACTAGTATGTCTACATTTGAGACATTTTTGTCCCATTTCATCCTCTTGAGAGCATGCCAAAAGAGTCAGTAGTTAGGTATCTCAACCCACCTATTATGATCTCTCCAAAGCAAGGTATTTTTCATCTTGGTTTGTTATAAGTGAATGATACTAAATGTTTTCCATTTGACCTAGGTAGAAAGTACTTGTAAATTATATCCCTATATATGATAGAATAATTTTCATTTTTTTATCTAAGCACATGTGTACAAATTTGTTTACTAGGTTAGTTATTTTCTCTTTTTTCCAAGTGCCTATGTGTACTTACCATTGTTTGTTATTTTTATTGTTGTCCTTTTATTTCAAGATTAAGTTTTGAAAGGGTCAGTCTTCTATCAATTTTAGACTAGTGTAGTTTATAAACTTGTGACTCCATGCCAAATGGACCAAACAAGGCAAAATAGATTGGGTTCTCAAGAATAAAAGGCATGATTCCCTATGAGTTACCAAAAATGTTGGCCAATTTTGGCCCACATATGGAAATACCTAGATGCAGTGCAGTCTCTAAGAGGTCTTGATGTAGATAAAGAAGTATAGCTCTTGATTAATCAAATGATCAAATGACTTGGACAAATTTATGGATCGAATGAGTGGCACAAGGGTCTCACATTGATCATAGCACTTTTGAATAATTTTAAGCTTTATAAAAGTGGATTTTGATTAATCTAAAGGGAAAATATAAATATCCAAAAAGGTTTTCATGGGATCAATGCAATTCAAGATTAGGGACAAGTTTATAAAGGCCTCAAATAATCATTTAGAGATACAAAGGTTTAGGAACACGCTTTATGAATCCAAACCATCATCAAGATGTCATGAAAAACTACACTAGATAGTTTTCTTATGAAATTTATAAATATGATCAAAAAGCCTCGCATGACCATCATACCATGCATGATAAATGTCCTTATTTCCAATATCATTATTTATAAGTTTCATATTTTGATGATTCTTTTATCTCAATATCTAAATCTTCAAAATTGGACACACAGAGTAAGACGTACATGTGAGTGTCAAATTTAAGCCTTAGAAAAAAATTATTTAGATTTAAATGATTAGTGATAACTATGCATACATAATGCAAAACACACATGTCAATTCACTTGAAAAGTTTGTAAACACACTTAGAAATATCCTAGAACTAGTAGATCAAGTGGGCACAATCTCTTCGGTATCAAAAACATCTCTTGAAAATTTGGTGCCTCTATGACCTTTTCACTTCCATATCCAAGTGTTCAAAGTTGGCCAAAAAATGGGAGATGCTCACATAGATGTTGACTTTAAGCTATGAAAAAAACCATTAGGATCTTAATTTTGGTGATTACACAGACATCAATGGTAGTCCTATGGATGTCAAATGATAGTCATATGGATGTCAAATTTAGACCATGATAAATATTTGTTTGTTTTGAAATGTAAGTAGATCAACAATAAGCATTAAATAATATAGATGATCAAATGATGTAAGATTTACTAGTAGGAAAGTGGGTTCAATGAGATCAAAGGCTCACGTTGATTTGTACATCTTGATCCAATGGTGTGAGTAAAATTCAACATATGAAAATATCTTCATGTTATGAAATCAATAGACTACATATGTCCATACGAAGGAGATCAATGAAATTTAGGATGTAAAAAGTGTCAAGATATAATAGTATGTATTTTTGAGGCCAATGATAGTAAAGATAGGTTGGATCATTTTAGTTTGCCCAAGTAATATTCAATGGATAAAGTTGAACCAAAAGGTAGTTTTTCAACTAAAGAAAATATGGGATTGCAGGGTCATCTCATCACCATTAAAGCTCAATAAAATACATTAATTAGACATATTAATGCAATTAGGTTAAATAACATAAAGGGACACCATTAGATCTTAATATGGACCTATGGTTCAACATTTTTTAGTTTACAAGTTCCATTTTATGACTGTGTTTTCCATTATTAAAAAAACATGTGCATATGATGTCTATTTGGACCTATTTAGATTAAAAAAAGGAGCTATGCAGTCTATAGGTCTACATCACTATGACAAATATAGGAAAACTAATAATTTGAGATTGGTTTTCCATTTATAGAATGGACCTATGACCTGGATATGGAGATAGAGTAGATACATGATTAATACAAAGGGTCTCATCTATTGACATGGTTCTATCATTGACAAAGCAGGTACTAACCACCATTCATGGCATGGCACTGTTAGTTTCAAGATTTGAGGATTTGATCCTCATGAACATGTCAAGTAGGTTTAAGGTCCCAAGGTGGTAAAATAGTTGTTGGAGAAGTAGTTAAGAGCATTGATTTTTCTTAAACAAACTTTTTCATCAATAAACCTTATCTTTTAGTGAGATCTCTTAGCCAATGAGAGGATCTCAAGCACTATTAGAATAAAAGGAGGTTATATTTTTTATAAGGATTGATCTTAATTGGAAAAGGCATGTATATAGAAAGGAATGAATGGACCACAACCACACTTTTTGATGACTAAGATCATTTCTTCACTCTCTTACACATTATTCTCATCTCTCTTTCTCTTTTTTTGCTATATATAGAGGATTTTGAGACAAAAAATGCATCCCTCTGATCCTTCTCTTAGTCATGTCTAAACTCTAACAAGATGGATCTTGTAACCTATTGAGATTAGTAAAATAATATTTTAGATTTCATTTTTTTGGTATAGTGTGTACATGTTAGTTTGATTTGAATATGTGGTAGAAGACTCTCCCTTGTCAAGTCCAGATTTCACCTAGTTACTAGTTGATCTTATTATGTAGGTCATGTTTAATGTTCTATATCTTTTAATTAGAGATCACATGTGGATAATTTTATTGGTTAGTGTCTTGCATTAGACCTTTCCATCACTTCTTTTAACATTTGATCATTTAGTGAACCTCTACATGAAATACTGATGTATGATAGATATTTGGAATACTAAATCTAGTCTTTTTATCATCTTATTAGTGTTTTAAGAGTAAAATAGAGTAGATCAATCAGAATTTAGGTGAATCACCATCTTTATCTTATTTTTACTTTTCATTTTATCTCTCTCCCTTTTCCTTGATCATTAGTAGGTTTTAGTAGTGGAAATGAACTAAAATGATGCATTAGAGGAGCTAGCCTCATTAAAAAACCTAGAGATCTGACCCCATTATAGGATACCCATAGCTTGGGCTCAGTCTCATGTTGGACTATATTTATGTAGAGGACGTATATAATCCCTTTCCCAACTAGGGTAAAATCTAGACCGTAACACATCCCTAGCTCTTTTCCTCAACATTAAAACATCAGAACTTGAGTGTTCTAAAGCAAATGAATATATGTAAAAGGATTATGTGTAATCAAGATTGATAAGCACCAATGTATTTAAAATTGACATCCTAAATTGAATAATATTAACTTTTGCTTTAGTTATCCATTCAATCTTAGCATCCTTCTTTAGCATGTTTTGTAGTGGCTAGACTATTTCTCCAAAAGCCAAAATGAACTTTCTTATGAAGTTTAATTTTCCAAAGAATGAATTCAAATATTTTATAATAGAAATAAAAGGGATTTTTAGAATGTCCTCCACACTTTTTGGGTCTACTGAGATACATATTTCATAGGTAATGTGTCCTAAAAATTTACCCTCTATATCTCCATTATGTATTTTTTCATGTTTTGGGAGATTCTATGCTCCCTACACCTCTTCAAGAATTCTCTCAATTCTTTCACATGGTTCTATCTATTCTAGGAAAAGATAGTTAGGTTATCCATTTTCATACCCTTAACCTTTAGTGTATCTAGGGATATGTGTGGTTGACTTGTGGCTTACATAGATTCATATTATCATATTACATTTCTCAATGTTCTTAGTATGGTCAGGCCATGGAATAACCATGGCTAAGTAGAGTATATATATGAGATAGTTGATAGTCTATTATCATCATGTTGTGAATTATTTTCTTATTTCATAATTATACATGTCCTCCCCTCCAAGTGGATCTATCATAATATTCATGTATTTTACTCTTTCACCATTTTTTTTGTGTATCTAATTATTTTATTCATAATTTCATGATATATTATTCTATTTATGTGAATCATCTAAGTAATTTCAATACAAATGGTATTAGATATTTGATTTCATCAAGTATTTATAGTGTGCTTTTTTGGATCTAGCATCCTAAGTACTTGAAGGTTGAAAAAAACATAACTTGTGATCTTATAAGAATTGAATTTTTTTTTCACCATAGTTTTGTTTATGGATTTTTAAAAAAATAGAAAAAATAAATTATAAAAAATTATAAAAAAAGGGACTAGAAAATTTTTAACCTTGTGTAAATTAACATTTTTTGGATTTATATCTTTTAGATGATTGAAATAGTATATTATAATGGTAAATGTTTTAGGATAAAATAGTTTACCCTTGTGCTCAATAGAATCTAATGGATTCATCTTGATGAGGTGATCACAATGGTCTCATGTATTTATACACTTTTTTAGGGGCTAAAACCATCTTAGGTTTTGTGTATTATTGGTCCTAACACTCATGGACATGGGAAAGGGAAATAAAATCCTAAAACTCTTCAAAAATATGATCTTGATTTGAAAACTTCTTATCCATATGTTTTAGAGGTAGTTCAATAACATGCATCAAAGTTGCATGGCATGGTTCATAAAGATAATCTCAATGTAGTTAAAGTGGACATCACAGGGATAAGAGGGGACTTGAATATAATATAGGATAAATTAAAAAAAACTTGGAAATTGGTTTAATTTATAGTTCAATAATTGAAAAATAACCTTCCACCACTCTAGTTTAGTTCTTTTACTCCAAACAATCACAACACCTATCTTGGTCTGAAGCCAATGTTGTCAAAATTGGACATATATAAGTTTGAGGTAATGATCCACTCATGGATCACTCAAATTAAAAAATTATTTTATCTACATTAGATTCCATGCTTTAAAAATGTTTTCATTGCCACTCTATATATGGAACCTGAACATTTTGTTTGGTATTAATGGTTGTGTTAAAAATAAAAAGAAGGGTCTATCAATTTCCTAGTCTATATTTTATCAAGAGATCCAATTCCAATATCACAATAATGTCTCAAAAACTACGTCAGAAATCTATCCAAAGTATTCTAAATAAGGATTATAAAGGATTAGATTCATTAATTTTATAATCTCTCCTTACTTATGACAAACATCACTTTTAGGTGGCTTCAAGGATATAATCAAATTGGAGGTTCATATCTTTAGTCCTAGTTCAGTATCTCAAGCCATCCTAAGGGCATTCATGGTATAATAAAAATATATTTTCAAATCAAGACCATTCACTAATGTACATGAACACACTTTCCCAACACCATCATTTCTTTACCCTACCTCATTGAATCCTCAACAAATTAAGTATAAGCATGCAAAAGGTATGTGTTTTGGCTATGATATAAAATGGATCAAAGGACATCATTATGTTAAAAATGAATTTTCAACATTAAAGTCACAAATGAGGATTATGAAGGTGATGAAGCCTCAAGTGTAGGTTTGGATGAACCCAAGTATGAATCTAAATATTCTCAACTTACTATTTCCTAGCATGCACTTTTTGATATTAGTACTCTTAAAACTCTTGAAGTGGTGTGTTTCCTCAAGAAACATATGGTGATTGTGTTGATTGAATCTAAAAATACACAAAAATTCATGAATAGTAAGTTGGCTACTCATTTGAATTATTTCACTTACCTATATCCAAAATTTTAGGCTATGATTATAGATAGTGGTACTATCAATTGTTCTAGAAAGTGTCATAGTATTAAGATTATTATGGGAGACTAAATGTTATATTCTCCTATGTTTTCTATTCCCATTAGAGGGGATAAATTATTCTAGGATTAGAATGGATCACCATGTTGGGTACTATTAAGATGAATTTCCAAGAACTATTCATGCCCTTCCATTCATAAGGCATGACATTTAAACTACACAAATTATAGGCTAAATCTCCACAAATAATTAGTACTTATTAGATGATGAAGATTATCAAAAAGGTGTTGAAGGATTAACAGTGCAATTGTTTTCCATATAACCAAGGATTATGCCCATCTTTATGTCAAAATGGTGCTAGATGACCATTATAATATTTTTGGTTACATACCAAAAGGACTTATACCAATCTTAATGCATGATCATGACATTAGATTACTTATCAAAATTACACCATGCAACATCATACCCTACAAATATTCTTTATGCCTAGAAGAGTGAAATTAAAAATATGATGTAGGAGATGTTAGATGTAGTAATAATCTGACATAACCAAAGTTAGTATTCCTCCCTAGTGGTCATAGTGTGTAATAAGTATGACACTCAAAAGATATGCCAAGACTATAGATAGCTCAACAAGTACACCATAAAAGATAAGTTTATTACTTCAATAATTGATGATTTGATAGAAGAATTTCAAGGTGTAGTTTATTTAACCAAGATAGATCATCATGTTGGGTATCATCAAAATCAAATATGAGTAGAGGACACACATAAATAGCTCTTTTAACTTATTAAGGCCCTTATGAGTTTATGGTCATGCCTTTTGGCCTCAAAAATATACAAACTACATTTTAGAGTTTGATGAATATATGTTTTAAGACATCTTTGAGAAATTTAGTTTTAGTATTTTTTGATGACATCCTCATTTATAAAAAAAATTGAAAAACCATTTGAAGCATGTGAAATATGTACTCTCAATTTTATAACAACCTCAACATTATTCAAAACCTTAAAATTTTATTTTGGAATCTGAGAGGTGGAGTAACTGGGTCATATTATTTCACATTAAGGAGAGAAATTTGATCCTACAAAAATCCAAGTGATATTGGACTGGTAGGTTCCCAAGACACTCAAGAACCTCCATTGATTTCTAGGGATAATTGGTTACTATCATAGGTTTATCAAAATTTATGGTATCATCATAGCCCCACTCACATATTTGTTGAATAAATAATGATTCCAGTGGATTGATATAGCTACTACAACATTTAAATAGCTGAAAATGGATATGTGCACCACTCTAATTTTGGCTACTCTTATTTTTTTTAAAAATTTTAATTATGGAATGTGATGCATCAGGGTATGGCATGGGGCTTGTGTTCATGGAATAAGTAAAAATAATTTTATTTGAGAGTAACCAACTGAAGGGTAAAAATAGGCTCAAGTCAATAAATGAGAAAGAGATGGTTATTTTGAATGTAGTCAAGTAATGGAGACCTTATTTGATGGGTCATCACTTTTAACTAAAGAATAATCATGATAGCCTCAAAAAAAATTTATAATAATGATTGTCTTATGAATAATAACAAAAATGAGTGACTAAAATATTAGGTTATGATTTTTAAATGGTCTACAAGAAAAGAAAATATAATGTGGTGACATATCCACTATCCTAGAGGGATAAATTAGTTTAGGCATTTTTATGTGAAATTAATAATTATCAGGTAGATTGGCTAGATGAAGTAAGATCAGAATAGGAAAATGATAGTGTTACCCATGATTTGATTCAAAATATTCATTAGGTTTATGGTGGATCTAAAAAAAATTACATGGAAGGGGAATGCATTATGGTATATATATATATATATATATATATATATATATATATATATATATATATATATATATATATATATATTATACGTTTGAAAGCATTCTCTCCTCAAACATAAAATCTTTAAGAAAATTCATGCATCTCCATTTGGAGGTCACTTAGAATTTTTAAAAACATATCATAGAATCAAGAAATATTTATTTTGGGAATCACTCAAGGAGGATATCTATAAATATATGGTTGAATGCATAGTATGTTAATAGAAAAAATATGAAACCATTAATACCCTAGGTATTTTGTATCCTTTATCCATCCCTAGCTAGAATTAGGAGGAGGTTTCCATTTATTTCATTACTAGGCTACTATAATTTGAGGGTAAATTTTTTATCATGGTAGTTGTGGATCAAATCACCAAGTATGTTCATTTTTATTCCTTATCACAACCATTTATTGTCACTATAGAAGCTTCTAATTTTATCAATATAGTTAATAAATTGCAGGGTATTCTAAATATCATTATAAGTGATCAATATCCAATATTTACTTGTAATTTTTGGACTAAATTATTTTCATGTTTGGGCACCCAATTTGATCATGTCTCATCCTATCATCCTCAATCTGATGGACAAATAAAGGTAATAAAAAATTTCTAAAATGTTATCTTCATTGTTTTGTTTATGATAAAGAGGACGAATGGGTTCATTGGATGCCACTTGTTGAATGGTGGTATAACATTTATTTTCACACTTATTCCAAATTATCTCACTTTGTGGAATTGCATGGATATCACCCCCATCCATCACTTTAGCCTTGATGATGCATCCCAAGGTTTGAGTTGTTAAGAAACACAATCACCATATATAGGAGGTATTATTTACTTTACAAGATAATTTAGCAATGAAATAAAATATAATGAAGTAGCAAATAGATCAACACCATAGTGAATGTCATTTTGACAAAGGTTGTTGGGAATTTGTGAATTTTTAGCCATATAGGTATATTTACTTGAAGTAATAGAAAAAGGATAACAAGTTGTCCCATATGTATTACAGTCCTTATAAAATCTTTAAAAATTTTGGTAATATGACCTAAAAGCTATAATTACTCCCATCCAGTATTCTTTATATATTTTCTGAAGAAGGTAATTTCACACGAAGTTTACACTTAGACTAAGTTACTTTAATTGGATGAATGAGGTCAATTAATTATGTATCCTTAAGATATCCTTTACATGCACACTAAAAAACTACAAAATAAAGCAATTAAGGAGTATTTGATCAAATGGAAAAATCTACATTCTTAAGATG
Organism: Torreya grandis; assembly: GCA_037957365.1. Taxonomy (NCBI): domain Eukaryota; kingdom Viridiplantae; phylum Streptophyta; class Pinopsida; order Cupressales; family Taxaceae; genus Torreya; species Torreya grandis. The sequence continues at coordinate 30,912 of JARHVA010002382.1, read as the reverse complement.
AAACATGGGAGGATGAAGTGTTCCTATAGCAACATCTTGGTTTGAGTCAATGTTAAAGACATCATTATTCTAAAAGGGAGGGGCATGTTACATTCTTAACCTATAGTGCATGTAGGGATATGTGTTTTTGACTTATGGCTTACATACCTTCATATTATCTTATTACATTTCTTGATGTTTTTAGTATCACTGGCCTATGGAATAACCATGGTTAAGTATAGTATATATAAGAATTAGTAGTTAGTATTTTATCATCATATTGTGATTTTTTTCTTATTTAATCATTGTGTATGTTTTCTACTCAAAGTGGCTTATTTATAATATTCAAGTATTATTATCTTTCACTAATTTTTGTTATGGATATGCTTATTTTATTCTTAATTATATGATATATTATTTTATTACTATGAATCATCTAACTAATTTCATTACATCTATGTATATGAATATGCATCTACCAATGATGTCCATCAATTCAATATCCAAGGACCACTATAAGGTGGTGCTAACATTTATTAGGCCAAATAACATCCTTTTATAGATGAATGTACCCACTTAGTTGTAAAAATTGTCTTTATCATGTCCTCATGGTTGACCATTACCTGATTGTAAATTATATATCCATATGACATCATTTATGAGATATTTACTATCTACAATACTTCATCTAATGAATGAAATGGGTAATTATCTTTTTTTCAAAATATTGTTCATATTTCTAAAGTCTATGTAGAGTCTAATTTATCCATTCTTATTTTGAGAAGGATTGAGTTGGCCACCCAAGTAGATTGTCTAATAGGGTAAATGATATTTTCAAAAAGTAGATTATGAAGTTATATGAAAACTAAAGGATCCAACAATGGATTGACTAGCCTTTACCTTTGGTAGAATGGTTTGACGCCATACTTCAACAAAATAGTATGCATGAGAATAAAGGTGTCAAATAATTTTAGATATTTATATCTCCATGCAATGGTGTCACCCAAGTATTTCACCTACATAATAATTTTCTTTTAAATTTGAGTACAAGTTGTGCCTAAAATCACAAGTTTTAACTCTCTTATATTGCCTAGACTATAATGTTGATGGGGAATCCATTTGGTAGGGTCTATTTTGTCTTTTTCACCCTAATAGTCCATGTCAAATATCCTATCCAATGACACATACCTTTTTTTATGTTATTAGTATTTAGTTTGATGACCCCTTTTCATCTATTTCATACTCCTCCCTATCATCCTCATCAATGATCTAGGACTAAAATGTGTCAATGTTGGTGATGAATTAAATGATATGTTGGTCATCATTAAAGACTTGTAAGTTTATAATGTTGTATAAAATGGAAGGGTTGGAGACAATCTCTAGAGATAACATACTTAATATGAATTCATAATGGATTCTGAGGTACATGCGGTAGTTGTTAATGCATCTACCATATAACTATTTTTTTGAGGCAATGTTTGGATGTTGAATGTACTAAAGTATTAACTAAAGTCAAAAAATCTATTTTGGTACCTTTAAAAATGTTTATAATTTAAATAATACTAACTTATAACTTGTCTAACCAAAAAAATTTAATCTCTAAGGACTTTTACGTTCTTCACATTCTTCCTTAGTGAAAACTAGAAGCCATGCACTAATGATTTGTACTTAGCCACATTGTTAGTGAAAGTAAACTAAAGTCAAAATAATACCAAATATGACCTTACTCTTGGGTTGATGAGTTCAATCCTAATATCAAACCCACTCCTTTATTTAGATCCATCAAACTTTAGGGTCTACATATGATCTTTAGTTGTGCATAGTGGATTCTAAAAGGTGGGTATTGTTGCTATGTTAACTTATTTATTGTCTTTCCTAGATTATAAGGTTAACACACCTTCATCTTCAGATTTTAATGAAATTATATTATAGTCCTTCGTAATATATGTTGGTGATAAATTATTAATAATGGCAGCATGGAAAGCCTCTATGCTTTTGTATTCCTTTTTCTCACATGTATAGACTTGTTTGACCTTTATGTGTTGGTGTAGGACTATAAATTTAAAATTCTTATAGTGCATAGGTAATATCCCCCTCATCCATTTGATCCAACTCTTAAAATTTATGTTCTTCTTACATAGTAAGCATGTTGATGGATAACCTTCCATAAGCTTTCAATTTATTCTTGAGTGTATAAACCCATAGTTCAAATTATCATACAGGATATCATTGGTATTATTATATTATATAATAATGTGAACCATATTTGTATTTCTCTATCTTATCTGATTGTGGATACCTCACCATGGAAGCCACACGTGAGAGAAATCAGTGTCCATATAGCCATTGAGTTTCTAGGACCAATCTTAGGTGAGAACTATCCCGTATGCCTCATGTATGTCCACTAATTGGATTTTAATGAATTATACACTATAGGATCAAATTACAACTACATGTGGATTTGATTCAACTCACCAACAAATTTATCTTATGATTTTTCCAATTGAACAAATTTTATACTATATTTTTGGGTGTCAGTCTTAGTTGTTGGAAAATGGTGTAAGACATCACATTCCCTGAAGCATCTGAATCAACCAAATAATTATTTATGTTTTTTTCTAATTTTTCTATTGTTATCATAAAAGGGGGTCTCTTTTTCCTTACAAAAAACAAAATGAGCATCAGTATTGTTACTCACCTCATTCCTCCTGAGGGTAAATAATTATTTTAATAACAAATCTTATTGGTTAGACACTTGAAACATCTCAAATTATTATGTTTTCCTTATTTTCATTCAAGTATTCTATGATGTTATATCCATGTTTGAATTTTTTTAGTTGTTTATAATATTAAGGAGCTGAAACATTGTTCATAGGATGATATTAAATAATAATTCTCTTGTGGGGAGGATGGTTATTACTTGAGTTTTCATCAGAGGAACCTAAATTTTGTTTAGGGGTTAGAAGTGGTCAATTAACTCTATAATTTACTTCTTAGCTGATAGTTTTTACCCATATGGAACTATTTAAAAGTATGGACCTCATCTACGTTGTCTTCAAGCTCATTATCAATCTAAAAAAAAGTCATAAGTCTCTAAGACAATGGTAGTGCTTAGGTTATCTCCACTTGCACTTGATTTGACATTATATAGTATAGACACTATTTCAAGGTTATTCATCTCCTTTTGGAAGATTTTTAAGGCCAATGTAAATTGATCACAATATATTTCCTCACGGTATGTTGTATTATGCAGTCTACACCAAGTGGGTAAGGCTATTTCTACCATGTTTACTAAATTGGATGCATTATTAATATTCTAATTAGTGATGTCAAGGGGACTAGGCACATTTTTGTTATTGAGCCCAATGTTTCACTATCTATTATACCTCTTAAATTTTTAATTTCATTATCAAGGTGGATTTTTCACCACTTGTTTGGTGTTTTGAGGCACTTATCTACATATGTTAACCAAATCATTGGTCAATATATTGACCATATAATATAGATTATCTACTTAAGGGTTCATAGGGGCACTTTTCTTAAAACCTAATCAATTTGGTTGAATAGCCATTGGTGTATTATCATTTAAAAATTCAAGGATAGAAAGATGAACCACATTATGGGCATTGCTAGAAGGCATCTAATTTTTATGAATGAAAAGGTATACCTTTTAGGTTATTTTTAGGTGCAACATAAATACTTGAACCCGAGTGGTAGACATGTTATTATAGGTAACTAGAATAATTTATTGACTCATAAGCTACATCAATATATGATTTAGGGATCATAGGGTTGATTTTTAGGGATTGGGTTCAAGGGCATTAGATTATAGACTAAATTTAGACTTGAATTCATAGCTCTTAAGATGTTATTCATTAAATAAGTGTTATGAATAAGGTCTTGGTTGGCAATAGGAATTTGGTTATAGGCATAATTTGTCCTAATGAGGGTAAGGACCAGCACCATCTCCTTGGGGTACCATATATTATTTAATACTAATTACATCATTATAGGACAAGGGCAAAGATGTAAGAGCTATTGGGGTCCTTCTAAGGAACATGGAATTCATGGGGTATAGGGACCTCAAGTATGTTTGTATATCAACCAACTTGGTCTATGTGGAAGGTTATTTTAGTATTTTTTACAATTTGTGAAACCTAGTATTACAAACACTCATGGGCTCATTGGGTTCTCTATGGTCATTTTAAAACTAGTGATATAGTATGGAAGGGTCTATTGGTATCCTAAAGTGATTAAGAAAACAATCTCAAGGTCAATCAAAGAGGCGATTAATTCATTTGGGAGACCTAGGTACCAATTGTATGTTGACTCATCCAAAGTGTAAGGTAATAACTTGCAAGAAACATCTTCATGTTAAACTTGGGTTTTGATCAAGGAATCCTTGAAGGTCTGTATCTATTATTCTATGATTCTTATCCAACCCTAAGCATATCTTGGGTAAAACTTCTAATTATTTTTGGGTGGGTCATGGGCAAGTTTTAAAATGTTTATAGGATAATTATCTACTAACTAGGAAATATTATCCATTATTGGGTTTTAAGGAAGGGAGAAAAGGGTAATGAAAGGAAATATAGTAGTGGTGGAAATATTGGTTGAACAAGTTCATTTTGGATTATACTTCCCTTTGTCAATCCTAGTTCTCTTATGTCATGAGAGTTGTAATAGCTCAAAGTCATGCTCAAATAACTTGAACCTTGTGACCACTCTTCTATTTTAGAAACTTAGACATTCTTTTATAAGCATAACCTAGAAGATGTTAGACAAAATCAAACATAAATATCAAGGACTACTTTATCAATCATTCCTTCTAACACCAATTTGTTTGTGGTCTATTTGGCATGGCCACACCAAATCTAGGAAAAAAGAGGAGATGAAAGACTCAAATGGAGAATATTTCCCCTCTTATATACCACTTCTCCTTAAAGTAATTAGGCTAAGAAACAACTTACCCAAGGTCTCCATCTACTAGGTCATGGCATACTAGATGCCTTAGTTAACTAATGCAACCTTGTCCATATAAGGGTCATGTTTGGATTATTTTCTAAGATTTATGTAAGAAATTTTGCTCTCTCTTATGTCTAGAAGAACCAACTAATTCAGATTTTTCAATCAACCCACTATTGGTTGACACTTATCTCTAGTCTACTTATTCAAAAATACATAAAAGAAGACAAGTGGAATGATGAGCATGTAATCTAGATAAAATTGGAACAACTGAATTTAATTCATATTAATCTAAAGCTAATCTAACATAGATATTAAAAAAATATAAAATAAGAGGGTAGAGAAAGGAAAGATGAGATCACTTTGTAATTAAAATATTTATATATCTATTAAATAGACAAATATCTTGAGAAATCATTCTCTATTTGGCTAACTTAACACAACTAGAAGGCAAACATGGCGTAGAATTTTGAGGACCAAGTAACTATGTATAAGAGGGAATTAAACTCACCATATACATGTAGAGACAATTAATATCATTCACACAACTTTCATATATAATATAATTCATTGAAAACAAATTTTAGATGAGTTACAAAAACAAATTCTTCATATATCCTCAACTCATGCTAAAATTTAAATTTAAATTAAGAATGTAGGAAATTATACGAACATGAAAAGGGATAAGTCCTCTACTCTATCTCTAATTTTAAATATAATATCCCTCAATAAAAAAAATAACTAATATCTTATAATCCACTCAGTCCACAAAGTCATAAAGTGAAATGTCAAATTGGTAGTTCAAAACACTTTATGAGACATGTCTATCCTTTCTCAAAATTGAATTGGGAAATGAATAATAATAATGAAATGAGGACCAAGGCCATAGTAAATATTATTTGAAATGAATATTGGGTGGTTTGAGCCATTGAACATCCTATTGATCTAGCTAGTTGGCCATACTCTTCTTGGTGATGACCTTACCTAATTATGACAACCATTATCATTTATTCTTTGGTTTAATCCTAAAGCGCATGCTAAAATTTTTAGTGTTTGAAACTATATAAATTGATTAGGAATATATGTCCCATGGGCCATTTATTTTATATAAGACAAGATAATTTATGTTTTTATAGAACTAATTAGACTCATAATTTAATTTATGTGTCTTGATGGCCTAAATAGGTAAGACACATGTCAACATTAGGCTCAGATATTGTTCATGGAGGCATAAATAGCTTTTTTGAGAAGGTTATTGAATGTTTCCAATTTTCACTACTCAAGGAAATCCAACATGTTGATAATATACAGGGATCCTTTTACATGTCAACTTATCACTATTTTGTTATTTGATGAATCCGTTGCTTGACTTAACTTTCCTTTAGATATGATGTAATAATATCTTGACAAGTGGGAAGATCTCACTTACTCAAATATATATGGGTCCTCAATCATTTTACCATGCTTTTATTATCCTATATCTTTGATATCATGTCATGTGGCATCATCTCAAGGACTCACTTAATCTCTAAATCATCATACTATCACTAATTAATCTTGAGATGTTGATAAATGGGATGATGTGATTTGGCATCATATTATTCACCTATAGGGTCCATTTATTCATCTCTTGATCTCAATCATATTGTGGGCCCATAGAATCAATATCATACCATGTGGCATGATCTTCGGCTCCATGTCCAAAGTGTTTAATAGAAGTGAAGACCCAAAATCTCAACAAGTGGCAACATCTCGGTGAGTTTGGACCTATAGATATTAGTTTATCCATTATATTTCAAACATATAAACTATCTATTAGACTTTAATTTTATAGTTTAAAAAAAATAATGACTAAAGGAAAAATTGAAATAAAAGACAAAAAATCCCTTAAAATTAATAATTGATAAGGAGCTTTCACTGACAACATAATTGATCTATTCAACAAATGAATGAATAAATCCTTAAATTAAAATAAATTCAATATCATGTCCTTAAAGGAGTAAATAAAATGAAATGAAAGACTTTAATAACATCCTAGAGATCTAATAATATATAGAATCCAAAACTATAATGAAGTCATTTTGTAATAATACATGCCTTTTGGCATACTGTTACCTAATTACAATTTTAGAAACCTCCACTCCTTTCTTAATTTCAAATTTTATACTATGGATCTTGATTATAAAATTTGTTATCCTAATACCCTTAAGCTGTCTAGAATGGACCTAAAAATATGAAGAATTAATTGAAATTTAAATAACTAGACCAAAAGGGAAAACATCCAAGACTTATCATAGTATTGATGGGCCAGAAAACCATCAAATTTAATCTCTTAACATGTTAATGTATATTTAAACATGCCATTTAACTTGTAGTCCATAACATGTGGCACCTATTCACTCATTTAGGGTCTAACTTGGTGGACACTTGAATTGATGCCATATGCACTCTTGGTGAAATGATATCTTAACACTTATCCATATCTCATTCATTTAGGATACTCATAAAAATTTCACCACATCTGGGGTTCATAGAAATTGGATTATTCCACATGGAATTATCTCAAGAATTTGGGGGATTTACTATCAATAGGTGGTATATAAACTACCCTATAGGCTTAGATAAATGAGATCATTCCACATGGCATGATTTCTTAGATATAAGAGCTCTAAGACCTAATGAATAAAATAAGGATGGATCAAGTTAGAAATGAAGTTATATCACACAATGTGCATGATCTCATGCATCTATAAGGTCTAAGTCATAAGTTGGAATATGTAGGAGGCACAATGAAGTGAGTAACTAGGATCATGATACATGTCTACATCCTAATTGCTCATGGGGTCTATGGTTAATTGAAGAAGCTAAATGGACTTGAAGAAGTGGGGATTTTAGATTATGAAACACAACTTAATCCTACTTATGTGGATGTTCTAAATTCAATATCTAAGGCAAAGGATACCTTGGAAAGCTTAGACAACCACTGGCTCTAGGAGAATAATATAGCCATTTAATTTTGAATTTAAACCTTGAGAAAAAGTATACTAAAGAAAAATCAAAGGAAAGACAAAATTAAAAAAGTTGATATATTAAAATAGTCTTTTTACATAGATTAAAAATAAAAATAATACATTATTTAAAAGTGATAAATCCATTAAATGTGAAATTAAAAATAACATTAGCCATTTTTTTTCACCAGGATTAGATATAAACCAAATTTCCTAAAAAAAGTTCACAGAAACCTTGAAAAAACACATTAAAATCAATTCAAAAGGGGCAAAAGAGACTTAAACTTAAATTAAAAAATTGATGAAATGGTTTCATTTAACCAACCCTTAGATCCAACTCAATCTGACATTTCATTAAAATTATAAGTTTCAAAATTTAATTATATACAAATTCTCAATCAATTAAACCAAAAGTAGGTAATATCAAGTCAAAATGCTCAAATAAAATTAAAAAAATATTAAAATTTTAAGATAATTTTCACAAATTTGAGGTGAAATGGTCTAAAAATTAGAACATCTATGCAGTTTAAAACATGATCCAAAATAGACCAACACTTATCACATTGGCAAAAAATTTAGATAATTACATCAAAGAAGCCTCAAATATAATATCCTAAACCAAGTGCATGTAATAAACATATTTATGTTTATAATTGTACAAAAGAGTGAAACAAGTATAAAAATAAGACTACAACTCTTCAAGGACTTCCTAGTTAGATCAGTAGATAAAGTAGGTGCAGGACTGAGTAAAACCCATCAGACTAGATTTTAGATTAAAAATGTATTCCCTAATTTTATGATGAAATTAGGTCATATTGTGTACATAAAAACAAAATTGTGCATGTGTACTATAAATATTAGTAATGCACTATAAAATCACCATTTGTAATTTCCATTGGAACACTACATGTCAGAGACTTCATAACATAATCAACTATGGTCAACCACTTCTAGTTACCTACAATCAGAATAAATAAGTTATGAATTACATATCTTTCTCAGTGTAATCTACCCAATATGATAAACATAAATAAAATATAGTACTATAATCACATGTCATTTTGATCACTATCTCATATAAAATATGCTAGCCTATAGGATCACATATGCCCCTCTCTTTTCTATCTCCACACTCTGATATAGGTGTTTCACTAGAGGGGACACAAATGATAGGAAATAACAAAGGCCATCAAGCTGTGGACCAACATTATGTGTAAGTTTTTGAATACCTAGTATCATCTCTAGTTATGAATGGAATAATGGGATTTGTTTCTCTAGTAGGAAATGGTGATAGATCTACAATTGGAGGAGAACGTATATCATTCATCCTATGATGGGATCTCATGGTATAATTCCATGGTATGGATCTAATGGGACATATATTGAATATTGAACTAATGCAACATGTGATAAAACTAGAACTACTTATATACACCAAGAAACTTGTCTACAAAAAACATGTTGGCACAAATCTAAAGTAACTCTTTCCCATCCTCATACCAATAAAAAATTCCTATAAGGACATTAGGTAATATATGTCAGCATCAAACAATCAAGTTTCATGTAATAATACATGGTAGAGTGTAGTTGGTGATGGGGTGTTAACCATTGTGTATAAAAACTATCAAATGGGACAATATAGTAAGTGGTCCATCAATGGGTCATACAACTAACATGTGATCATATGCCCAAACATGAATAAGAGTGGTTTCACCCAGTTTATGACCATAGGTATTTAAATAATGTCTATATAAATATCTATATAAGTGGGCCACCATGGTACACCCCCAAGAATACCTAGTACCTTATTTCTCAATGTTTTAATAATATAATACATACAATAAGATATATCCAATACACCTCCCACTACAATAAAAAGGGAAACTATTAAATAAAAATTAAACTTCCACAATCATATAACATCGTATCATACTATGTCCTCCAAATGAACCATGTCATATGTCTCTCCTACCTTTAATAGATGACCTACAAAGTATGCATGGGATCTCTAGATATATCCCATGTTATCATCCTATAATACCTAGGCCCTCTCCATTACAATAGTAAAATATTTTTTTTGATACACATCCTCCAATGAGATCATCATATCCTCTATGGGGAACCATAATTTACATATATTAACATTCCACATCTTGATTAATCTTATCATTGAATTAATATCATAATGAATATTACCTAATTTATCCACTTGACCAACCCATACTTGATCAATAATATCCTAGTTTACAACATCCAAACCCAACTCCACCAATGTATATAAATGTCTCCCATGTCTAAACTCATGGATATGAATATATTTATATAAAAAAAATTAAAGAGAGCCACATTAGTTGTCAAATCAATATAATATTAGCATGAAAATATGATAATTTTATAGATAGATATGAGGATGTTAACATCAAACACTACTATCAACTTCAAAATTTAGTGTGGGAGGCTGACATCTAAAATCATACACTAAAATTGATTATTTAATGCTACCATCTGAAATTTTGATGCTTATGTCCATCGATATTATTTAAAACTCCAAAAAAGGAACCAAATTTTTAAACATTAAAATCTAAAATTTAAAATAAGGGACCAGAATTACTACTTACCAATTCCTCCATATCCTACCCTCCCAATATTATCCACAAGTCATAAAATCACATGGGAAGGATTATTATTATGTCATGACCTCACTAGTTGGCACTCTCCTCATGATCGAATTGATGAAGTCACTTAATGTGTTTTGCCAGTCACCTATTAGAGTTTGACCAATCTCCCTTACAAATGTAATGATCTCCATATATATATATAAATTATGTGAATATATATAAATATACATAACTATAAATATATATATATATATATAAACACACACACACACACACGCACACACATATATGTATGTATGTATTTATTTATAGTTATGTATATTTATATATATTCACATACTATATATATATATATATATATATATATATATATATATATATATATATATATATATATATATATATATATATATATATATATATAAAGTATGTGAATATATATAAATATACATAACTATAAATAAATACATACATACATATATGTGTGTGCGTGTGTGTGTGTGTTTATATATATATTTATAGTTATGTATATTTATATATATTATATATATTTACATATATAAATATTTGAATATAATTATATTTATAAATATATATATATATATATATATATATATATGTATGTATGTATGTATGTATATATGTATATATACACAAACACACACATACATACATAGACACGCACATACACAAACACATGCACAAACACATGCATGCGCACATGCACGTGCGCATGCACACGCGCGTGCACACACACACACACACACACACACACACACACACACACACACACACACACACACACACACACACACACACACACACACACACACACACACACACACACACACACACACACACACACATTTGGTATTTTAAAACAAAAAATGAGGTTTTAATTTTTTGGCATTTTGGCTTGAGTGATTGTCGAATGCCTTTGTGGTGAAAGATGAGTTGAGACAATGAAAAATTATCTCTTTTCCCCTATCCCATGATCTATGAGGAGCCATGGAGAATGGGAGGAAGGGAGAGAATATGGAAGTAATAGGCTACAGATTTTATTCAACCATTATTTTCTTCTTTTATAAAAAACCTTAAGAAAGGGCAAGAAGAAAAAATAAAATAATGAAACTATTGTATTATGGCACCACATTGGGAGGCCAGATCTAAAATCAAAAACCCTACATGCATTCAATCCTAGGCATGTGAATCCTCTTTTTTATATTCTAGTTATTAGATTTAATTTTGGTTTTGTAAGCCCTTTTTAAGAAACCTATTGGGGGCATACACGCATGTTGGTATGTTGGCCATACCCACATGGATTTATGCCATAAATATGTGTAGGAGGGTTTTTGAGTGTGTTATTTATATTCTAAAATCATCTTATTATATTTTGGGTTATCAAAATGAATGGATGGTTTCTTAAATTTAATATGCTAAAATGAGTATTTGGCTGGTTGCTTAAATTTAATATGCCAAAAGGTGTATGTGCTTGGTTACCTAAAATTAATATGCTAAAATAAGTATATGGTTTTAGATTAAATGATTTATGGGTTTATTTATCTTGAGTAACTTTATTTATTTCATATTTAATGTTGAGGGTAGTTTTGAAAAACTTATATGCATTTTCAGTACATGTTGATGATATGGTTAACCTCTCATATTACCACATGAGAGGAAAACTATTATGTCTAGTTAGAAAATTGATATTACACATTCTAATGTCAGTTATTCCATTTTACATAAAATTTATTATGTTTAATTACATTTGATTGCCTTACCTTCCAGATGAAACCTTGATTGAAACCCTCCATAATGGTTGAGACTTCTCATATAACCCCTCATGTAATACTACAACTCTATGGGCATATAATCTCCCTTAAATAAAAATAATGTAATTAATTCATTTATTATTGAGTTTTGATTACTCCTTTCATGACCAAATTACAATGTAAATTATCAACCATGATAGCTAACACTAGAATTTATTGGACAAATTGTTTTACCTATTGAGCATCCATAACAAGCTTATGAAATTTTAGTACATATTGTTTCCCTATTGTTTGAGTACTTGATGAACTTACTATTATTATGATTTTTATGGTTAGGTATGCAAGATGTAATAGTGGGATATTTGTGTGTATCCATTTAGTTGTGTTGGTGTATGGCATGACATAACTGATGTTATGTAAATATGTTGAAATTATTTTTGTTGCATTCTTGATAGTATTGCTTATATTCATAATTAATTTTTAGAATATGTTAAACTTGGTTGAATTAACCATTTGGAGTTTCATGTTTATAACCATTTTAGGTGTTTTCATATTTATATTATTGTGAGCTTATGTGCATACACATCCATGTAGTAGGTTGTACTTTATGATGATTATTTGTTATTTTTAATGGAAAATGCTTGGTTACAAGAAATTAGATTGATATTATCTTTCTAAAATTATTCTATGTTATTTAAGAGGAAATGAGTTTCCATGAAATTTTTGTTTTGTTATTATATGCATTGGATGCTTGCACTTGTATGAGGAAAGAAATGAAATTTTAGAATTATAAGTCTAATTATGATTGAGTTGATAATGGCATTTTTTGGGTGTTGTATCCATTTATATGCATGTTATATGCATGGTTTATCTTGTCTTAGAAAAAATACCTTGGTTTCTATTATTTCTACTTATTTGGAAATGTTATATGTTGGTGCATTGATGAATATTCCTAAAAAATAAAATACTACAGTAATAGCTTATAGGCTACCCATGATTGATCAATGAGGAATTAAGATCATTACTATTTCCCTCTTGTTTGTTTTTATATTTTTAAATTATAATTTATTTTATAGAATGCTTTATATGGAGGATATTCACATTTTAAGCTTTATTCTAACACATTATTTACCACATTTCAGTGCAGGGATTTCATTCAATTATTCATCTTGTGTCATTTGGGTTTCCTAATTTAATTATTACCTATTGAAGGCCACGTACCTAATTGTTAATTGGGGAAGTTTTTGGGTGATATAGTTGTTATTTGATCTTAATGTAATGTTATGTCATTGTATTTGTCATGTATTTTATTAAATGCCTATTTCCAAAATTTATACTTATAAGAAAGCACAATGGGTTCCTTATGCACATGCCTTTGGGCTTGTATTGATGTTCTTATGTAAAATCTATCAACCATTATTTTCATTAATGTTTTATTTGTACTTGGATTACATCCTTTTTAAGGATTGATATATTATGTTACTAGTCATATGTGGTGTTGATTCAACCATAAGTATGGTTAAGTTCAAGTTTTAGCATTCCCTCATTTTGAGAAAGATTACCCATATGGTTTAGGCTTATGAGGCTATAATAATCATGGATGAAATAAATATGTATGGGTTAATTTTAATAAATGATTTTAGTTATTTAATCATGTAGGTGTAATGATCATTTTGTTTACTTCCATGTGGTTCAATGGTTTGGTGCTTGGAGCATTCCAATTATATTCATAACAAAAATCTCAATTTTGGAAACACTTATTGCTTAAGAAATTAAGTGTATGGTGTCTTCTTATAATATGTTTTCATTTGTTTTGACAATAGACCATGTCATATAAAAATTGCAAGAATCAAATTGTTAATGCACCATGATATGGCCATGTGGAAATTGTTTTATAACACCATTTTTGATAGTTTAAACCTCTAGATTAACTTATGAATTTAAATTAATTAATGCCTTTGGATCATGGTACTAATCTTGATAATAAGGAATAATAAAAAAATGTATTCCATTTTTTTTAACGTCATGTCAAGTTTTAGCAAACTAGTAAATATATAATTCAATAATTATCTTTTTAAGGTGTGAATTCAACTATGATAAATGGCTATGAATATGTTTTATGTATAGTATATGAATGAATCATGGTCAACTGGAAAGTTTATCATTTGGGTTATTCTTAACTTGTAATTAATAAAATAAATGAAAATAAATAAAAATAAATGACTATTAACCAAAATTATGAGTTGATACTCCATTCTTCAACATATTCTATTTTGGTATATTACTCTTTAACTGGTTATTCATTGATATAGCCAAGTAGGGAAACATTTATTTTAATTTTGATTAGATAACAAAATTAATTTAGGTACATTGTAATAGATGGTGTTCATTTTGTATGAGATAATAATTCCCATGGATTTTATCATGCTTGATGTTGGGATTTTTAAGGATGCCATGACCTTTTTATACACAATCACTATGGCTGGGTGGATGTATAATATCCATGTCAACATATAATAATTTTGATTATCTCATGCTACATTTATTATTTTTATACCTATTAAAACATATATGGTGGGATGGCATTCATGAAGAATTGGTGCATGGGTGTAATAACCCTAAAGGTTATGAATTGTGGCATCATGGTTTTATGGGTAGAAAACTAGTTTGTTCCTTAGTTATTAGAACATAAGGTTCTATGTTCCTAAGTTTTTGATGGGTCACCTTGGTGATGGGTTAATGTAACCACTCATAGACCATTGAGTGTGATAAGTTTGGTTAATCTATATCTAGGTTTATCGGTACCCTATTTCCCCTCTTTTGGACCCATTGTACATGTTATATTACCTCTTTGTTACCAAGATTATTTATTTAATTCTAGACAATGAGATAACTGCTATTATGTTGAATCTTACCTTGTGTCATCATCCATGTTAAGGGTACCTATACACCTAAAGAAACTTCTTGCCTAGTGATTTGCCAAATAATTACCATATAGGGTTATCATATTCTTGTATTGGGATGGGCATCCCTAGATGGTTTGAGGGTTATTAGTTTGGGATCACACACTAATACTCCTCAAATGGTATTTCACACTTTAGCAATCCTCTTCTCGATGGAATCCTCTAGAGATGGTCATTAGGGTATAAGTATCTCATTGACCTAATATATTGTGGGTTTCCTACTCTTCTAGTGTAGGATTGTGTTATTGTGTCATGCTTGGTAGAGTGGCATAGTGGGTTCTTCATGCGGTTCCATCATGTACTCTATTAATAATTCTTGAATTCTTTTAGGGATTATTTCATCTAGTATCAAAGCTTATGTTTTGTGTATTTTCAAAGTTAATTTGTATTTTCTATTACTTATTAGAAGTTTAAATTATGTTAATTCATTATTTAACTAAGTTAAGTTGTTATTTTTATTTGGCTTTTTTTTATTACTATTCTAAGTGAGGTGGGAAAATGGCAATATGCCTGAATAGGTCATCCTATGATTCATAAATCAAGGATAGAGTCAGATCAAATAGTGCTCATGTTGAGAAAATATATGATTTGGGTGGCTTAAAAGGTAGGGGAAGTCCTCATTAGGGATGAAATAGTCTACAAAGTAATTCAAGACATGATTAGGAACACAAGAGCATGTGATGAGTGATCTCAAGAATGTTCCCTTGAGAGTTACCCCAATCTAAATTTGATTGGTAAATTAGACATGGAATTCATGTGAGGGTGTTGAATGTGGTTGACCAAGTGTTAATGAGTTTGAGATATTTTTAGCATCTAATTTTATGATGTTAAAAGTGATGCATAAAGGTGTGTATACATGAGTACATCCACCTGCTGGGTATGATAGATATTATATATGATTTGGTATGATTGAATGACATCTAGAGATAGCTATTATAATTTGTTCATGATGACTATGTTCTCTACATTTTCCTTAGTTGGGTTAACCCTTCCCAATTTTAGTTACATCCAGACTAGCCTCACTTGTTGAAAATTGGTTTGTATGGGAAGGTTAATGGGAGATAAGTGGCCAAGGCTTTATTCTTAGAGTAAAATGGGAATAGCACCCAATATATTTTAATCAGTTGTATAGGTATCCTATCATTAGATACTTGGAACATTATGACCCTAGGATGACTAGAGGTTGACTCTAACCTAAAGGGTTGGATTAGGTAGAGTGAGTCGGTAAATGTGGGTGAATCAGTTGAGATTGTATTTTCCTCTTGTTAGAAGAATGTCTTGAGATTTTATGGAGATAAAAATCATGAATGGTGGTTTTATCCCCATAAGTATGAATTTTGAAATTAATTATTTGTTTAATCAATTATTTGGTTAAGTTATTGAATAAGTTCAATGATGCTAGAATTAAGGAACTAGCATGCCCTTATAAGTTGTATGGTTTTAAGTGGAGTAAGAATATCTCCATGGGTTTTAGTTACTCCTGGTTGAGCAATGTTATTGCAAGCAATTTGATTTTTAGGGAGTTGTGATGATAAGCCCTTATGAAGGTATGTTGAACTATTGTGTGTATGTGACTCTTTTTGTTCCTTATTATGTGTGTTTATATTAGTTTGACTGATTAATTTATGCCACGTTAGAGGTCTAAAATCATAAATAACCCTTATAAGGCATTTTTAATATTCTATATGGTTTGGTGGGAACATAAAAAGGTGAATCCTTGCTTCTTTTGTTCATTTTATTGGTAATCAATGTGGATTAACTATGAGTTTATTTGGCTACAAATTATTGATAGCTAAGATAAGAAATTATAAGTTTTTGCTTGGCTTACATGCTACTACACCTATTGGGTTGTATAAAGCAAATAAATTTATAAGTGTTATGTTTTAATATGTGGGAGCAATTTTTTATTCCAAGTGATGGATTTATAATCTATGTTTGGACTAGGTTTTAGGTTGGAAACTTGACTATGGTTGGCTAAATTACAACAATGGTACCCTAGAGGTGAACAAGTTTTATGCATTATAATACTAAGTTCTATAATTAGATACATTCAACTAAATTTATTCTTGGGTTTCTTTGTGTTGTTGGCCCTTTGAGAAGAATTAAGGAGCTTGAAATTTTGTCATGCAAATGGATAGAAGCTATTGAGTGAGTAGACAAGTATTTTGATTCCATAATGTGGTTATTTGATCATGGGTATGTATTAATCTTATTAAAGAGGCTATGATGTATTTGTTATGTTTCACATTTATGTGATGATTATTTGATTTTTGGATTGAGTTTTGGCATCCATGAGGATGTTATGATGCTCATGGTTATATATAATTTATTTCCATGAAGATGTCTTTTGTGATTGTAACTATATTATGATTATACAAACTATGATTTCCATGTTGATAATGTAACATTCACTTAGAGCCTTGGTTGAGTGCATTCTTTCCCAAGTTTTAGTTTTGTTAAAACAAGCATTGCTAGACAAAATTTGACTTGTTAACATGAGTCAATTAGAAGGATAGTGATAGAGCTTGTTGTTATAACTATAAAACCATATCTAATGATCATAGGTGGCTTGTATGGGTGGGCCACCTTATGATAATTGAGATATAATACTCCTGGGATGTCCAAGAATTTAGCTTAAGCCTAGAGGGCCTAGAGGGTGAATTTGACTAATTTACTTGGACAAATTAGAGATTTTTGGGGATCTCATATTGTTATTGGTAACATGAGCCATCTATCCACAATGGAATAATTATGAAACTCACATCACTAAATTTTATGGGCTTTATTAGAACACACCCTTCCTTGAAAGAAGGTGTTGAAAAAATTGAGATCCCTAAAATTGAGCATGATTTTACATGTTTAATATTTTATGTCATCTTAGATGATCTTCAGACATTGAATAGATTGATGTGGACTATGGACCTTTATACTTCACTTATCAATGTGTTTAAATGTTGTGATGTGAATACCTTGGTTTAATCTACCAGCCTCTTGACCCTCATGTGTATCATTATATTTTATTTCCCTTATGTACATGTAAATTTTTATTTGATGTGTAAGAATTTATACATCTTGATGGTTATGTTAACCATGTAAACCTATAACTTCTTATTTTGTGTGAACGTATTTGGTTTATAAACCCCATATTGCATTAAATATTTGTATTATTTATATATAGGATTAGGTGTTTTGGTGTGATCATGTACCATCTTATGATATAAGTTTTCCTCCTAAATCAACCTCTTTTGTTGAAAATATTCCAAGGTATAGTAATTGTTTTATTTGGTGTGATCATACATCACTAATATAGCATTAATTTTTATATAATTAAGAGGTTTAGGGTGAAGATAACACCATATCTAGGATGATTAGATTAGGTATGGGCTAGGGAGTGGAGTCTCATATAGGCTAAAAATCCATTTCTCCCCTTTGCATAATGTAGCTACTTGATTTGTTTACGTTGTGCACCATGAATGCCATAAGGTGGTCCTAGGATCTTCATACATAATGGTCACCTCTTGGATTAAGTATTATTTCAACTACCTCTTTGAAGTTGTTGTACCAAAAACCTTGTGAAATTTGTCTATATAGACTTATTGTTAGCACTCCAAGTTGCACCCTAGCTAAAAGGAGAAGTGTCTAAGGCTATGGGTTACCTATATATAGACTAGACCTCTAGGATTTTTAATGAGGCTATCTCCTATGTTGTATCATTTTGGACCTTCACTTATAAAAAATAATATTAGTTTTAGTGAAAATGGAGAAGGCTTTGCATAAATGGAAAACTACTCTAAGTTGTGGTGATGCACCATGAATATTATTCATCCACTCATACTTGGGCCTTTAAAACACTAGTGAGACAAAAACAAATAACATGATCTATGATTCCAAATGTTTGTCATGCATCAAAATTTCATTTAGATGTTCATCAAGTGAGTGAAACCTAAGGGAGATGATGGAGAGGCTTAGTTCAAGGTAGTAATCTAGTCAACATATCCATTTTTGGATTCAATCAGATCATATCAAACACTAGACATAACTTCCAT
Organism: Torreya grandis; assembly: GCA_037957365.1. Lineage (NCBI taxonomy): Eukaryota > Viridiplantae > Streptophyta > Pinopsida > Cupressales > Taxaceae > Torreya > Torreya grandis. The sequence goes on along the minus strand of JARHVA010002382.1, from coordinate 11,561 downwards.
AACTAGACAATCTACCAGCTAGGTGAAATTAAGACTTAACAAGGGAGAAATCTCTACCACTTATGTAAATACAAATTACCATAAACACACTAGTCTAATATCATGAAATCTAAAAAGTCATCTTATTTATCTCAAGAGGTTACAAGGATCAATCTTGGTAGAGTCTAGTAAGGCCTAAGAGAGGGATCCAAAATAATATCTCAAAGGTTATACTTGTATATAAGGGAAGAAAGAGAGAGGGGAATAATGCCTTTGAGAGTGGAGTAAATCCCTATAGATCAATAGGTGACGTTTTAGCCTTTGATTGACTTTATATTTGTGTGCCTTATTCAATAAAAATATTTCTTATTATCTCAATAATCATCAAGCTCCTTTCATTGGCTAAGGGATCTCACTAAAAGACAAGGGCCTCTAATGCACAGTGCTAAAGTTTGTTTGAAAAAAACTAATGCCCTTAACTACCTTTCCATGTACCAGCTCACCATGTCAAGACTCTAAGTCCACTTTCCCTGATCATGAGGTTTAAATCATTGAATCTTAATACTGATAAACATGCCATGCCTTGGGCGGTGGAGTACCTACTTTGTTAATGATGGTAACCTTTGCATTTATTTCATATTTATTTGTTTCCTATATCTAAATCATAGGACCCACCTATAGATGTAAAAACAATATAAGTAAATTAGTTTTCCTATAGTATTTATATTAATATAGACCCATGGATCATTTAGCACCTTCTATATTATAATAGGTTCAAATAAATCTATTATATCTCTATGGGGACTGAGAATTCATATATGCACATATCCTTCTTTTACCTGGCAAACCAATCAAAATAAATAACCCTTTAAGCTCCAACTTATCAAAAAAAAGATCAACATTTAGCTATAATGGTGGTCCCTTTGTATCCTTCAAATCCTAATACATTAGCTAGACCATTTCGTGGAGTTTGAACTAGCTTCAATGGTGTCAGGAAGACCCTAAAAAACCTTGATTTCATGGTCAAAAATAGCCTTTCAACCTTCATTAAGAATTTTAAGCTCATCACTACTCTCAACCTTAATTTTTATTAGTTTTCAATGTTTGATCTATATATTTTATTATTTGACTAACTGACTCCATTGATTTGGATCTGTATGAATACCTGAGAACCATCAATCCTCTATCAATCAAATGTATCTTTGACACTTGTCACACACACATTCACCATTGAGATTCACTAACCCTTTGACCTCTATGTACCATTGGATTGAGATGTAAAATCAAGTGTGGACCATTGATATTTCTTGGACCCATTGTTTTAAAGCTAATAACTAGTCTATTATCTTAAAATTGATAGTCTATGGGACATCTTTTGACATTTGTGTGATCATCATTGATAGTTGTGTGACTGTCAAACTTGAGATCAAAAATATTATCTTGCTCTGTCTTTAAATTTGATGTTCATGTGACTATCATTCATCATTCAAAATAATGTGAATGATGGCACATGTACCATCAAATTTAAACACAAGTATATTTTTTCTTGAGCTTTAACTTGACATTCATATGAACCTCTTATGTTTTTTGACCAACTTTAAAAGCCTGGATCTTAAAGTACGAGAAATATGGAGGTCCTAAATTTATAGGAGATGTTCTTAAGGTCAGAAGGGGTAAACCCATTTGATCTACTAGTCCTTGGATCTTCTAAAGAAAATATATTCAAAGTTCAATATGGTAGGTCCTAAATTTTTTCTACGTGACATCCTAATGATGATCAAGATCAAATGACTAAGTATGGGGAACTTAGAAAAAATGCCTAGAATCCTATCTTTGCACATGGATAACTCTATTTCCACTTTGTCATAGGACCTATAATTTGGAACATAGCATCTTGGTAACAAGGTGAAAAAACCCATGTGGTTATATTCTTCTAAAAATATTATACATCTGAGATATTTCTTTGACAAACTACCCACTTGTACTTTATACCACTATACCCAAGATGACTAGGTAAACACACTGAAGAACCAAATGAACTCCATACACTTATATTCCTACTCCAAGTACTCTTACCACATTATATGGTCTATATAACTATGGACCATGTTCTAAATGTTGAAGAAGACATGAGAACATGCATGGTCTCTTCTACTTTATAATCTTGGACCCCATTCTAATTCTTAGATATACTTCTTCATCAAATAATGCAAGAGCTTATTATTTGGGATAAAATTTGCCAACATCTTTGACAACTCATAAGTAAGCATGAATATTATGCTTGGATAACTTAGACTATGTGTCAATCTTGTTGTAACCTCCTTAAACAAAAGAAAGTCCAAACAGAGCAAAAAAAATAGAAGGGGAACCGAAAATACCAATACAAGGATCACTAACCTATAGAACAATAATGAAAAGGGGAGTAGATACTAATACATGTGTTACTCACTTATTGAAACAAAAAAAACTTAGAATAACTAACCTGAAGTAACAAGATTTCCTCTATGGTCAAATGGGAATTTATTTAATTCAACAAGGACCTTTGAAACATGATTTCTTCTCCTTGATGTCATCTTCTTGCAGATGGGAGAAAATAGATGATCATGTCTTCTTGATGATGTGATTGGGTATCTTATCTCCATTCTAAGGTGTAGAGGTTGAAGATATGGACCCATGTCCCAATCACCTTCTTCCCAAACTCTTTTTTATTTCATCAAAAAATTTATGTCTACCTCATCAATCAAGGGCTACAATTGATTCTATTCCTTGGATTTCAAGTGGCCAACTATCACAACATCCTTGATGAGATCTTTCTTTTTGTGCCTTGGCTGATGCAATGGTGGGGTATCTAGATTTAGGCAAAAGTCCTATAAGTCTTTCCAAAATTACAACTCATCTTGGCCAATGTAAAAACCACAAGACCCTTTTCTACTTCTATCATATACCTACAAGACATTAGGATGATTACCCACATCTTTCTCTTAGACAAGGTCATCACAAAGCTCTAGATCAATTTAGGTTTTCTCATCCTATTCATCAATAGAGAGGGGTGATAAGTCATCAATCCACTCAAACAAAAGTTCTTCTCTAATTGGTATCTCTAAATTTGCACTTATTTCTTTATCTAAGACATTAGCCTATTTTTCAATCTCATCACTCAAATATACTACACTCAATTTCTCAATCTCACCCAAAAATTCCAAATACAAGTATTTCCACTAGTCTTCCAATTGATTCTTGAATTCAATATCAATAGCATTATTATGAATGCTACCAAATAAATAATATCTTAGGAATAGATCAGCTTATTTTCACTTACCTTACCTACATTATTAAGACATTATAGCTACCCTTTATCACTCAAATATTATCATTCTTACCTTCCAATCCATTGGGGTGCATAGGGGTTTCAATTTTGATCTCTTCTTTATAAACACTAGAAGTGTCTTTTCCAACATGCTCTTGAGGCTCAACTATAACCATGACACTATCAATCTCCTGAATGACTAACCCCTCATCCAATAACTTTCATAATTTGTCCACGATGTTGGAATGATCTAATTCTAACCTTGGTTTACTTGATTAATTTTGAAGAGAGGAGGATGTGGGTAGGAAGTGGATAACATTAGCCCTCATAATTTTCCTCATAAGATGCCATGACTTGTTATGCAATATGTGAATTAAACCAAAATCATGACAAAGCCCTCTTACCTTTGAAACCATGAAACCAATGGTACCTCTAAACTTGATCTTGATTTCAAACCTTCCAAATATTATTTAATTTCATAAATATCTTTGTAGATGATGTTTCTAATGTCTTTAGAGTATGTTTCAAGGTGTTTGAAAGTAGTCCCATCAAGCATGCTATAATTTTTAGCACTCTAGGTTGTACCCTAGATGAAAGGAGGAGTGTTCAAGCCTTACTTCCAAACCTAGAATAACATGGGAATCATCTAAGGCTATGTGTTTTCTATATCTATACTAGACCTCTAGTATTTTTAATGAGGCTAGCTCCTTTGAAGCATCATTTTGGATATTTACTTCTAAAACTTAATATTGGATAGGATGAAAAGGGAGAAGGAGTTGCATAAATGGAAACCTAATCTAAGTTTTGGTGATGCACCATGAATATTGTCCATCCACTCATACTTTAGCATCCAAAACACTCTTTAGATAGAAACAAATAACATGATCTATGACTCCAAATTCTTCTCATGCATTAACATTTCATGTAGAGGTTCATCAAGTGAGCAAAACATAAGGGAGATGATGAAGAGGCTTGGTTCAAGGCACCAATCCAATCAACATGTCCACTATTAGCTTCAATAAAATGATATGAAACACTATACATAACCTGCATAACTAGATAATCTACCATCTAGGTGAAATCAAGACTTGGCAAGGGAGAAATCTTTACCACTTATGCAAATCAAAACTGACATGAACACACTAGTCTAATATCATGAAATCATAAAATACTCATCTTATTTATCTCAAGAGGTTATAAGGCTCAATATTGGTAGAGTCTAATCATGCCCAAGAGAGGGATACAAAATAATAGATCAAAGGCTATACTTATAGTATAAAGGAAGCAAGAAAGAGGGGAACAATGCCTTTGAGAGTGGAGGAAAACCCTCCAATTCAAGAAGTGAGGTGGCAACCTTTGATTACCTTTCTATTTTCATGCCTTATTCAACAAATAGATTTAATATTATCTAAATAATCATCAATATTCTCTCATTTACCAAGGGATATCACTAAAATACAAGGTCCTCTTATGCATAGTGCCAAATTCTATTCGAATAGAAACAATGGCCTTAACTACCTCTTCAAGTACCATCTCACCATCTTGGACTCTAAGTCTACTTGCCCTGATCATGAGGATCAAATCCTCAAATCTTGATACTAGAAAACATGTCATGACTTGGGTTATGGAGTACCTACTTTGTTGATGATTGGCACCCTTGCATTTATTTCATACTTGTTAGTTTCCCATATCTAGATCATAGGTCCCACATATATATGGAAAACAAATATAAAGACTATTAAGTACGAGATATACTGAGAATGGGGGGGGTAAATCAGTATATCATATATCTTATAAAACTTTCCCTTTATCAATTTCACTTAATCAAACATTAAAGATATGCAATAAAACTCAAACAATAAACACCACACAAGATAGAGAGAGACACCAGATATAACATGGAAACCCAATGTGAGAAAAACCATGGAGAACAATCTCAAGTACATGAATGAGCACCAAACCAAACAATATTTGCAAGCACCAACTTTTAGGAGCACCAACCCCTTTGTTGAGCACTAACCCAACAACTATTCATGAGCACCAACCCATAAGAGCACCAACCCCTTTATTGAGCACCAACCCAACAACAATTCATGAGCACCAACCCACAAGAGCACCAACCCCTTTGTTGAGCACCAACTCAGCAACAATTCATGAGCACCAACCCACAGGAGCACCGACCCCTTTTCTGAGCACCAACCCATAGGAGCACCAACCCCTTTGCTGAGCACTAACCCAACAACAATTCGTGAGCACCAACCCATAGGAGAACCAAACCTTTTGTGTATACCACACACCTATCTCTCAATGTTGATATCTCAACAAATTATAGTTCAATACAACATCTCTTTCCTCTCTCTCACCTTTTCTCTTCTAAGCTTGATATAACAAATAAAAATCATATTCATCTCTCACAATTGCTCTTCTAAGCTAGATATTACAATATCAAATCAACCTCTATCTCTCATCTTAAAAATGGCTTCTCAAGCCTTTATTTATAGCTTTCCAAATGACCTTTGGCCTTCCCCCTTAGTGGCCCTTCAATCCTCATGAAAAATGGAACCAAACTTGTATGACCCTTCATATTCTTGCCTTTGAAAAGTCATGTGGTGAACCTTCATGACCAAAAACGTCCTTCCATCTTTTGTCCTCATCTTGGTGACTTTTCATATTCCTTAAAGTGTCCCTTCATGAGAAATTGTGCCCTTCCTCTTTTGTCTTCACTTGGTGACTCTTAGAATTCCCCAAGATGACTCTTCATGTGAAAATGTGTCCCATCCTTCTTTTATCTTTATCCCATGGCTCTTTGACTTCTCCATGGGCCCTTCTATTGTCTCATATGCAACCAAAAATATATTCATTAATATTAAATAAATATTAACTCACATTAGCCAAGATATATTTATTACAAACAACAATAAATGCAATGGGGCCTTTATCACCAATAATAATAGACCTTTGACATCAATGACAATATTTCTAACAATCTCCCCCTTTGTCATTGATGGCAAGATCAATCCTAAAATTGCCACATCTTGTCACCTACACATACTGTCATCTAAAAATATGCAATAACTCCCCCTTATTGTAACAACCTGTATCTATTCCTTGTACTTATTTTTTACACCTGTACTTGTACCTATTATTCTCCCCCTTTGACATCAATGGCAAAGGGCCTACTTGGAGCTAACACTTAGCTCCCCCTCAACTGATGCTGAACATCAATGGCAGGAAGTAATAGAAATTACTCCCAACTCCTCTCACAGATCTTTGAATGTGTCCTTTGATCGTGCCTTTGAGAAGATATCTGACAATAAATATACATTGTTCCCTGTCCTTTGAGCATCTGCAATCAACTCATTTAAATCTTTTATTCTAATCTCACAACGTTTTGCATGAACTTTAAGGTGTATCCTTGATCACATATTTGACTTACTCTCAATATATTATGCTTACAAAACATTCTTAGCTTTGGTTCTACTAATATCCAAACTTAAAATACCTTTTCAAACTATCTTGGCAGTGGTTTTATCTTTGAATTTCACTATGCCACCATTGATCTTCTTTACTCTTATCTCCTCTCATATGCCTTGAACATCCACTATCAACGAACCATGGCTGATCTTTATTTCTTACATGCAAAGTTGTTTGCACCAACATAGAATATTTAGGTTGTTTCTTCTACCATGAACATGTCTGAACCTTCTTCTTGATGAATGGATCTTTGAAACTTTGATCCTTCTTCTTGATGAATCGAGCTTTGAAATTCTAATCCTTCTTCATTGAATCTAGATGAGTATTCTTTTCCTTCTTTCTGAAATTGTTATCTCTTTTTCAACATTCTAATTTCTTGTGACCATAATCATTTGAAACACTTTAAAATTTTTAAACACTGCATATGCAAGAATCATTCTAATAGCCTCAAACCATAATACTGATGCAAAATTTTCTTTAAAAATCTATTCCCTCAAAAGATATACAAATTAATCTGCCAACTCACCTTCCTATCATACAACATAGCCAAGACCCAATAGCATCCACCATGCTTAAATTTTTCTTAAAAGTGTCTCCTTGAAGCCTAGAAGAGACACCCTACACAAAAGGGTCCTAGAAACAAATCTTAGGAGATTCCCACATCTCTATTTCTTCCTTGATCTTCTTGTGTTTTTATTTCAGAATCAGTTTAAGCATGTCTAACCTTTTTGACTAACTAACCTTATCATTTATGATGTTTTTCATCTTCTCAACTTTTGCAACTATTTTATCTTGACAAAGCTCATGCTCAAATGTAACAAGAGATTCTGCACAATCCTTCCTATCTGATTCATTATCTACTATAAAAATTAATTAATTTTCACTCTTAAACTCAACCTGATCAACCTTTACTATTTTAGGTCTCCAAACCTTAATTTGACTCTTCTCATATCTTTTAGGGGCTCTGTAACCTTTGACATACTTTGAAGATATCTTTACTTATTTTGGACATAATTTAGCAATATGGCTAACCTTATGACAATAAAAGCAAACAACATTTCTCATACCTTCTTTTTGAATGTGAATGACATCTCCCTTTGACTGATTGCTTCTCTTCATACAGTCTCTTGCCCTATGACCAACCTGATAAAAAATAAAATAATGGCCATCAAAAGAATTTGAAAACTTAAAAGCATTGGGCTTCCTGATCAGCTTCTTTGATTTGCCTTCAAAACTTGCATCCTTCTTTCCTTGGACTAATATTTCATGATCTTTCTCAACCTTGATTATAAGCTTCTCATGATTATCCTTTAAATAACCTAACTCAAATTTCAACTGATTACACTCTTATTCTTTTAATGTTAAAATTGAATTTTCAACCTCTAATTGATTCTTAAGATCCTAAATAAATATCTTATTTTCTTTTTCTTCTATAGCCAACTTAGAATCCAACATACACACCTATTTTTTAAAAGATTCAACCACATATTTAAACTCTTGATTCTCCTTCTTTAGCTACTTGGCCATCTTGTGCTTTTCTTTGATCTACCTTCAAGTTGTTAAACCCTTTCTGAAGAAACTTGCTTTGATACCAATTGTTAAGCATGAGATATACTAAGAGGGGGGGGTGAATCAGTATATCATATATCTTATAAAACTTTCCCTTAATCAAATTTCATTTAATCAAACATTCAAGATATGCAATAAAACTAAAACAATAAACACCACACAAGATAAAGAGAGACACCAGATATAACGTGGAAACCCAATGTGGGAAAATCCATGGATAACAATCTCAAGTATATGAATGAGAACCAACCCAAACAATATTCACGAGCACCAACTTGTAGGAGCACCAACCCCTTTACTGAGCACCAACCCAACAACTATTCATGAACACAAACCCACAGGAGCACCAACCCCTCTATCGAGCACCAACCCAACAACAATTCATGAACACCAACACACAGGAGCACCAAACCCTTTCCCAAGTACAAACTCAACAAAAATTCATGAGCACCAACCCACAGGAGCACCAACCCCTTTGCCGATCACCAACCCAACAAAAATTCATGAGCACCAACCCACAAGAGCACCAACCCCTTTGTGTATACCACACACCTATCTATCAATGTTGCTATCTCAACAAATGATAGTTCAATACAACATCTCTTTCCTCTCTCTCACCTTTGCTCTTCTAAGCTAGATATAACAAATACAAATCATATTCATCTCTCACAATTTCTCTTCTAAGCTAGATATTACAATATCAAATCAACATCTATCTCTCATCTTACAAATGGCTTCTCAAGCCTTTATTTATAGCTTTCCAAATGACCTTTGGCCTTCCACCTTTGTGACCCTTCAATCCTCATGGAAAATGGTGCCAAACTTGTATGACCCTTCATATTCTTGCCTTTGAAAAGTCATGTGGTGATCCTTCATGACCAAAAACGTCCTTCCATCTTTTGTCCTTATCTTGGTGACTTTTTGTATTCCTTAAAGTGTCCCTTCATGAGAAATTTCACCCTTCCTCTTTTGTCTTCACTTGGTGACTCTTGGAATTCCCCAAGATGACTCTTCATGTGAAAATGTGTCCCATCCTTCTTTTCTCTTTATCCCATGGCTCTTTGACTTCTCCATGGGCCCTTCTTTTGTCTCATATGCAACCAAAAATATATTTGTTAATATTAAATAAATATTAACTCACATTAGCCAAGATATATTTATTAAAAATAACATTAAATGGAATGGGGCCTTTATCACCAATAATACTAGACCACATCAATGACATAAAATGGAATGGGGCCTTTATCACCTAATATTTTTTTTATAAATATACATGTTTTAAATTGTTTAAGCATGGCTAAAATGCATGCTAATTTTATGCTTTGGTGGAGCAATGTTAAGTCCTGATTAGGTGGATTTTATTACTCTTATGTATTTTGTTATGATTCCATGAGGTAATCATAGTGAGATGGTGGGATTATCATCCCTGTAACCATCATGTGAGATCACAAAATTTTGAATAACATATAGAAACCCTTGGGAAACTGTTCCTAAGGGAAATTATGGCCTAGTGAGACACAAAATTCTATATTTATAATCCAAGTTGCATTTTGTAGAGTTTTAGGGCCATAAATTGGTGTGTGTAATACTTCACCTTGCTCACCTTAGCTTTACAAAGGAAGCCAAACTAGTTTGGAAGGATGGTTTCTAGCCTAGTTAACAAATGGCATGGTTTTCATGGTAGTAATGTATGGATTTCATCAAGGTGAGGCTATGTATTTTAATCATGTGGTGAGTTTGTTAAATCTTCTAGTTATACCAAGAAGGTTAGCATAGGACCATTTTCTTGTTTCTGGTTATAGACTTCACATGTGCATTGTATACATGACTATTATGTTGATAATGTTTACTAAAGTTTACCAATCTAGTTATTTATATTCTTGAGATATTTTTTGTTTCTTGTAATGTGTGTGAATTTTGTGAAAAGAGTGATGAAATATATTTTAGTAGAGTGTATTTATTGATTATGAAATTATTATCAAGATGACTCCTCTTTAAGGAAGGGAGGATGTCATGACCCCACTAGTTGGCACCTTCCTCATGATTGAATTGATGAAGTATCATAATGTGTTTTGTTGGTCATCGATTGGAGTTCTACCAATCTCCCTTAGAAATTTAATGATCTTCATATATATAAATATATAAATATAATTACATATAATATTGATATATGTAGATACATATAACAATAAATATATATAAACACATTTAGATAAATATATATTTGGCATTTTAAAACAAAAAATAGGTTTTAATTATTTGGTGTTTTAGCCTTGGGTGATTATCGAATGCCTATGTGGGAAAAGGTGAGTTGAGACAATGAAAATCAAATGAAACCTTATCTATTATCCCCTATCCTCTAATCCATGAGGACATTACCTTTACATGGCTTAGATATGAATATAAAATGTTTTTAAAGCCATGGACTTGAAATAAAAATGATATCTATCTTGTAAAAGTGATGCAAGGGTTATGTGGTTGGTCAATCTTTTATTTTTCTTTTTGAATCATTAACATTTTGGATATTGCAGTGATAGAGAAATGAAGAAAAAAATAAGGATTTAGTTTTTATTAGGTCAATGCCACAAAGAATGGGAGAAAGGGAGAGAATATGGAAGTTGCAGGCCACAAAGTTTATATAGTAAAAATTTCTTTCTTTTATAAGAAACCTAACCCATGGATATGGCAATAGGGCTTGAGGAAGGGGTAGTATCAGTGTGATACAATAAGAGTTTGAGAAAGGGTTGGAATAAATATGAAAAAAATGGAGTTTTTGCAATATGGCACCACATTGGGAGGCCAAATCTAAAAGTAAAAACCTTGTATATATTCAATCCCAGGCTTGTGAATACTCTTCTTGTTTATATTATAGTTAATGGATTTTATTTTGGTTTTGTAAGACCTTCTTGAGAAGCCTATTGGGGGAATACACCCATGTTGGTATGTTGGCCATACCTACATGGATTTATTCTATGGCCAAGTGTAGGAGGGTTTTTGAGTGTGTGATTTGTATGATAAAATCATCTTATTATATTTTGGGTTTTGAAAATGAGTGGTTGGTTGCTTAAATTTAATATGTTAAAATGAGTATTGAGATGGTTGCTTAAATTTGATATGCCAAAATAAGTAAGTTTTTTATTTTTTAAAATTAATATACTAAAATGAGTATATGGCTATAGCTTAAATGATTTATGGGTTCCTTTATCTTAAGCAACTTTATTTATTGCATATT